>OY744529.1:12547364-12577364 GCA_963556195.1 Sepiola atlantica | reverse complement strand
AAGCCAACGAAGCTACAAGCCAAAGGGGGGGGAGGGTTACTAGCAGCAGCACGATGATAGCAAGTCAGTGTTACAGCCATTGCAGCAGACTTCTTCTCCCTTACTGCTGTGATGTATTCTCGTCTCGTAAGATTTCAAATAAAATATGGTTCACTGCCCCACAAAAGCCTGTTTGCTCAAAGTCCACCCACCATGACCTCTACCTATTGTATAAATTTGACAACAGCCCCCAAATTGACATAGGGCCAGGTTGGACAATTAATTTTCCAATGGGGCCGCATAAGAAATTGAGACAGTTATTGAGGGCTGGACTAATGTATTCATGGATTATTATACAAGGTGCTCAAGACAAATTTGATATATTATATTCTTTCATTTCAAAACCAATTGGACTATTTACTAGCAGTAAAGTGCAACGGATAGCTGTTTATGTGTACTATTGGTGAGTTTTAGAGCTAGATACCATGGACGCGTGGAAAGCACCGAAATATTGAAAGAGAGTCACCTATATTATGGTAATCCACACTGAATTTTTTTTAAATCGGAACTCTAAGCTGCACTCAGTGTTTCTTGAGTACCTTGAAGCCCGTAAGATGTGAGCTGAAAGAATTGCGGAAAGGCCATACGTGTGGCAGTGAGAATCAGCTCTGTATCACATCTCCGAGAAAACCCAAAAATAGCTGTCTGAGAACTTCGCCTGGACTATTATATGTGGAGCACAGTTGAGAAAGACACTATGCTGTCTGCAACACTCGAGGATGAGCTGATTTCCAGAATTAAATTGGTGTCCAGGCGTCTCTTCAAAAACACAGTGAACGCCACTTGCTCCAGGTTCCGGTTCCTGGAAGCCATTGTGGAGGCTCAGGGCGGCTTCTTGAAGTAAGCTGTATTTGGCAAAAGATCCTCTAAGATGCATTTTGAATTTTTAAAAGCTATGACGTTTTTTCTTTTCTTTCCCAAAAGTGTCAAATTTGTCCCCAACGCCCTGTATATATGTATATTATTATTCTTTTCGAAAACGGTAAATTAAACACTGAAATGATAGAATAAAAATACTGAAACAGAATTACAAACTTTGCCATGGGTAATTACATTGCCAACCTGCTTATCAAACGGTCAGGCTAAAAAATTGCTATTGCCACAAAAGCATCTTAAATGTATTTGTTTTTTTTCCAGTGGCTGATAGAATGAGAACAATCTAATCCCGTGGATTAAATAAAAGGTTCTGTTCGAAATTCTCCATAGATCCTCGAGTTCAATGTAATAATTCCCCAATTCAAAAAAAATGCACCTGAAGAAGGTTGGAGGTTACATCAGCCGAAACGTTGTGAAAGTAACAATCATTAACAGACTGTTGACTATGAACTCATATTATAGTCAAATATTACTTTCGATCTGCGATTTCCGGCCATTTTCTTCAATTATTATCAATAAAAATGGTTGTCACAGTGATTTCTCTGTGGCCGTACAAAATCTGAAAGTGATTTTGAAGCCTTTAAAGTAACTGTCAATAATTTGAAAGTAACATTTTTTTTACTAATGAGTCACCACTTATCAAGATGAAAAGCCACTTGAGGATAAGTTTTAATGAGATGGAATGATTGCCAGTTGAGAGATGAAGAATCTTATGAAAGGATTGAGAATGATTGATGGAATGGACCAAGTTCGAATACTTGTGGGGGACGGTTCATAGCAGGAATCTGTTGACATTGGATTTGAAGACGACTATGTTATAATCTGCAGGGAAGCAATCCCGTGGTAATGTGTTGCACAGATGGAAAGCTCTTGCACAGAAGCTCTGGTCATTAAAATTCCGCCTGATGCTATGTACAGGGTGGGCAAAAATAAGGGTCCTATTTTTAAAAATTCATAACTTTTTTATTTATTGTTTTTTTTTTTTTTTTTAGAATAAGTAAAGGACCCCTTCCGAAGCAAGCATGAGCCGTATTAGCCCTAAGGAACGTACCCTCATTTAGAAAACATTATTTTTGCTTAAAAAACTCAAAACAGTGTAAAAAACAATACTTTAGTTTTTGTAAGTTTTAAGAAGTGTTTTTCGGCTGAAATTTGTTTTGTTTATTTCAAAAAATCTCGGAAGGGTCAGTCTACACACACATAAAGTTTGGTGAGTTTAACTTTTATTCTGTGGAAGTTATTCAAATTCAAGTTATTCAAATTTAAAGATAGGACCCTTATTTTGGCCCACCCTATACAAGAAAAGTTTTTTTTTTCCGTTGTGGCAGAAAAACGAGTTCTTGCTGTGAATGTCTTACAAAAAGGCACCAGAGATTCGATCTCAGTTGAGCTCCTTCCATGGGATTAATGTTGGAGTAGAAAGAGACTATCAACGTTTCTTTCTGTGAGAAACAGAAGAGACCATCCCCCACCATTTTTCACAGTCAAGTTTTAACCCTACCTAGGCAACGAGGATTGCTCTGAGCGGCGCCTCCCCAGACGTGGCAGCTGTACTCCATCTTAGGACGTATCTGGCTTTTATAAATGAAGAGGAATGCATCAGGAGTCACATACTTTTTGGAGTGGTAAAGTGATTCAACCATTATTTCCGGCAACCTTAAAATGAAAGTTTATAGGCCACAGTCAAGTATGTTGGTTCTTTTGTGCTCCTAAACATGGTCATCTTCAAATTCGATGTCAACAAATATTTGTCATAAACCGTTCTCATAACTAATAAAATGTTGTTTTTTTCCATTGATTTTCGATCCTCTCATAATATTCTTCACCATTTAACTGACAATCTATCCATCTTGTTAACCCTTATCCTCAAGTGGCTATTGGCCTTGATGAATGGTGACTCATTAGTAAAAATAAAGTAGGATTGTCGAATTCAGAGTCTGTTCCAGCATTCATGGTGCCGTACTTAAAAAGCTAACTGATGTGATGACCCACCTTTGACTACTCATCTTACCAAGCCAGAGGCCAATCTTCAAAGAACACTTAAGTATCCTTATCCGTGGATCACACCTTATGTTGAACACTTCTCACAGTGATTAATATTAAGGTTTTCACACTTACATGCCACTGCCACACATAAATACTACTATAGCCAGGCATACTTGCATTTTGCTATAGACAGCCCACCACCACACCCAAAATTAACAATAAACTTTTATCATCACAAAGATTTCATCTCAGAACATTTACCATATTTTTCTAAGTTTATATGTGAATTTTGTATATTTGAATATAATTAAAAAAAAATGCCACGCATAGAATAGTTAATACAATTCACAATCCCTCCTGCAATCCAACCATATTTGGTAAAAATAAACTTCAGTCTACGCTTGACTTGTCCACCAAATTTCAGTCATGAATATCCAACAGTCTTTGTTTTATCACTATTAAAAGAGAGTAGAAAGTGGACTTTGGGTTTACTTTCGGTAGCCTCGTAACTCTCGCTTCCCTTATTTTGTCCTTTAGTCCTCACATTCCATGAGCGATGTTTCTGACATAGGGGGAAGAATTGTTGTTTTCTGGGTCAGAATCTATCCATGTACCATTTATCGTTGGCTAGTTTTTGACCTTTAAGTAGTATTTTTTTTTAGCTCCTAACATCAAGTGGCTTCATGCCTTGTCTGGAGCGACTTCCATAAAAAAAAAGAAAATGTCAGTCATGATCAATACTGATCGCTACCTTGTGGTCGTTAACAAGTTTTGGGGCAGCTTGGAGCAGACAAAGAAGGGTCAGGGGGTCAACTTATACACTTAGATGTCACCTCGACCTGCTGTGTGCTGGAAACGGATGTGACGTCATATGTGAGATATGAACAGTGGTTTGAACATGATGGAGTAACTCTCCACACCTCAAAGATTTATTGGAATGGCCATGGGGACACTTTTGTGATAGTCTCATTAGTAGGAGGTATTATTCTGAATGGGCTTTATACTCACCGGTTCTTAACCTCCAGATTTTTATCTGCAGTTATCTCAAAGATCAGGTCTATCAAAACAATAATCCCCAGACTATTCTTGAACTGAAGAGGGCCATTGCACCCCAGATCAGGACAGTACCAAGGGAGGAATGTGACGTCAGAGTTATTGACAATTTTGCACATCGTACGCAGGTGTGCTTACCATTGAACGGCGATAAGACAAAAGCACTGTTTCACATCCATCACTAAAACTTGGTGGACAATTGTCACTGCGATATGCCTGCGGACCTATTATTCACTCCTGCACCAGAAAGAGGCCAACGCAGACACGAGAGAGGTAATAAATGCACCAACAACGCAGCAATGCAAGGTAAACTTAGACAGCTGCTGGGCTACTGTATCTTCTTCTGTGTAAATTTCTACCACCCTTTCCCTATATGGTAACTGAAGCATGCCAAGTTAATTGAATTAAAAAGAAAAGCCAGCAGCCAAAATTAGGACAGTGCCAAGAGAGGAACGTATTAAACTGTTGTATTGTTTATATCTTTTCGTATTCCCTTATTTCTTGTGTATTTAATTAACATTATGTGGCATAATCACATTGGCATACCGGTTCCCGTTAGATCACCAAAGTTAAGCAATGTTGAGCCGGGTCAGTACCAGATGGGTGACCATTTGGGAATACCAGATGCTGTATGTGAGAGAACTCTCTGCTTATCTCGACATTATTGGCTGTATATTACCAGCGACTTTCCATGAACAGAATTTCTTTCCAAAAACTTCCCATCTGTAGAAAACATTACCACAGGATTGATTCCCTGCAGACTACAACAGGGTCGTCGTCATTCATCATTGATCCTCTCATAATATTCTTCAATGTTCAACTGACAATCTATGTCATTAACCGTTATCCTCGAGTGGCCTTTAGCCTTGATAAACGGTGACTCATAGGTATTGTTTTACTTATACCTTTGGCTACTTTTGATAAAAGAAAAAAGGAAACAATGCAACCTTTCTTATTCTTGTTTCGGAAACTTTTAAATGACGATTGATTATTTGTATTATTGAGATTATAGCTATAACAATAGTATAATATATACGGCATAATCACGTTGACACACCCAAGTTAAGCAACGTTGAGCGTGGCCAGTACCAGATGGGTGACCATTTGAGAATACCAGACACTGTATTGATTTACTCCTCTCCAGGAGTTAGGCACAAGGCCAGTTTTTATCTTACTCCCACAAGTAAGATGTGACCCAAGGTCGGGTCGGGAAAGTGGGGTTTAAAAATTGCCTGGGCAGCCTCGTCGGCATTCCCCGTTAAGTTAAGCAACGTTGAGCGTGGCCAGTACCAGATGGGTGACCATTTGGGAATACCAGATGCTGTATGTGAGAGAACTCTCTGCTTATCTCGACATTATTTCCAGTCCTCCTCAACTTCTCCATTCCACTGGAATCAAGCAATGCCGATTCAGGAGAGATGTCGTTAGCGATTGCGCAACCATTGCTTCATAATTGACTCTTACCGCACAGGCACCCTTACAGGGGGTATCCATTGTTTCTCAAGATTGAACCGTGAATTAACATTAAGGGTGAGTTATCTCTACAAGGCCTTACACCATAACACCCCCCTCAGTTATATTTGATGTCAGATTTTAGAAGTAGGTCGATGGATGCACTCACCGGAAGTGAATGGGAATTATTGAAAAGGAAGTGAACAACAGTGTCTTTTATTAATGATTTAAAAGTGCCTTGTTGATGCTTACCGACCGTCTAATCACGCGTAGTTTCGTATGAAGTAACCAGTGACGTTCGGCGGTCTGGGTCATTTACAAAAAGGATCCTCTGTCTCTTCAACACTTCCAGCAATTGAGAGACGAGGACAAGGCTAATACAAATGAGAAACAAGTATACCATTTATTTAAAAAGAAAAATTTATTCACCCCAAACAAGGCATATTGCCACTTAAGCATAAGTGGCTACTGTGATAGGAAAGCTGGGCAGCAAGATCTTTATTCACATTACATTTAAATTTCTGCATTTTCGTATGGTCAGGGAAACATGGAGCAGGATAGAAATTCCAAACGACGCAAGCAGTCCAAGAAAAGAAGCTATCAGAGTAGTAAAATCTTTCAGCATCTAGGGACCTCTACAGTGAAAGGGTGGGGTTTTACTGCTAGTCAGATGGTTCAGAAGTATTTATATTTGTCTTGTTAAATGTGCCTTAACTTCCAAACTAACCTATCTCTGTCCAGGTATTTATTTATCACCCTTTCTCTAAAGTCCATCCTTATCACTTCCTCCCATGTTTTCCTTGGCCTTCCCTAGCTAACTGACCCTGCTACCTCAACTGTTCTACATCTACTCTCATCCATTCTTTCAATGTGACTAATGAAGCCTCCTGTTCGACACACATCCCTTTATACTGTCCATATTTAATCTTCCTCTGAGGTCATCAGATCTAAGTATGTCTTTAAGACTCACATTACACATCTATCATATCATTCTCATATCATTTTTCTCCATGCAACGCGTGTCCTCAACCCTCACTAGCCAGGTGTCACACTTCCATACACCCTATATAAGGTGTGACTGATAAGTTCACTTCCTCTTTTCTTCCTTTTTGGTCTGACTGTTACGTTTCAACCTTGTGTCACACATGGAAGTTCATAAACATACCTTGTTAGCCACTCGTTCCTGTACGCGGACCTTACCGTGATCCTACCAGACTGACATACTCCGAAAAAGAAGCAAGTCGAGACAAACGGTTGAAGACAATAATAGGTTTATTCGCCTGGATCGTTTGTTCTAAATCACTGAACAGTAGAGAAGTGGGGGTGGGGAGACAGAGAGAGGTCGATAATTACTGGTTAATCATCTCTTATCACCACATTTCTAAATCCATGTGTTCGCATCCCTAAGCTTCCAATCAAACTGCTTACTTCTCTCCTCACTTTCTCTTTGGACCATGTGACGTCACGTCCGTTTCCAGCACACAGCAGGTCGAAGTGACATCTAAGTGCATAAGTTGACCCCCTGACCCTGATTTCCTGTTTACGTGTGAATTCAAATCATCAGATATGTACTAGCGAACATACCCTTTACTATTTAACATGACCCTTGACCCTGTTTGCCAAATGCCTCCCTTTTTTTCCACTTTTTAGTTTAATCTTTAAAGTGACAACATTTGCTGTCCACTGTTTCTATTTCGTCTAAACGAGTTCTGTGACATACGGTCAGTCGTCTCTTCAAAATTAGACCAGTTCTGTTAGGATGCCTTTGAGACAACATGCAGTCAGTCGTTGCTATGACCATACCAGTTATGTTCAAAATAACTCTACACATCTTTCATTAAATCCCAATATTAGGAAGCTTTCACATGTTTGCACGATTTGATGGATTACTTTTGAGCAGAAAACAAATCATAAACTACACAGGACACACCCACAAAGCTAATATATTTTTTTGCCACTGGTACAGCTTTTGAACCAGACAGAATCGACTTTTTGCTCGGCATCTTCCGGCCGTTTACGTAAACAGCTGGATGATGTCAAAGCACTTAGCCAATCAGAAGGCTCAAGAAGCAGACAACAACTCTTGGTCTTTGAAGGATATGACTCCGCAGAGAAGAAGGGTTTCCTGGTGACAGTATCCAACAGGAACGTTGAAAGAAACCTTCCATTCCAAGTCTGCATTAATTCAAAAAGAAAATCTGCAAAATTTTCGAAAATGACTAAAAAAAAATTTTTCACAAAAATTTTTTTTCGCAAAAAAGATTTTTCGCAAAAAAAAAGCCTTACAGCATTTGAACTGAACAAAAACCGAACTATATTTTTTTAACCTTAACCCTAAACTAACCCTAGTGTAATCCTAACGTAATCCTAACCTAGTCGTTTTTATGTCCAGTTCAAACAAAAAAAAACCTAAAATAATTCATTGATTATGTTCTTTACATTATTTTATTCATTAAAAAAAAAACATTTTATCAAAAAAAAAATATTCCCATGAAAAAAAAAATTAATTTATTTTCTTTGTGAAAAAAATGTTATATAAATAAACAATTGTTATATAAATAAACAATATTTTGTGAAAAAATAAATAAATTGTTATATAAATAAACAATATTTTGTAAAAAAATAAATAAATTGTTATATGAATAAACAATATTTTGTGAAAAAATAAATAAATTGTTATATAAATAAACAATATTTTGTGAAAAAATAAATAAATTGTTATATAAATAAACAATATTTTGTGAAAAAATAAATAAATTGTTATATAAATAAACAATATTTTGTGAAAAAATAAATAAATTGTTATATAAATAAACAATATTTTGTAAAAAAATAAATAAATTGTTATATGAATAAACAATATTTTGTTAAAACATAAATAAATTGTTATATAAATAAACAATATTTTGTTAAAAAATAAATGAATTGTTATATAAATAAACAATATTTTGTGAAAAAATAAATAAATTGTTATATAAATAAACAATATTTTGTTAAAAAATAAATAAATTGTTATATAAATAAACAATATTTTGTGAAAAAATAAATAAATTGTTATATAAATAAACAATATCTTGTTAAAAAATAAATAAATTGTTATATAAATAAACAATATTTTGTTAAAAAATAAATAAATTGTTATATAAATAAACAATATTTTGTTAAAAAATAAATGAATTGTTATATAAATAAACAATATTTTGTGAAAAAATAAATAAATTGTTATATAAATAAACAATATTTTGTTAAAAAATAAATAAATTGTTATATAAATAAACAATATTTTGTGAAAAAATAAATAAATTGTTATATAAATAAACAATATTTTGTTAAAAAATAAATAAATTGTTATATGAATAAACAATATTTTGTGAAAAAATAAATAAATTGTTATATAAATAAACAATATTTTGTGAAAAAATAAATAAATTGTTATATAAATAAACAATATTTTGTGAAAAAATAAATAAATTGTTATATAAATAAACAATATTTTGTGAAAAAATAAATAAATTGTTATATAAATAAACAATATTTTGTGAAAAATAAATAAATTGTTATATAAATAAACAATATTTTGTGAAAAAATAAATAAAGTGTTATATAAATAAACAATATTTTGTGAAAAAATAAATAAATTGTTATATAAATAAACAATATTTTGTGAAAAAATAAATAAATTGTTATATGAATAAACAATATTTTGTTAAAAAAGAAATAAATTGTTATATGAATAAACAATTGTTATATAAATAAACAATTGTTATATAAATAAACAATATTTTGTGAAAAAGTAAATAAATTGTTATATTAATAAACAATATTTTGTGAAAAAATAAATAAATTGTTATATAAATAAACAATATTTTGTGAAAAAATAAATAAATTGTTATATAAATAAACAATTGTTATATAAATAAACAATTGTTATATAAATAAACAATTGTTATATGAATAAACAATATTTTGTTAAAAAATGAATAAATTGTTATATAAATAAACAATTGTTATATAAATAAACAATTGTTATATAAATAAACAATTGTTAAAAAATAAATAAATTGTTATATAAATAAACAATTGTTATATAAATAAACAATTGTTATATAAATAAACAATTGTTATATAAATAAACAATTGTTAAAAAATAAATAAATTGTTATATAAATAAACAATTGTTATATAAATAAACAATTGTTAAAAAATAAATAAATTGTTATATAAATAAACAATTGTTATATAAATAAACAATTGTTATATAAATAAACAATATTTTGTGAAAAAATAAATAAATTGTTATATAAATAAACAATTGTTATATAAATAAAAAAGCTGTCTCGTTTTGATTTTGATGCCGATCTGTTTTGATTCGTCTTTTTTTTGGGTGTTTGCATATTTCTGCATTGGGAAAAGTAAGTGTTGTCTGGTTCAAAAGCTGTACAAGTACTTTTCTTCTTTCTTTCTCAGCATTGCCTCAGACAGAATATGGACGCATTTTTTTGTAAGATTCATTTTTTGGGGGTCAACAGGAACACAATTAGTCAGGAGGATTGACGTTTAGAGCGATCTTTTTCCATCGACCTTTGATGTTAAATGTGCCGTGGATTTTTTTAAAACTCAAATTCTTTCAACACAAAAGTTCCTTTCAAATCAATGTCATAATTTACCTGTTACTTTTCTTTGTTACCTCTTGTAATAGAGAGGGAGGGGTGGTAGAGAGAGGATGGGGAAGAGAGAGGGGGATAAAGAAAGAGAGATAGAATGAGGGACGAAGAGAGGGAGAGAGAGAGAGTTTTAAAAGAAAGATGTTACACACAGTTTTTAACTCTACTATTTTGTTGTTTATGACCCTGGGCAACGCCGGGTAGCCATACTAGTATTCTTTATAAGTAAAGCTTTGAAATCTTTTTTTTGTCTATTTCTTTTGTTTATGTGTAACAGCAATTAATAAAACGATAAATATTATTAATTTTAAATATTTTCAAAAGTACAATGTTATTGAGATCAGAGTTTATATAATACTAGCGGGGCTACCCGGCGTTGCTCGGGGTCATTAAAACATATAATTGAAGAAAAATCGTGTGTGTAACATCTTTATATACAAACTTCTATTTCTCCCCCCCCCCCTTCTCTATAGCCGTCTCTTTATCTTTCTACCTTTCTCTTCCCTGGTCGCCGCATTTCACCGCTACTTTCTAATTTTGCCTTTTGCGAAAGCTGTTCTTTCCCCACCATTTCTCCTACGTTGCCCAGGGCAATAGTATGATATATTTCTATAAAAAGTAACACATCTATCTGCGCCTTCTATATAGGTACTTATCTCCACCCCGGTGTTCATGCTATATACGTACCTATCACCACCCTGGTGCGAATGCGAAATACATACCTTTCGCCGTTCTGGTGCACGTGCTATATACGTACCTATTGCCGCCCCGGTGCACGTGATATATATGTACTGATCGCCGCCCCGGTGCGCATGCTATGTACGTACTTATTGCTGCCCATGTGTACATGCTATATATGTAGCTATCGCCACCCCTGAATTCTGAATATGTACCTATCGCCGCCCCGGTGTGGAAGCTAAATACATACATATCGCCGCCCCGGTACGAATGCTAAATACATACATATCGCCGCCCCAGTGTGATTTCTAAATACGTACCTATCGCCGCTCTTGTGTGAATTCTAAATACGTACCTATCGCCGCCCCGGTGCGGAAGCTAAATACGTACATATCGCCACCCCGATGCGAATGCTAAATACATACCTATCGCCGCCCCGGTGCGAATGCTAAATACATACCTATCGCCGCCCCGGTGCGAATGCTAAATACATACCTATCGCCGCCCCGGTGTGAATGCTAAATACATATCTATCGCCGCCCCGGTGTGAATGCTAAATACATACCTATCGCCGCCCCGGTGTGAATGCTAAATACATACATATCGCCGCCCCGGTGTGAATGCTAAATACGTACCTTTCGCCGCCCCGGTGCGCGTGCTATATACGTACCTATCGCTGCCCCGGTGCGCATGCTATATATGAACCGATCGCTGCCCCAGTGCGCATGCATAATACATACCTATCACGTACTTATTGCCGCCCATGTGCACATGCTATATACGTACCTATCGCCACCGCTGAATGCTAAATAAGTACCTATCTCCGCCCAGAAATGAATGCTAAATACGTACATATTGCCGCCCAGGTGTTCATACACCATATGTACCTATCACTGCCCCAGTGCGAATACTAAATATGTACATATCGCCACCCCGGTGCGATTGCTGAATACATACCTATCGCAACCCCGGTGCGAATGCTAAATACGTAGCTATAGCCACCCCTATGCACTACTATATAGTACCTATTGCCACCCCGGTACACATACTATATATAAACCTATCGCCGGCCAGGTGTGCGTACTATATTCGTACCTATCGCGGCTCTGGTGCGCATACTACATACTTATCTATCTCTGCAAGGGTACACATACTATATATGTACCAATCTCCAGCCCAGTTCGCATACGTAAGAACTTATCTTTATTCGGCCCTGTCGTGTTAGAAAAACAAAATAGTGTTCATTTATGTATTGTCACTATCATAAATATAAATATTTTTAGTTACAAACAGAAAAAAATACATTTTTTTGCCTCCCCACAAGAAAATTTTTTTTCTATCCTCCCATATACTTAGAAATATTTTTAATTTAAAGGAAAAAAAAAAGAAAATTTTTTGACCATCCTTACACCCCAAAAATTTTATGTTCATAGAAATATTTTTATTTTAAAAAAGAAAAAAAAAAAATTTTTTAGCCCCCCCCCCCGAAAATTTTTTTTTTTCATTCTCCCCCATACACATAAATATTTTCAATGAAAAAGATAAAAGACAAAATAAATGTTTTGCCTTCCCCCCAATTTTTTTTATACTCCCGATGCGCATGCTATATACGTATTTATTGCCGCCCATGTGCACATGCTATATACTTCCTATCGCCACCGTGAATGCTAAATACGTACCTATTGCTGTCGCGGTGTGAATGCTAAATAGGTTTTCAGCGTAGATGCTCTTAAAATATTATCCAAACCTATCACTACAGTAGCTCTATCTAGGACATTGAACAATTTTCTCCCGGACAACGCCGAGTACTTTAAAAATAAAAGAGGCCTCATGAGCACTACTGAAATAACTTAGGTATCCTCTCTCCTTCTGATCTGCCAAATAGTCCAAAGATGGCATTAAAATATTTTCAAAACCTATCACTACAGTAGCTCTATCTAGGATATTGAGCACTTTTCTGCCGGACAACGCCGAGTACTTTGAAAATCAAGGAGGCCTCCTGAGCACTACTGAAATCACTCTTATCGATTCCCCCATCCTGTTCAGCGTAGATGCTGTTAAAATATTATCCAAACCTATCACTACAGTAGCTCGATCAAGGACATTGAACACTTTTCTCCCGGACAACGCCAAATACTTTGAAAATCAAGGAGGCCTCCTGAGCACTACTGAAATCACTTAGGTATCCCTCCTTTTGATCTGCAAAATAGTCCAAAGGGGAACGAAGATGGCGTTAAAATATTTTCAAAACCTATCACTACAGTAGCTCTATCTAGGATATTGAGCACTTTTCTCCCGGACAACACCGAGTAATTTTTAAATCAAGGAGGCCTCATGAGCACTTCTTAAATAACTCTTATCGATTCCCCCATCCTTTTCAGCGTAGATGCTGTTAAAATATTATCCTAACCTATCACTACAGTAGCTCTATCTAGGACATTCAGCAATTTTCTCCCGGACAACGCCGAGTACTTTGAAAATCAAGGATGCCTCCTGAGCACTACTGAAATCACTTAGGTATGCTCTCTCCTTCTGATCTGCCAAATAGTCCAAAGGGGAACGAAGATGGCGTTAAAATATTTTCAAAACCTATCACTACAGTATCTCTATCTAGGACATTCAGCACTTTTCTCTCGGACAACGCCGAGTATTTGAAAATCAAAGACGCCTCCTGAGCACTACTGAAATAACTCTTATCGATTCCCCCATCCTTTTCAGCGTAGATGCTGTTAAAATATTATCCAAACCTATCACTACAGTAGCTCTATCTAGGACATTGAGCACTTTTCTCCCGGACAATGCCGAGTACTTTGATAATCAAGGAGGCCTCCTGAGGACTACTGAAATCACATAGGTATCCTCTCTCCTTCTGATCTGCCAAATAGTCCAAAGGGGAACGAAGATAGCGTTAAAATATTTTCCAAACCTATCACTACAGTAGCTCTATCTAGGACATTGAGCGCTTTTCTCCCGGACAACGCTGAGTACTTTGATAACAAAGTAGGCCTCCTGAGGACTACTGAAATCACTTAGGTATTCCTCCTTTTGATCTGCCAAATAGTCCAAAGGGGAACGAAGATGGCTTTAAAATATTTTCCAAACCTATCACTACAGTAGCTCTATCTAGGACATTGAGCACTTTTCTCCCGGACAACGCCGAGTATTTGAAAATCAAAGAGGCCTCATGAGCACTACTGAAATAACTCTTATCGATCCCCCCATCCTTTTCAGCGTAGATGCTGTTAAGATATTATGCAAACCTATCTCTACAGTAGCTCTATCTAGGACATTGAGCACTTTTTTCCCGGACAACGCCGAGTTCTATGACCTGATATAACCGGACACAATATAGGGCAAGACCAGGTACATCCAGCAAGGGATTATTGGACAGGTGCGGATGTGATTGAGCAACCCTTGTTTCACTACACACTTATAACGTAGGATTCCTATGTTGTTATTGATTTATCCGGACAGAAGTTATTGGATGATCTGATACAACCAGGCTGAATGTCGGGCAAGACCGGGTACATCCGGCAAGGGATTATGGGATGTTTACAGTGACTCTGCATTTTTATCGGATTAGTACATAAATACATTAGATTATTTCGAATTTACTACATATTAACGTTGAAAAAGTAGTGTAAAATACGAAAAAACTGCTACCTTTTGTCGGAAAGTGGTCCGGTTGACTGTCAGCGAGTGAATCGTTTTTCCATAGACCGGCGGAATGAAGCCAAGACGATTATGGAGTGCATAATCCAAACAGATACTACACTAAACAGAATTAGAGAAAAACGGCCTAGGGAGTCTAAAATTCATTGTTGCTCATCAAAACTCATTAAAGAACTTGTTAAATAGTATTATACAATGTTTGTTCAAAGAAAATCATAGTTATTATTACTCGTTAATTTATTAATGTAATTTGAACAGTGTCTAGTGGATAGACCGCTGGTCAGGTGTAGATTGGTTATAAATAGTCCCTTTAAATCACATTAAATTTTTGAATTTCGGATGTTTCTCGGCCTTTTGGCTAAGATCAAAGTGTAGTATCTGTTCTCGGCATTATTGCCTTGAGATCAAGTGTATATCTAGTCCTATCCGATAGGTGTCGATCTTACACTGTCGAATCAAAAATCAGATTATCTTTTTATTTTTTAATCCCTTTTCCTTTAGCTCACTTCCTCTCCCCTAAAGTACCGGTTGATATACCCCCAAGGTCGGGATCTGTCTCACCGACGACTCCCCCCAAATTTCGCCTGAGGCGCTGACACCGGCGAATACTGACACTCCCCCTCCCCCAAATTTCGCCTGCCTCACCGGCGTATGCCAATACGCCCCATCCCCAAATTTCGCCTGAGGCGCCCCACAGGCAATCGCTCATACCGCCGAATGCCGACATTTCCCTCCTCCCCTCCCCAGATTGGGCTGAGCCGCCGTATGCCGACATTCCCCCTCCCCAGATTTGGCCTGAGGCGCTCACACCGGCGAATGCCGACACTCCCCCTCCCCCAAATTTTCCCTTAGGCGTCCCACCGGTGTATGCTGATACCACCCCCCCACCCCTCCCCCAAATTTCACCTGAAGCGCTCACACCGGCGAATGCCGACACCCCCCCGAAAGGAGGAGGGAATGCCTATCATGATAACAGAACGGCCATAGGGACGGGGGGGGGGGGAATATTAGCGTCTATTAATAATTAAGAAAGAAAGTGTGGGAGGGAGCGGGAAAAAAGAAAGAAAGAAAAAAATGGTTGTAGTGTGAGTGAATTTCTTCCTGCCACTCTCTGACGTCAGGGTACCAACACATACTTCGTCCGGTGGCAGGGTACCCACACATACTTTGTCCGGTTGCAGGGTACTCACACATACTTCGTCATGTCGAAGTGTACCCACACATACTTCGTCAGGTCGCACGGTACCCACACATACTTTTTCCGGTCGCAGGGTACCCACACATACTTCGTCAGGTCGCAGGGTACCCAAACATACTTCGTCAGGTCGCATGGTACCCAGACATACTTCGTCCGGTCGCAGGGTACCCACACATACTTCGTCCGGTCGCAGGGTACCAACACATACTTTGTTAGGTCGCAGGGTACCCACACATACTTCGTCCGGTCGCAGGGTACCCACACATACTTCGTCCGGTCGCAGGGTACCAACACATACTTCGTCCGGTCGCAGGGTACCCACACATACTTCGTCCGGTCGCAGGGTACCCACACATTATTCGTGCGGTCGCAGGGTACCCACACATACTTCGTGCGGTCGCAGGGTACCCACACATATTCGTGCGGTCGCAGGGTACCCACAAATATTTCGTGCGGTCGCAGGGTACGCACACATATTTCGTGCGGTCGCAGGGTACCTATACATCCTACGTGCGGTCGCAGGGTACTCACACATACTTCGTTCGGTCGCAGGGTACCCACACATACTTCGTGCGGTCGCAGGGTACCCACACATACTTCGTCAGGTCGCAGGGTACCCACACATACTTCGTCTGGTCGCAGGGTACCCACACATACTTCGTCTGGTCGCAGGGTACCTACACATAGTTCGTGCCGTCGCAGGGTACTCACACATACTTCGTATGGTCGCAGGGTACCCACACATACTTAGTGCGGTCGCAGGGTACCAACACATACTTCGTCCGGTCGCAGGGTACCCACACATACTTCGTCCGGTCGCAGGGTACCCACAAATACTTCGTCCAGTCGCAGGGTACCCACACATACTTCGTGCGGTCGCAGGGTACCCACAAATATTTCGTTCGGTCACAGGGTACCCACACATACTTCGTGCGGTCGCAGGGTACCTATAAATACTTCTGGTCGTAGGGTACCCACACATACATTGTCCGGTCGCAGGGTACCCACACATACTTCGTGCGGTCGCAGAGTATCTATACATACTTCGTGCGGTCGCAGGGTACCCACACAAACTTCGTCCGGTCGCAGGGTACCCACACATACTTCGTCAGGCAGCAGGGTACCCACACATACTTCGTGCGGTCGCAGGGTACCCACAAATACTTCGTTCGGTCGCAGGGTACCAACACATACTTCGTCGGTCGCAGGGTACCCACACATTCTTCATCCGGTCGCAGGGTACCCACACATACTTTGTCCGGTCGCAGGGTACCAACACATACTTCGTCCGGTCGCAGGGTACCCACAAATACTTCGTCCAGTCGCAGGGTACCCACACATACTTCGTCTGGTCGCAGGGTACCCACACATTCTTCGTCTGGTCGCAGGGTACCCACACATACTTCGTCCAGTCGCAGGGTACCCACACATACTTCGTCTGGTCGCAAGGTACCCACACATAGTTCGTGCGGTCGCAGGGTACCCACACATACTTTGTCCGGTCGCAGGGTACCCACACATACTTCGTGGTTATGACTCAACGGGTCACTGTAAACGTTTACTTGTTAAATTCTTCTTTTTTTCTTTTTTCTATACATATATAGAGTGGTTACGACTCAACGGGTCACTGTAAACGTTTACTTGTTAAATTCTTCTTTTTTTATACATATATACCGTGGTTATGACTCAACGGGTCATTGTAAACGTGTACTTGTTAAATTCTTCTTTTTTCTTTTTTTATACATATATAGAGTGGTTATGACTCAACGGGTCACTGTAAACGTGTACTTGTTAAATTCTTCTTTTTGCTGTTTTAATACATATATAGAGTGGTTATGACTCAACGGGTCACTGTAAACGTGTACTTGTTAAATTCTTCTTTTTTCTTTTTTTATACATATATAGAGTGGTTATGACTCAACGGGTCACTATAAACATGTTCTTGTTAAATTCTTCTTTTTTTCTTTTTTCTATACATATATAGAGTGGTTATGACTCAACGGGTCACTGTAAACGTTTACTTGTTAAATTCTTCTTTTTTTATACATATATAGAGTGGTTATGACTCAACGGGTCATTGTAAACGTGTACTTGTTAAATTCTTCTTTTTTCTTTTTTTATACATATATAGAGTGGTTATGACTCAACGGGTCACTGTAAACGTGTACTTGTTAAATTCTTTTTTCTTTTTTTATACATATATAGAGTGGTTATGACTCAACGGGTCATTGTAAACGTGTACTTGTTAAATTCTTCTTTTTTCTTTTTTATACATATATAGAGTGGTTATGACTCAACGGGTCACTGTAAACGTGTACTTGTTAAATTCTTCTTTTTTCTTTTTTTATACATATATAGAGTGGTTATGACTCAACGGGTCACTGTAAACGTTTACTTGTTAAATTCTTCTTTTTTTCTTTTTTTATACATATATAGAGTGGTTATGACTCAACGGGTCATTGTAAACGTGTACTTGTTAAACTCTTCTTTTTTCTTTTTTTATACATATATAGAGTGGTTATGACTCAACGGGTCACTATAAACATGTTCTTGTTAAATTCTTCTTTTTTTCTTTTTTCTATACATATATAGAGTGGTTATGACTCAACGGGTCACTGTAAACGTGAGTGGTTATGACTCAACGGGTCACTGTAAGTAAAATAAGTTTTGAAGAGAAAAAATGTAAAAACCTATAACGATGACGTCATATACCTATTACTGTGACGTCACGTGCACAAGAATAAGTTGGTTGAAAATAAAATTATTATTACATAATTACATTGGCTGATTTCCAAATTACTACTGAATAACATTAGAAAAGTTTGAAAAAACGAGACCCGCTGCCGAAGACTGGCTCCGTTGACCCCCAGCAACATTTTTTTTTGTTGTAATTTTGAGATATTATGATCCCAGGTGTTGTACGGTGCTGAAGATATAAACTTTTTGACATGTCGCCGCTTAGTTTTTGAGGAGAAGCTTCACATACAGACATACATACATACATACATACATATAGACAACTGCCCTTTATATAAGAGATAGCAATTTTATTCAGCTTAGAGCTCATCTACAATGACAATGATATTGATCTTTGACTTTATCAAAATGACAAAGGTATTGAGATCAAAGTTTATTTAAAATGAAAATGAAATTCAGCTTAGAGAGCATTTACAATTACAATGCTATTAGCTTCAACTTTAGCAAAATGACAATATTAATGAGATGAAAGTTTATGTAAAATGTTATTGAGATCAACACTTATCTCAAATGACAATGTTATTCAGCTCCGTACTTATCTACAAGTGTAATGATACCAATTAAATAATGCTCGTTACTAAATGTTCTTATGCAACGTTTCTTGAAATTCGAAACTTAGAAACGTTTTCTCGAGCATACAGCCCTTTTCTCTTTACAGTGGTCTGCAGATGCGGTTGGGGTGTTTATTTTAACGGGAGATTCATGTGTGTATGGGCGTTTATGCATGTGTGTGTGTCTCTTTCAATTTGGCCAATTGATTATACGATACTCCAAGCTCCATTCAAACGTTTTTATACTCTTTTTAACAGTGGGGGCGTGTTTGTGCGAGTCTTTTAACGTATGTGTGTATGTGTCGTGTTTCTTTGTCTCTATATAAGCGTCTGTGCCGTGGATTTTTAAAAAACTCAAATTCTTTCAACACAAAAGTTGCTTTCAAATCAATGTCATAATTTACCTGTTACTTTTCTTCGTTTCCTCTTTCTCCATTCTTTATTGGTCGTCGTTGTCTTCGTCGTCTTCTCCGGCATATCGCTACATTGATTCCTTCTTTATTTCTTCGTCGTGGTTCGTCTCCTTCTTTATTACTTCGTTGTGATTCGTCTAGTGGACTTCTCTATAGACATATCTTTGCATTTATCGACAGAAAAAAAGTCCAAGACACTTTCAAGAGATTCAGAGAGACTTTTCTTGATCTTCTACATATTAACAATGTTGAGCAGAGAGGCCGGATCATCTCATAATTTTTGATACCTAACTTCTAACTTACTCAAGTGGAGGACAGTTTTATACTCGACAGACAGGTGGGGAGGGATTTCTCTTTAGTCAATACCGACTTAACTTAAAGTTTATGACCCTATTTCGACACGTAAATTTGTTACGGCGTCCCATGGTAGACTAATAATTTAGGTAACAGACATATTCGCTCGTCCGGCTCGCCCGCTGTTCCAAGACCAAACGTTTCAAAACTACATTTTTCTCACAGTCGCAAATGTGACGTCACAGCTCCCTTGTCCAGTCAACCAATCACACAACCGTCCTCTCCACTCGTTTTTAGCTTCCCCTTTTCTGGTCTTTTATCTCGGCCAAATCCTGTCTATATGTTATTAAATTGAGAATAGATCATTCAACAAAATCCCGGATCATACTAACCTGCACTTACGTTTTTAAACAATCCCGGATCATACTAACCTGCACTTACGTTCTTAAACAATCCTGGATCATACTAACCTGCACTTACGTTCTTAAACAATCCCGGATCATACTAACCTGCACTTACGTTCTTAAACAATCCCGGATCATACTAACCTGCACTTACGTTCTTAAACGATCCCGGATCATACTAACCTGCACTTACGTTCTTAAACGATCCCGGATCATACTAACCTGCACTTACGTTCTTAAACGATCCCGGATCATACTAACCTGCACTTACGTTCTTAAACAATCCCGGATCATACTAACCTGCACTTACGTTCTTAAACGATCCCGGATCATACTAACCTGCACTTACGTTCTTAAACGATCCCGGATCATACTAACCTGCACTTACGTTCTTAAACGATCCCGGATCATACTAACCTGCACTTACGTTCTTAAACGATCCCGGATCATACTAACCTGCACTTACGTTCTTAAACGATCCCGGATCATACTAACCTGCACTTACGTTCTTAAACGATCCCGGATCATACTAACCTGCACTTACGTTCTTAAACGATCCCGGATCATACTAACCTGCACTTACGTTCTTAAACAATCCCGGATCATACTAACCTGCACTTACGTTCTTAAACAATCCCGGATCATACTAACCTGCACTTACGTTCTTAAACAATCCCGGATCATACTAACCTGCACTTACGTTCTTAAACGATCCCGGATCATACTAACCTGCACTTACGTTCTTAAACAATCCCGGATCATACTAACCTGCACTTACGTTTTTAAACAATCCCGGATCATACTAACCTGCACTTACGTTCTTAAACGATCCCGGATCATACTAACCTGCACTTACGTTCTTAAACGATCCCGGATCATACTAACCTGCACTTACGTTCTTAAACAATCCCGGATCATACTAACCTGCACTTACGTTCTTAAACGATCCCGGATCATACTAACCTGCACTTACGTTCTTAAACGATCCCGGATCATACTAACCTGCACTTACGTTCTTAAACAATCCCGGATCATACTAACCTGCACTTACGTTTTTAAACAATCCCGGATCATACTAACCTGCACTTACGTTCTTAAACAATTCCGGATCATACTAACCTACAATTCATACGAGCTAAAGTACGCCTTTTCAGAAATATAGAACCTCTCATAATCTAACACAGGGACAATCCTATTGAGCTTAGGTTTTGGCAAAATAAAAATATTATTGGGATCAGATTTTATCTACAATTACATTGTTATTCATCTTAATGTATATTTACAATTGATCTAAGACCTTTTCAAAATGTCAATATTAGTGAGATCAGAATTTATCTAAAGTGATAATGTTATTTAACTTAGAGATTATCTAAAATGACAATTCTATGTGGCTTAGGCTTTATCATAATCACAGTGATATTGAAATCAGAGTTTAACAAAAAATAACAGTGTTATCTCTAATGGCAATGCTTTTGAACTAAATTTTTATGAAAATGATAACGCTATATATATCAGAGTTTATCTAAAATTAAAGTTTAATTCAGTTTTGAACTTTTTTTATGATGAAATTGAGCTTAGACTTTATGAAAATGATAATGCTATTGAGATCAGATTTTATATTTTGTTTCCAGAAGTAGAGAGTTGATTCTCGTGTTGCCAGTAGTGTTGGGACGATTAATCGGAATTGGGAATCGAAAAAATCGTAACTTTTCGGGGTATCGGAATCGGTATCGAAATCGGAAAAAATTGTGCCTATTTTCCGATGTCGAAACGATTCTTTCAATTGCTTTTTTTTTAATTAAAACTTAATTTTCCATTGCTGGTACTAATGATAAAATGGTAAATAGTTATTGATTTTAAACTACCAGTAAAACAAAAATCTATAGACCCCCTTCCACAAGTGTATTACATGGATTTTACGGGCCTGGGCAACCCCGTCGGCATTCCCCGGTAAGGGCGCCTCAGGGAGCAAGCAATAAACTTACTCCTCTCCAAAGTGGGAAGGCAAGGCCTGGGAGGGTGCACCTTCTAGGAAAACCCAGGACAGTATACCTCAGCCCGGCAGATAAAAGGTCTCCGAAATGGCCCAGTTCCTGCCGGACTGATTGTCGAGAACGGATCCTCGACTGGTATTACCCCATCCCGACGTCCTCAATGAACCGAAGTTAATGAGAGACTGATCAGGCTGGGGTTGTGCGCAATAACTGAGAAGTCTCTGTATTACTGCAAAACATTATTATTTTATCCAAATGAATAAATGTGAAAGTTTATCACTCCTATATTATCATCGAAACGGGTTACTGTTATTTGAATCAATAATACAAGTATTTTGAAATACTGTATATATCGTAAAGACGGAACTTTGAAAGTCTAATTTGCATAACTATTTCTTAAACAGTTCATAATAAATTAATGTTTAATGTTATTCATTCGTAATTTTATTGTTCTATTTTTTCCATATATATGCAATACTACTGTCGATATTAACAGTAATTAATTAAAGTGAATTAATAAAAAAGGATAAATTATTAAAACTTTCTTAAAATATTTGCTGATTAATTTTCAGGGGAGATAATTTAAATTAAACCAACTAGAAAGAAAGATATACAAAACATAGGTAAGAGTTTAGAAAGGAGAAAGGGTGACTGGCTGCTCCCTCTTGTTAATGACCAACGCCACATTTTTGTAATTGTTTTTGATAAGTAAAAAAGAGAACGCACACACACACCCACATACACACACATAGACCATCGCTCAGGCGAATTGACTTTAGTCTTTCTTGTTGGTCTTATTTAAGAGATGAATAATAAATATTAATATCTATTTATATGAATAAATGCGAAAGTTATTGTCTTATACTTACAAAAACCTTATGAAGGAAATGTTTAATATTTAACAGTTTGGCTTCATGTTGTTAGGTCGTGTTTTCATAAGTGTTGATAGACGGACGTTTGCAGGAAGAAGATATACCATTTTTTACAAGATATTGTTAGCATTACATACCCTTTTTTACACACTTACACATACATTCACCAGGGGCATTTCAGACTCGAATTATATCCCCTTCTGCGATAGTAGAGAGCACTACAATCCGTGATATAAAAAGGCACGCACAAGAAAATGTTGTCTCTTTCTTCCGGTCTCGCCTCTGGTGAACACACTCACCAGCACACGTGCACTACGCACATGTATTTCACAGTGTGTAAGACATTTACCTCAACTTCCGCACACAGACAATCCTTTTCAGACTTTATTGTACACATTTTTATGGACACGAACCCTGTCGGGTTTGCGGGTAATAAATGTGGTTTTTTATATACATTATCGTTTACGTGTTGGGTTTTTGTTTCATTTGTAACTGCTTGCATTAGAACACGTATAAAGGTTAACTCCCTCAAGATAATGATGTCATGTGCAGTTTTACAAAAAGTTCATTACGATTTATATACAGACATCCATTTTTCTAGTTAAATTGTCTACATATGCAACAATATTGGATGTGGGTGTGTTAAAATAATGTTAAAAACGGACTTTTTCACGTAAAGTAAGATGAAGTAGAAAAGCGAGAAAATTCTATTACAATTTAACGATTAGTATTAGAACAACGTGTTAAGGATGTTGCGTCACAGACAGGAAGTCTTGCGTGACACGTAAACTGATAAAATATGTCTCTTATTCGTGAACCGTGAGAGAAAGCTGTGTTCGGAACAGAGCACCCTCCCCTATAGGAGATGGATTTGGGGAAGACCCATGAAGTATTATGTATACTGTATACGGGAAAAGAAAAAGATCCCCCGCCACGACAGAATTGTTCGACCTCGAATGATTGTGTGTTGTTGTTATTATTATCATTTACAACCACTGCTATTAAGAAGAAGATGGCTGCAATAAAAAGAAAGAGAAAAAAGAAACAGAGAGAACAACGTCACTACAACACCTACGACTGCTACGTGTCATCCAATACAACAAGACTCCAGCTGTTTACGTAGTGAGCTGTCATCTAGATAGATAATCTACCGGAGTCAAAAAATTGGTCTACCATAGGATTACAGATGGACGAAGAACATGATCAGATGAAGAGAAAAGAAGATTGGTCTCCTGCCCCTGTCGACTAGACACTGAGCAAGGTTATCTTCACTTGAAGATATATTTCTCTAATAACAGACTTTCGGCAGCCGACATTTATTGTTACTATTCAATTATTTCCTTCACTGTCATAACTTCTGGCGAGCTACACCCAACGATGTAAGTCATATAAATAGATATATAATTTCTTGTTTATAGAAAGGCATTTTTATCATGTCTTTGCTGATCCTTTTGTTAAAGATTATTATGCGAGAAAATCTTACAGGTTATGTGAAGATCAACTCCTTTAGAAATACACATTGACTAAGCTTTTATAAACATCCTTTATAAAGAAGCTTTTATTAAAAAAAACATAGATCTTCTAAGCTTTTATAAAAGGCGCTGGGAATGGTAATAACACGTCGCATGATACATCTATTATGTATGTATGTATGTATGTATGTATGTATGTATGTATGTATGTATGTATGTATGTATGTATGTATGTACGTATGTATGTATGTATGTACGTATGTATGTATGTATGTACGTACGTATGTATGTACGTATGTATGTATGTATGTATGTACGTATGTATGTATGTACGTATGTATGTATGTATGTACGTATGTATGTATGTACGTATGTATGTACGTATGTATGTATGTATGTACGTACGTATGTATGTATGTACGTACGTATGTATGTATGTACGTATGTATGTATGTATGTACGTATGTATGTATGTACGTATGTATGTACGTATGTATGTATGTATGTACGTATGTATGTATGTATGTACGTACGTACGTATGTATGTATGTACGTATGTATGTGTGTATGTATGTATGTACGTATGTATGTATGTACGTACGTATGTATGTATGTATGTATGTATGTATAGTCTATGCGTTAAAAAAAAACAGGGAAAAATTGCTAAACCCCAAATAATTGTATGCTGTCATTATTAATATATTTTACAACCGTTGTGATAAAAAATACGGTTCCAGCAAAAAGAAAGAGAAAAAAAGAAAGAGAAAAAGAAAGAGAAAAAGAAAGAGAAAAAGAAAGAGAGAAAAAAGAAAGAGAAAAAGAAAGAAAAAAGCAAGTAACAGCACTGCGACATCTACTACTACTACTACTACTACTACTACTACTACTACTACTACGTGTCATCCAATACAACAAAACTCCATCTGCTTACGTGATAAGCCACCGTCTCGATAATCTACCAGAGTCAATAAATTGGTTCACCGTAGGGCTACACATATTTAGGATGGTATGCTCTATGATTGTATATAATGAGGTTACAATAAAATAAAATCTGCATTTTATGCCAATCCTATTTTATGAACATTGACATGCAGGTGAAGCTATCACGGTTTCGGAGGAGGAGTATGACATTTTTTTTTCACCATCCTTGGCTACAGCCATAGATTCTTGGGTTAATTTCTAGAAAACATGCATGACCTACTTTTTTGTTTTTTAACACTGAAGTCTTCTTGCGATCGCATTTCGACGATCGTAATTCGAATTCAGTGTGCATATTTCAGCGACCAATCTCGGCATCGTATACTAGGAGTGTCTGGATCTTGATTCGTGTCCAATATGGGATATACTGCGATACAAGTTTAGCAAGAGATTTTCAATTAAAACTACGGAAATTTTACCATGCACTAAGACGCACACATTAGGGAGATGGAAATTAATCTTCTTAACTTATTTACTAACTCAACGTTTGACAGGTAAAGAACTTTAATGGAATATTTGAATATCTATGTATCTTATATAGAGATCAAGTGTTAGCCTCAGTAAAGGGCGCCTTGATTTCTGAGAACTTCGACTGAAGTAGAATAAAACAAAAAAGAGACATTATATATATATATATATATATATATATATATATATATATATATATATATATAAAATATTTGTTATTGTTTATTTTTTATCTATGGACGTATACGTTTCGTCTCTTTTCAATCGAGACTCATCAGCATAGAAGTACGACTATTCACCACCGGTCACACGATTCGAAACCCTGGACTACTAGTATTTTCCAACCCCAGCCCAACGTCGCTAACCGCTAGGCCAGTTCTGAACAGCTTATAAACAATGATAATTTTAACACATTAACGGCGGCAAGCGTACATGCATTCAAACTTCTATAAGTGAAGGAACGATGCATATAAAGCAAGTGACGCTACGCTGTGTTACTACTACCATTATATATATATATATATATATATATATATATATATATATATATATATATATATATATATATATATATATATATTTGTATTTTTAGGCAGATATTGTTAAGCATAACACATGTTCTGCTTGTTTATACTTTTTATTATTTAAAATTATTTTTAATCATCTTTTTGTGTCAAAATCAAAATAATTAATGTATGTTAAAAAAAACGATATATTCTAAGATGTTATAAAGGTTGTAGAAAATGGTAATGAAACGTCACATGACACATATATATCGAAATCGACGTTAGCTGAGACAGAAACTGTTTATCTGTCTTTCTTGACAATAAGTAATAAAATGCACACACACACACATACATACATATATATATATATATATATATATATATATATATATATATATATATATATATATATATATATAGTCTAAAGAAGCTTTGAGTCATTAAAAAAAAAAAAAAAAACTGTAAAATGCAGTTTAAATTCCCAGACAAACTAACTAAATCCAAGATATTGCAGACTTAACATTCGTTGGAAAATTAATAAATGAAAAAATAATTATCTAAGAGTGAAACAAAAACAGGAGACCTTAAGCGTCCAATACCAACACGGGGATCATCAGCTGTTTACCATGTAACTGTTTCGGAGATTTAAAAACAGGACAGTTATAATATTCATGGCTCTCCAATGGTACTGATTAAATATATATATATATATATATATATATATATATATATATATATATATATATATATATATATATATATATATATATATATATATATAGTCTCGGAAGTTTCTCAACCATTAAAACTATATTAAAAAAAACAAAAAAAACTTATAGTCCCAAGTCTTTCAGTGGAAAATCACTCATGTAAGTCAATTTATTTTTTACAGTTATTATATTAGTTTGTTTCTAACACTATTTTAGGGGGTCATCAGTTGTTTACCATGAAAAAAACTGTTTCGGGAATTTAAAAACAAGACAGTATTTAATTTCATGGCTTCCCAGCAGAGTTGATCAGACCCCACTTCACTTAAAAGACAAAAACATAAACGTCCCTTATACTAAATCTACGTTTTGTTCCATATAAATGTTTTGCTAACTTATATTAGTTATTTAAAAAAAAAAATTATTTACTTGTGCTGTTTCATATATATATATGTATAAGATTTTCTACAGAAATTCCCCTCTCTCTCTCTCTCTCACACTCTCTCTCTCTCTCCCTCTCTCTCTTTAAATTGAACTATTGAAATCCTTTTCCTAAAAAAATTAATCTAATAATCAAATGAAAAGGAGTTTAAACTTTAATTTCACCATCCGCGCCTCATTTGGTAAATCGAAATAGAGCCGAATCAAGACAGCAGATCTTGCACATAACGTGGATACAATCAAAAACCTCCCGAACATAAAGACGTATCGTGCCACATTCTGATCAAACGTCTTCAAGCAACTTTTACAAAGCTGATGGGGATTAGAGATTCCAAATTTATCCCAAAGAACTTTTACAAAGCTGATCGTTATTTTCACAATAAACGATTCGTGACCAAGATAAGATTTACATTTCTAACATTGTCCAATGATCCTCTTTTCGAATCTATATATTCGTTGTGGTGTGGTGTTTATCTACCCTATTTTGGGAATAGATGGACTCTTCCAGACACCATGAATAGAGTTACGACTAAGTGTCGTTGCAGTCATTGGTGGCAATCATAGCCACCGTATCGGACGCAGACTTTCTGTAACATATTATTTCTGTAAATACACTCTTCTAAATATACCACTGTGTGGTCTTAATTATTATCGGCCCTTCAAGGTCACAACACTGGCAACGAGGATTCAAAGCCTATATCCCACAACACTGGAGAAAAGGTACTCGAACTTATTCGGACCAACATTTTTCCCAAGCGTATGTCGCACAACACTGGCAACGAAAACTCGGATTTATGTCTACACTTGGAACGTTGGATTTAAAAAAAAAAAACTTTGGTGGTATGCTCTGGATATTTGCTAATTATAACAATAGAGAGAGAAGATGAAATCAAACTGGATTTTTAACAAGCAAAGAAAACCCCACTCCAACGTCGCGAAAAGGATTGAAGATAAATTGTCGTAACGGACGCAGACTTACTGTAACATACGACTGCTGTACATACACTCTTGTAAATATACCACAGTGTGTTTCTGTAAATACACTCTTGTAAATATACCACGGTGTGTTTCTGTAAATACACTCTTGTAAATATACCACGGTGTGTTGTCTTAATTATTATCGACCCTTGAAAATCACAACATTTTTTACCAACTCTCTCTATATGTATGCATGTACATAAACTTGAGAATGCTTATTTAATTATTCAATTTATCTTCTAATATTTTCCCTCTGTCTTTTAACGACCATACAAAAATCCCTATAATATCTGTAACAACTCTGTTATTTGGAGCTTATGAATTATATATATATATATATATATATATATATATATATATATATATATATATATATATATATATATATATATATTCGTGGGAGATAACCTCATCAGAGGCTCGGTTATTAAGAAAATTCAAAAATAAGAGCGTAATATGTATTACAGAAGATCAGAACAACATCGGTACCGTCGGTTTCAAATCTTAACAAAGTGTACCTATAATAGGCCTCCTTTACCGGACTATTATAGGTCCCCTTTGTTAGGATTTGAAACCGACGGTACCGATATTGTTCTGTAGTATATATATATATATATATATATATATATATATATATATATAGTAAGCTATGAAAATATATTTATGGCAATTAAGCTACACAGAGGCTCCCGCGTTTCATCCCCAGGGGGAATCTTCAGGCTAAAATGCATGGAGTTATTTTGTTCGTGGGAAGCCCAACGATTGGCTGAGAGAACAACAAAAAATCTGATTGGTTAACTAGCTAAACCGTGTATATAAAAACACCCGGCAAAAATAACTCCATGCATTTTAACCTGAAGATTCCCCCCGGGGATGAAACGCGGGAGCCTCTGTGTAGCTTAATTGCCATCAATATATTTTCATAGCTTACTACCTAGCTCTACTTACGTATCGAGTACTGTTGAAGTAAATACTGAAAATTGATACATAAAAAACTATATCTCCTTATAAAATTGTATGTGGATACATGGAATACTAATATATATATATATATATATATATATATATATATATATATATATATATATATATATACTAGGCTTTATATCTAGAATCCTTATTCAAATTTAAATGTTTGCTTAAATATACATTATATTATAAATTGTTAACACAAATGTTTATATTTTAGCTTAATACTGTACGACGAGAGCTCATGATAGCCTGAGTTATTCAGAGAAACATTCACTATTTTCTTCAAAAACACTTTTACTTACAAACAATTGTTTCTGCCCATTTCAAGAATGTATATTTTTATGATATACAAAATATCGGTGATATTTTTTATATCATGAAAATATATGTTCTCTAAATGAGCAAAAACAATTGTTTGTAAATAAAAGTGTTTTTGAAGGAAATAGAGAATCGTTAGGGTTAGGGTTAGAGTTAGGGTGGTCGGTTGTTCGGATTACGGGTATGGTTACACACTATTACTTATAATTTTCTTGCATGGGTTCAAACAACCGCGAATATAGAATTACGAAAATGGT
>OY744529.1:12469864-12544864 GCA_963556195.1 Sepiola atlantica | reverse complement strand
CAACCACGTCGTAACTTCAGAAATCAAGGCTGCATCATCTGAGAAACGCTTTCCTTTCAAAAACAACTTAATGGCTGGGAAGAGATGAAAGTCAGAGGGTGCAAGGTCAGGAGAGTAAGGGGGATGGGGGAGGATTTCATAGCCACACGCCCGTGCTTCTGATCTGGCGACATGCGAGTTGTAGACCGGAGCGTTGTCTTGCAGGAGGAGGATACCTTTGTTGATCTTGCTCCGCCTTTTGGTTTTGATAGCTTCTCTTAATTTCATCAAAAGTGAAGCGTAATAGGATTTTGTAATTGTGGTACCCTTTGCCAGGAAATCTGTCATCACTACTCCGTCCTGGTTCCAGAAGACTGTGACCATGACATTGCCAGTGGAGGGCTGCACCCTTGCCTTCTTTGGAGGTGGTGAGTCCAAGTGCTTCCAATGCATTGACTGGACTTTGGTCTCTGGGTCATAGTGATGGACCCAAGTTTTATCCTGTGTAATCAGTCTTTTGGAAAACTTTGACTCATCTTCTTGGCACATCTCCAAATTCATCCTCGAACACTCGACGCGTTCTTACTTCTGGAAAGGTGTGAGCAACCTGGGAATCCATCTGGCAGACACCTTATGCATATGCAAATGGTCATGAATGATAGTTTCCACAGACCCTGTACTAATCTTGACCTCTTAGGCTATTTGGCGAATAGTAATGTGTCGATCTTCCAAAATGGCAGCCTCAACCTGACGGACAGATGCCTCATCAATGGCAGAAGAGGAACGACCAGGTCTGGGAGCTGTTTCCACAGACTTCCGGCTATGTTTGAATTCACGATGCCAGCGTTTTACAAGGTCATATCCTGGGGCATCATCACTATAAGTCTCTTTCATTTCATCAAAAGTCTCCTTTGGTGTGCTTCCTTTCAAATACAAAAACCGGATCACTGCGCTACACTCAACTGGCTCCATTTCACACCGGACTCAGTTCAAACACATGTAAATCAGAAACCACAATTAGTTTAGAGCTGTTTTTGCAACATAACATACAGATATAAATCATTACACATGCAGAATTTCATCTAAATCAGACAACTGGAAGTGGGTCAGGGGCATTACTTATTGAACGCCCCTCGTGTGTGTGTATATATATATATATATAGTTTTGAAAGGTTCATACTTTTTTTAAGCATCTGAATGAAATTTAGTAAAAAAGAAGTGTGGTGAATTAACTACCATCAAAGCTTGTAATAGATGCAATATTTAATTTTATTTAAAAGAAAAGACAAAATCGAAACCGATTTCTTTTCTTTTTTTTTTCTATAAACTGTCATTTTTTTTTTATATACCATATATTAATGCTCTATTTCCAATATTGAGCATCCATTATCGTATTAGAAATGTTGACGATATCCCTGGATACCATCTTATAAGATATCTTTGAAAATATATTTATAAATTTTTGTATTATAATATCATTGAATATTATATATATATATATATATATATATATATATATATATATATATATATATGAAGCAATCCAACAAAAGATATAAGCGTCAATTATCTTTGAAAACTCATGAGCTAAGGACTTAAGGATACTTTGCTTGAACTCTGAATTCTAATGAAATATATATATATATATATATATATATATATATATATATATATATATATATATATATATATATAATATTCAATGATATTATAATACAAAAATTCATAAATATATTTTCAAAGATATCTCATAAGATGGTATCCAGGGATATCGTTAACATTTCTAATACGATAATAGATGTAGGGTTTTTCAAGACACTTTAATCCAAGAACTTTTTACTCTTTGTGAATTTTTTCTGATGATTTTGTAATCTTGCAGAGACGATATTAACATAAAAATGTTGTTTGGCTCAAGACAAATGAAACGGACCGTAAAAAATATATCTCATAGAAATGTTATGTTTTTTGGAAAAATAAAAATAATAAAATAAAACTATGGTTATTCGAATATAATATGAACCTGGCTTATATATATATATATATATATATATATATATATATATATATATATATATATATATATATATATATATATATATATGAAGAAGAATGGAAAGGAATTAGAGAAGCAAAAGCCAAATCCTAAAAGTTCGCTTTTAGTACACCTCTTTATATATATATATATATATATATATATATATATATATATATATTTATATAAAAAAAATAATAATTATTATTATATTTATAAATAAATATTAATTATTTATTACCTACAGACATCGATGTTTCATGCTAACGCAATCTTCAGTGCAGGAAGTTAATTTCCCACGCTCGGCAGGCGCGAACTCCGATCAAAAATCGCCACTGATTCGCAGTTAAGAGCGTTTTCCCGTTGCCCACCACAAATTAGCTTAGAATTAAGGGGAATTTAACTTGTAAATACTAAGTCGGTGCGTATTTTACAACGAGCAGTAAAAGTGATCTACAACAACAAACTGTGTTGGACCTCGCAGTGAAGCTAGTAGTACTGCTTGTTATTAAACTCAATCAGAAATGCTTTTATCTTGAATATATATTCAAATATATAATCACGGTGATACACCGGTTGCCGTTAGATGATCGAAGTTAAGCGACGATGAGCCTGGCCAGTACTAAATAGGTGACCATTTGGGAATACCATGCGCTGTATGTGCTATCCGCTTATCTCGGCATTGTTTCCAGTTGTCTTGGATTTCTCCTTGCTACTGGAATCAGGCAGTGCCGATTTGGAAGAGGTGTGGTTCGAGATTGTGCAACCCTTGCTTCACAATTATGACAGCTATACAAAAATGTTTATGTTTCATTCTAGGAGGGAATTCGTCAGGCTAAATGCATGGATTAACTCTTCCTATTTATAATGAAGCAGTATCGACTCCAAACGTCAAATACCTTGGCGCTATACTCAGCAACAAAAGAATCCAAGACTGAAATCCTGGCAAGAGCAGCACAAACGACAGCAGCACTTGCAAAACTGAAATCAATCTGGAAAGACGGAAACATTAGTCTCCGTTGCAAACTGAAGCTGCTGCATACACTAGTATTATCCATCTTTTTGTATGCATGCGAGTCATGGACCTTGACAGCTGAGCTCCAAAGAAAGATCCAAACGGTAGAAATGAGATGCTACAGAAGAGTGCTTGGCATCTCTTACTTAGACCGTGTCACAAACGAAGAAGTTTGCGCGCTCATCAACGCAAATCTGAACAACTACGAATGTTTACTGACAACTGTAAGAAAAAGAAAGCTTGGATGGTATGGTCACGTGACAAGGGGGAGTGGTCTCTCCAAAACCATCCTGCAGGGAGCAGTGCAAGGCAAGAGAAGGAGAGGTAGACAACACAAAAGATGGACGGACAACTTCAAAGAGTGGACGGGCTACAACTTCGCTACAAACTAGTCCATTGCCCATGACCGTCAGAAGTGGAAACAGCTGGTGTGGAGTTCATTGGTGCAGCGCCCCTACGACCCAGTCAAGTCAAGTATCGACTCCAACCCCTTGAAACAAAAATATGCATATCATATATTATCTTATAATACACGGTGATCGTCATAAAAAGGCCACTCATTAAAAAATCAAAATCACAATCCTTTCTCTAACCCAACCATAAGAATAAGAATCGACTCGAATTTAGAAGATCAAGAGAAACATTTTATATATGCAGCGAAAATCAGAGACAATACAAATTCAATACTGCTGTTAGTGTGTGACATTGATTCGCATATTAGTAAAATTTATTGTATACGAAATACATATAACCTCTTTGTTTTCTTAAATCCAGTCAAAAATATTGACACATAATTCTATTCCATGATAAATGCCAGTATACTGAAATCATATGCCCTTAATAGGGTTAAGATGAAAATTCATATACACTAAATGTACAAAAGCAAGGAAATTCCCCAATTTTTACACTTTTATTGTCATTAATTAAGGATATGACTACATATCGACCAAACTATTTCATTATCACATCACTACAGTATAAATCTCTATGCATGAGTGGATGAAGTGTGTGAAGTGTGCTGAAGAAAAATTCCTACCAGTAAAATACATAGCCCTGTTGTGCTCGCATACCCTTAATGACAATAAAAGTGTAAACATTTGGGAATTTCCTTGCTTTTGTACATTTAGTGTATATGAATTTTCATCTTAACCCTATTAAGGGCATATGATTTCAGTATACTGGCATTTATCATGGAATGTCACTACTTTTGTAAAGGCTATGCCTCAATAAAATGGTCATTTTTTAAGTTTTTTGGAATTTTCTGGAAAATTAAGGTGTATGGTAAACTGAAATTTAAATGCCATCAACTAGACCCTAGACCGTCTATCTCTGCCAAAAATCAGCTGAATCCATCAAATAGTTGATGAGATAAAGGGTGGCACATACGTAGATACGTACACACGGATAACACAAAATCATGCCTGACCTTTCTGGATCTCTTGACTAATGATGCTGAAATTCTACACACTTACAGAACCTATCAAAAGAAAAGTTTGTGCAAAGTTTTAACTAATTTGGTTTATTGGTTTTTGAGTTATGATTGATCAAAGAAATGAGATTTCTAGCATAGGCCGTTTTTGAAGTCTATTAAGGGATAGAGCGCTCTCGCGCCTCCCTTGATTTCCAAAAAGTTTTAAACCTGCAATCGGCAATGCCACCATCTGATCGTATCCCCCACCCCGCCAAGATTTTGTCTGTGGGATTTTAATATTCAATTAATGCTGAATAAAAAGTAACAAAGTCTAAGTCACGTCGAGGTTTCTTGCTGATTATGTAATTTTTCATTTTTTTTCTGTTGGCAAAGCAGGAGATAAACGCTATGATTAAGTCTATATCTTAATTATGCAATTCTAAGATCTAATTAATAGACTACGCGTTTTTTTTTTTTACATGTATTTTTATATTTATGCTCCAGGGAAAATTTGAAGTTATCTGCGTAATTATTGCTTAATCTCTAAGCATCTAAATTATTCAATTAATTAGCTACTATCTAGCGAATCCATCTGTTTTACGTAATAATATTTAAATGAACCCCACGGACGTTATGCAATATAGGGTGTTTCGAAAGTCATTATCTATTTTAGAAAAATAATTTGAATTAGAAACAAAAACGATTTAAGACATGAAAAATATATTCATTTCTGTTATGACTCGGTTTGAATGACGAAGCAAGACTTTTACTAATGCCTTGCCTTTATTTAATCAACAACAAAGCAAAACAGCGCTCTCTAGGGCAAGGTAAGAAGTTGCATGCAGGGGCCGTTATTTAGTGTTTTATTTAGTGTTTCATTAGTGCTTTCTGCTTCAAGGGCGACAACTCACGTCCTTGATATATTACAATTTTTAAGTATATACAACATTTGGTGTTGCTTGTTTCCTAATATGTGGAGTCCCAGATCATGTGAAGACAGGGCGGTCAACTATTGGTTGATTTAGCGATGTGCTCACTCATACGAACATTTTTAACCCAGAAGTTTTTCTCTTTTGTTCAGTTCATTCTTTCCCCCCTTTCGGTTTAATCCTCGAAGCAACAACATTATTTTTCCACTGCTCGTATTTCGCCCAGGTCATTTCTGTGAGTTGTGGTCAGTCGATTCCTCACCACCAAACCAGCTCTTTCGAGGTATCTTTGAGACAACATGCGATCAATCGTCCCTCTGTTATATTCTCACTTAACGATGCGTGTGTATAAACCACTCTGACGCCGATGTTGATGCATAAAAAGGTTCATTTTAAAAGAGAGACAGTCATAGAAAGAATCAGAGCGACGGGTATGCGTGAGAGAAAAAAAGACAGACATATAGGTAGACGGATAGATCGTTTCGTAATACCCAGCCACATTATGTGCGCTGTTTCCCTCTCACATTGGGGACAACGTCCTAGAAACGTCTTTCCTGCTTGAAATCTCGCCAGCTAAGAGACAGAAACACCCTAACCCTAACCTCTACACACATTTAGAAAGTGCGGTTGTAATTATATTAACGTATTACAAAGCTTAGACATGTGTGCATATTTTGGTGTATTACTTTGAAAAATGAGTATGTATGATATTCTATTTCATCAAGTTTAGCGTGCGTAAAGAAATTAAATTAATTCTCCATGCACATAATTGGTGTAAAATTCGCTGTGTATTGCGTTGACAACACACACACGTATCGAAGAGTAAAATACACTTAAAATGCTGTAAGGAGACAAAGACATTTCACTTATTAATAGCTTGTCTTCATTCAATCCCGAGCAACGTCGGGTCTTCCTGCGATTAAAAATTAAAATACCGTAAAGCTAAAACAAATTTTAAAAAATCCTATTTAAAAAACTTGTAAACGTCACTATATTTTGTTCGTGGATTTTTAAGATTAGCATTGATGATTTGAATGACTTAGATTATTCGGACTACTATCCTCATCTTGTTTGTTATTTTCACAACGTTGCAACCACAACCTTCTTCAGCGGCATCTTTTTGAACTTGGGAATCTTTATGTCTAACTTGAGAACCTATACGGAATTTCGAATTTAAACCTTCTATTAAACTCATGTGGATAGATTGTTCTCATTCCGTCAGGCATTGCCAGGTAGAAGTCTAAATTTTAATTAATGCTTTAAGCACGTGTAATGTTGCTAAGAATGATCGAGTGTCACATTAGTAATAACGTATGTTGTCAGAAAATATAAAACAGTTTAAAAGTCGTAGGGGGACAAATACATTTCTTTTAGTAATCTACACCAAACTACTGAGACATGTATACTTAGATTAAACATACAATAAAATACATTGTTCCCATGCATAGTAGAATGCACAAGGTTATTTTCCGTGTGTTATTTCTGTTAGACAACGTTCTCAAGCCCCGCTCGCTTAGTAGACGCCCAGAGCGATAATGAGGACAAAATCTGGTTTTAATTCTTGATAACTTAGTGGTGCGAGAGTTCCCAACAAAATCTCGTGTTCACCCCGAGATTTGAAGATCTAACCTTTTCTTTCCCAATGGGAATAACTCTGGCGTGAAAATAAGTTTCTCCCCAAAGGGAGATAACTCCTTTCCGCAACTTTTAAACACAAAGTAAGTTCGGTTATATTGTTGCATAGCCGTCCCGGAATGAGCCGTGGCAGTTCTCACTTTGTATACCCGTCCCGGAATGGGCCGTGACAGTTCTCGCTTAAACAATTGGTCATTTTTAACACCAAAAATGTATATGTTGCGCACCTTTTAATTTCTCGTACCTTCTCTCTTTCCTCGTCGCGTGGAAGGGTGTCGTCTCGATGTCGTCTGCTGTGTCTGCAACAAAACCATCATACCACAACTCACGAGATAAACAATCTTTTAAACTTTTGATTCTGTTTTATTCAGGCGTCAAATTTCTGTCAGCCATGGAGATGCTTCACTAACGTCGAGGGAGAGACCAAAATACTACTTTATCGTAGTTAATTCCTAGCGTAAGTCCTTAGCCATTCGAGGAGGGGGGAAGAGGAAATCTCATGCCTGTATTCTCTTAGGGAATTTAATTCCCCTAATCATTTGAAGACTACATAGAGAAATCGTCCGTTCGGCTTGCTTCCAAATCCCAGACTGGCAAAACTCTGTTTCCCACACAAAAGCCCGTGACGTCACAGAACCCCCATGTGCAGGTGCACCTTAACCCTTGATCTGATGTCTCGTCAACGTGGCGTCAACGTCTGTGAGCTCCGACTGTGAGAACCAGTTTATTTTGCACTCGACTGTAGAGGTCCACCCGCACTAAATCGCGCAAGCCAAACCAAACGATCTCTCACACATGCGTCCACTTTAATATGTGGCCGGCCTCATAGGACCATTATCCAACAATATTTGTATAAGTCAGGTTTTTAGTTAGTTTTGCTGATTTCTTTTGTCTAAGTGTAAGAATAATTAAGAAACCGATAAATCTTATACCACAAAAATGAGTGCTTTTTTATAGTGACGAAGCGTGTCTTTGTAGCAGTCATAAATATTAACAGCCCCTGTGAGGTGATTTGATCACACAAGGACCAATCAGCTTACGATGCGTATTAATTGCAATCAACCTTGAAGGACTACTTCCAGACCCTGTGGGTTTTGGACAGCAACCTCAGAAAGTTTGCCCACACCAACAGAGAAAGACTTTCTTTCTCCTGCCTCCGTCATCGATGCCGAGCAAAACTATCTTCACCTGAATATATATTGCTCCGAGAAGACTTTCGGTAGCCAACGGAACTTTCTTACTTTCTTACTTCAATTCCTTTTTACACTGTCTTAACTTTCAGCAACCTACACCCAACGGTGTATGTCACTCAAATAAATATATCGTTGTTATTTATAGAAGGGTGTTATGCACGACAACATAACACAACACATAAAATGGTGACCGCATGTTTGGAAAGAAACCCAAACACGTGGTCGCTACAAAAATGTAAAAATAGATTATCAAATATTCTTATTTTTCATCGGATTCGATGGACTACTTATGTGGAATTGAAAGATTTAAAGTGATGTCATTCGCGGTTTAGAAGTTACCGAGGAAACATGCAATGTAAGGACCTGTTAAATAGGGGCGATTAAGCTCCCCCGTGCTCTATCTGCCGATTATCAGAAGCAACTTATAGTAAAGGAAATTGGATCCATAAATAAGGTGTAATAAAAATATATATTTTAAGTAAGAACGTTGTCATCGTCATCATTCTTAATGTATGAACGTATTCTAGATATTTGTCCGAGAGAAGAAACAGGAGAACAGCGTCACCCTATCCCAGGTAGAAGAGAAGTGGACAACATCCATGGCTTCTATTCAAGAGCTATACAACAGTAGTAGTAGTAGTAGTAGTAGTAGTAGTAGGAGGAGGAGGAGGAGGAGGAGGAGAACAGGAGGAGGAGGAGGAAGCCATCTTGTCCATAAACCGTTTCAATATGTATTTGCAAGGTTGGGAGTCTTATGCATGGAATCATTCAATTCGTAAAGGTCAAAGAAATAGCAATCGGCTAAATTAAATCGATACTCAAACCACACCACACATGAACGGGGGCCACAAATTCGCATTGAACCTATCAAACCGGAAGTAACTTCACACGTAACTAAAAAGATCCAGTATAGGTCAAACTCGTCCAATCAATTTATGCGTTACTTAAAGAATAAAATAAAAAATTACACGTTTTTTTCAAAAGGTCTGAAATTCCCCAGAGTCTAAAATATAACGTACCCAGACAATACATATGTCTGGTTATTTACGTTCGTGGTAGAATAAATAATTAAAAAAAAGAAAACTTATGACCAAAAATAGTATCCACGGTAAAACTGGGGACGAAGGGGGCAGCTGCATCCTCACCATCACGTTTGCAGGAGCAGGAAATTAATCAGAAGTCTAAATGTGTCATGATCCATCCGCACCAATGTATGGTAATGCGTTACGTGTCCGGTGCGTCTTCGGGGAATGTTTTCATGCATTTATGGGTAATTGATGGGCCTGCCCGTGGAACAATACATGCAAAATGAAAAGTCTATATTGATCGAGCCAACGGTGTATATAAAAGAACTACAAGGAGAAAAGTCTTTGTACGAATGATCAAGTTTCGAGTGCGTGTGTATTGATTTACTCCCCTCCAAGAGTTAGGCACAAGGCCAGTTATTATCTTACCCCTACAAGTAAGATGTGACCCAAGATCGGGTCGGGAAAGTGGGGTTTTAAAATTGCCTGGGCAGCCCCGTCGGCATTCCCCGGTAGGAGCGCCTCAGGCAGTAAGCAATAAACTTACTCCTCCCCAAAGAGGGGAGGCGAAGCCTGGGAGGATGGACCTCCTAGAACTGCACACGACAGACCCATAGACCGGCGTAAATAAAGCACCGAAAGCCAAGACAATAACAGTCTATGGGGTGCAGTATCCATCGGAACAGATACTACACTTTGATCTTAGCCAAAAGGCGTTATTTAACCCCTACCCACAATAGGAATATGTGACACAAGGTCGGAAAGTGGGATTTGAAAAGCCAGCGCTCGAGAAGGTGAGCGCTATGGCCATTAAAAATTGCCTGGGCAGCCCCGTCGGCATTCCCCGGTAGGGGCGCCTCAGACAGTAAGCAATTAACTTACTCCTCCCCAAAGAGGGGAGGTAAAGCCTGGGAGGGTGGACCTCCTAGAACTGCACAGGACAGATCAGACCCATAGACCGGCGGAAATCAAGCCCCGAAGGCCAAGACAATACCGATCTATGAAGTGCAGTATCCATCGGAACAGATACTACACTTTGATCTTAGCCAAAAGGCCAACATGTGCAAGAGTAGCTTCCCTTAAATAACTATAATTTGTAAACTAATAACCCGATTCACCTCAAATGTTGACACATTCTATTTGAAGGTTAGTACTTTATCAAAATTATATGGGTCTATTTTATTAGTGGCACCATCTAGATGTCAGAAACCTGGACCTATTGAGTGATGTGTTAAAGTTTTCTATATAACAGGAATTCCAAATCTCTAAGTCCGGTGAGAGTGTTTACATAATAACAGCATGAATAATGTGATATGGACGAATAGATTTCAGTCGAGAATTACCGGTGTCAGCTGACTCTAATTTCTATTCATAATTGTGAACTAAACGAAAAATGGCTCAGAAAACAGATAACCATAGGCTCAACTGGAATTATCTCGATTGGTTGGATAATGTTTTCTACTGTTAACTTTTCCAAACTAAATAAAAAATTACGTGTTGAGCGTACGGACGAACTTGATGTGATAGCTTTTAGCATTGGAAACCTACGCTTCCTGGTGGTTTCGATTAAATGCGATTGAGCTTAGTGTTTATATGACACTAATGTTATGAAGCTTAGTGTTAATGTGAAAACATCGCTGCTATCAATAGAAGAACGGGGTTGCACTTCATTTTCTGGGACTTGAACTGGGCACGTTAATTTCATAGCCCGCTTCGAAACTATGTTAGAGAGTAATGGGGCGGAGTTTGGGAATTACGAAGCTGTGATTGATCGAACAAGATCACGTGATCATTAGAGAGTAGATATTTAAAAAAATAGTCAAGCTAGTTAAAACAGATGGCGAGAGACGCGGATCTAGAGGTTACTATATCAGATTTCACTCCCGCCCCCCCCCCCCCCCATGACAACCTGGATATTATGTGGTTGATTGGATCTGTAGGTTGGGTAAAGGCAGTCTCGTAGAGAAACCAATCGAAGGTAAAATTCCAGAAATAATGCTTATATATATATATATATATATATATATATATATATATATATATATATATATATATATATATATATATATATATATATATATATTGTGTGTGTGTGTGCATATTTAGGTAGTATTTTTTGGGGATCAAGAGTACAATAAGGACCCCAGTTCATTAAGACAACATGCGGAACATGTTACAGAAGTCACCGGTGGCTTCCGGTTCGTCTTCCCACCCTAAGACAAATTCACTCACAGCTATCCACATTCATTTCACTCTCTGCCACTGACTGACTTATCTCAGCTCGGACCTTGGCCCAGCGCTCTTAGTAGCCACGGCTACTACTTTTTCTCATCAACCCATCATGTCAACCCAATATTTCGATGTACTTGCATGACATTTTTCTTAAAATTATCATCCAGAGGAAGTCTTACAAATAAAGACGAAACGTTGATGAATATATCAAAAATATCTCTTAGTTTTTCAATAAAAGAAAAGAAAAAATTGTCTGCATCACCACGAGGAAGGTTTATAAAACCGAAAATTTGGATTTAAAAAAATAAATTAATTAATACTTCATTTATTGGAAAAAAATCCTGCATTGTGTTATCTGTTTTAAAAACTGATTTTCAAAAAAAAAAAAAAAAAAAATAGAAAGAACGAAAGAAAGAAAGAAAGAAAGAAAGAGAGGCGCAGAATTATCAGGGAGTTATCTCTTTTAGACCAGATCCAAGTTATCTCCCTTGAATCATTACTAGCCATCTATTTAAATTTTATCAAGGTGCAAATTTACAAACCGGATATTTATTTCTTGGCTGGGCTTTCGTTCATTACAGACGTATTTCCGTTTGTTTTTTTTGGAAAAATAAAATAAAATTTACAAAAAGCAAAAAAAAAAAAGAAAAAAAAGCGACATAGTTTGACAAAAATGTAAAGCAAAATAAATTGAAATTAAATACACTACCGGCAACGCTGGGTAAGTACAAACACATCCACAACAAGAACTCGTCTAGCTACAACCACTGTCAATAAATTCCCTTTCTCCCTTTGTGTGCCTAGAACTAACCGGAACTTTCATGAGCAAAGTTTCTTTCCTAGAACTGCCCGTCTATGGAACACAGTACCACAGGGCTGCTTCCTAGCGGACTATAATATTGCCATTTTCAAGTTCAATGTAAACAAATTCTTATTGAGTCGTCCTCTTAAATAGTCACTTTACCTGTCAAATTCAATAACCCTTATCCTCGAGTGGCCTGTTGGCCTTGATAAGTGGTGATTCGTTTGTAAAAATAACTACTTTGATGAAAAGAGATTCAATACGCAACAGTAGTCAGCTCGTATTAATATTCTACAAACTCATTTTGTCTTCTATTTTTCGATTGGGCTGACCGTACGAATCTTACGCTCAGCCCAATCAAATGCTAAGAGTATTGATTTACTCCTCTCCAGGAGTTAGGCACAAGGCCAGTTTTTATCTTACTCCCACAAGTAAGATGTGACCCAAGGTCGGGTCGGGAAAGTGGGGTTTAAAAATTGCCTGGGCAGCTCCGTCGGCATTCTCCGGTAGGGGCGCCTCAGGCAGTAAGCAATAAACTTACTCCTCCCCAAAGAGGGGAGGGAAAGCCTGGGAAGGTGGACCTCCCAGAACTGCACAGGACAGACCAATTGAACCGGCGTAAATCAAGCCCCGAAGGCCAAGACAATACCAGTCTATGGGGTGCAGTATCCATCGGAACAGATACTACACTTTGATCTTAGTCGAAAGGCCAAGTTTCTTTTATTCGCCAAGCGGCCACATGAGTTAATCAATTTCTGGACGCGTTACTCTGGCCTACACATAAACAGTCACGAATGTCAGTTGCGTTGTCGTCATAACGACACTGCACAAAAAAAAAAAAAAAACACAACAAAAAAATAGAATGAACTTAGTATACAGTGTTTGACGTAACTCAACGATTAGTCTGAAAATGTCCAAAGCAAAAATAAACGTGTGGAGGCGTTTTCATATAATTGTGAATTCATATTGCCCAGCTTTTAATCCCCCCCCCCCACATATAATTTGAATTATTTGGATTATTCGGACTACTATTCTCATCTGAGATGTTATTCTTACAACGTTTCGGCCGATCTAACCTTCGACCTTCTTCAAATGTCTGTTGTCGAACTCGGGAAACTTCATATCGATACGAACACTTGGCGCAACGGATAAAGGCGTTAAATGACTATCAGTTCTAAGTGACAGTCTTCTAGCGGTTGAAAGTTCAATCCTCACTGCAGGCGATACTAACTGAGAATAAAATATGGATAAAACCGCCGTACGATTCTGAATATGTAACGTGTGTTTTTAAATAAATTATTTGATATATATATGTATATATATATATATATATATATATATATATATATATATATATATATGAAGAAGAATGAAAAGGAATTAGAGAAGCAAAAGCCAAATCAAAATTCAATTCAATTGCTCAGAGCAAGGTATATTCCGCAAAAAGGCAATTTATTCAAGTTAAATTTTCCTTAAGCCAGGCTTTTCAAAGATCAAAATCTTATCATCAGAGGAAGTCGCTGGGATAGATAAGTTGGCAAAGGCTAAAGAGTCTTAACTTTGAATCCTCTCTCACCCCCTCTCGTACCTTTTAACGACCTACCTATCTACATTTCATTTTCTCCGCTGGACTTTTCGACACCGGACCTTTTAGCAATCGGACATTTGCTTGCATTCGGGCAGAGTTTTGCCCTGTGTTTCTTTCCCTCCAACTTTTATTTTACTTTTTCAAATTTTAAATCTTGGCCTTTGCCAACTTATCTATCCCAGCGACTTCCTTTGATGATAAGATTTTGATCTTTGAAAAGCCTGGCTTAAGGAAAATTTAACTTGAATAAATTGCCTTTTTTGCGGAATATACCTTGCTCTGAGCAATTGAATTGAAATTTGATTTGGCTTTTGCTTCTCTAATTCCTTTCCATTTTTCTTCATATCTACCTGCTCTATCCTGGATATTGAGCTGTATACTTTTCACAATAGGTTTTACCTTTCCTAAAAGTTCGCTTTTAGTACACCACAGGAAATTGACAACATCTTTGAAGCACGCATTAGAATGTATTAAAGTGAAATATTTTGAAAATCAACAATCGTGCAATTTAAATGAAAAATTCATTTATTTAATTTTTTTTTTTTGGCAAGCTTTCATTGTAGAACAACTTTGTCAGGCGAGACTGTCTTATAGTTTTTTTTTCTTCTTTTCTTCCTCCTCATTTTGATGGTATCAACCCCGAGTGGTCGAATCACGATATATATATATATATATATATATATATATATATATATATATATATATATATATATATTAGATTTCTTGAATGTGAGATGATATATATAATTATTTCCACAATCAGACAACGCCGCAACCTACAACCTATGAAAGAAACAAACCGGAAGTCCTAGACTCGAGTTTCGCCCTCCTTTGGGCTCATCAGTAGAACACATCCGAACTCAGGATTCGAAACCCGAGTCACTTGCATGGTAAGCGAGTACTCTGCCACTGAGCTACCTCGCCACATACAAGAATGTCTATTAATTTACACAGATTAAGCAAACCGCGGCGATGGCTGACTGTGGAATGTACCTACTCTTTTCAACAAGGGGTGTAGTCATCCAACTACTATGAACCCAGGCCGATGTCTCACAAGTAGGATTTTATACTCGCTAGGACGATGTCATCCAACAAGCTAACCAAGCGAGCAAATAAATATTAGATTTCTTGAATGTGAGATAATATATATAATTATTTCCACAATCAGACAACGCCGCAACCTACAACCTATGAAAGAAACAAACCGGAAGTCCTAGACTCGAGTTTCGCCCTCCTTTGGGCTCATCAGTAGAACACATCCGAACTTGGTTAGCTTGTTGGATGACATCGTCCTAGCGAGTATAAAATCCTACTTGTGAGACATCGGCCTGGGTTCATAGTAGTTGGATGACTACACCCCTTGTTGAAAAGAGTAGGTACATTCCACAGTAAGCCATCGCCGCGGTTTGCTTAATCTGTGTAAATTAATAGACATTCTTGTATGTGGCGAGGTAGCTCAGTGGCAGAGTACTCGCTTACCATGCAAGTGACTCGGGTTTCGAATCCTGAGTTCGGATGTGTTCTACTGATGAGCCCAAAGGAGGGCGAAACTCGAGTCTAGGACTTCCGGTTTGTTTCTTTCATAGGTTGTAGGTTGCGGCGTTGTCTGATTGTGGAAATAATTATATATATATATATATATATATATATATATATATATATATATATATATCGCAATTTTCACACAAAACCTTAACCATGCTGCCTATAATTGATAAATTTGTATGAAACATTGTTGTTGATATAAGTGTTTGTTTAGTATTTGATAAAATACTTGTTATTATTTCATCATTTGTAAACTTACATATTGACATTATGTTTCGCAATTTTTTTAGATGATGATTAGTAATTTGTATTATTTGGATTTTTCGGACTACAACTCTCACCTTGGATGTTATTTTCACAACGTTTCGATCGATGTAATCTCCGACCTTCTTCAGGTGCATCTGGTCGAATTCGGGCATCGAACTGAACCCTTAATTTAATCAACAGGGGTACATTGTGCTTGTTCCGTCAGACATGACCGAGTAGAAGTCTTGAGTTATTTTCTATTTTATTCTCAGTTAGTATCGCCTGCAGTGAAGATTGAACCTTCAACCGGCACAAGATTGTCACTTAGAACTGATTGTCAATACAGGAAACAGAAAAGCAAGAGATAAGAGGAGAAAAGTGGGAAGAGAAACAGCTACACAGACGATTGTGTTTATTTTTGACAAGGGGAGGCGTCTCCCGAAATATCAAATAATTTCCAATCATCCGGACACTATACACAGTTAATACCATACTTGATGTTTATTATGTGAGATTGAAAAGAAAAATAAATAGATAATTATAAGATCTCATCTTTAGTTGTTTGTTTTTGTTCGTTCCAGCTTCTCATCAATCCGGCTCGCTGTATTGTCTTCAACCTTCTTAATACCTTTATTACAATTCCCAGCAATACTTCAAGCAAACTACCATTAATATATATATATATATATATATATATATATATATATATATATATATATATAAGTGTTTTAAGGTTCATATATTTTTTTTAAATATATATATATATATATATATATATATATATATATATATATATATAAGTTGAATGCCTGTATGTCTCGCCGCTTTACATGTGTTAAAATTATCATTGTTTATAAGCTGTTCAGAATTGGCCTATCGGTTAGCGACGTTGGATTGGGGTTGAAAAATACTTGTAATCCAGGGTTTCGAATCGTGTGACCGGTAGTGAATAGTCATACTTCTATGCTGATGAGTCTTGATTGAAAAGAGCCGAAACGTATACGTCCATAGATAAATAAACAATAACAAATATTTATATATATATATATATATATGATAAGTCGATGAAAAATAATTAGACCTGCAAATGGAAGCAAATCGTAATCTTCGGTTGTTCAGAACAAGGACATTTAGTGAATAAAAATATTTATTTTTCTTCTCTTTCATTCCTGAAGCCAGGCTTTTCAAAGATTAAAATCTTATCATCAGAGGAGGTTAATGATTGAAGTTAATGATTGATAAGTTGACAGATGAGGACTGTCAATATTTGAAATTTGAAAAAGTTTTAAAGTTCAAACGGGTGTTTTTCCAGTGTAAAGGAGTGTCACCAAAAACGGAAAACCAAGTAGTATGGGGTTCAGATGTATTTGTAAATCCAGAAGAATCCGTGTAAGGATCTAACGACGACGATTCCACCCAAGGAGACGTGTTATGCTGGTTGATCCATGTAGACTGTTTTTAATGTTTATATAATTTTATTTATAAAAGCTCTACATTGTATTTAGCACTTTTGAAAAAATATCAATTTTAAGTTCATGTCATCAATATATTTGAACTTAATTAATTAATATATATATATATATATATATATATATATATATATATATATATATATATATATATATATATATATATTAAAGAAAGATGAAGATAAAGAATTGTACATAAATTAATACAAATTTTATTACATCGAAAGTTCAGATGTAACTCCTTGCATCTGAACTTTCGATGTAATAAAATTTGTATTAATTTATATACAATTCTTTATCTTCATCGTTCTTTAATATTGATTGCTCTACTCAACGTATTGAGCTTTATTTTATCGAGATAGATCACTACGATATTTCGCTTATCGTTAACTCTATTATCATTAGTATATATATATATATATATATATATTCCCCAACTTATCTTTTCTAAATAAGAATGACGTAACTTTTTGTGTATATATGACTGTTACATAATAGTGTTTCAATGAATATTTGTTAATGTTAATGGAGTGTTTTCATTATTTTTTTTTAGGGAGGGGGCGGATCGAACTGACCAATTACTAATGTGTCCGACCAAGTTTGGTGGATCTTTTAAACACAATGTGGGCACAGAAATATGGGCAGAGAAAACAGTCGGAATACGCGTGGTTATCGTAGCATAGAACATAATGAGTGGCGTGGTAGTTCACAGTGGTGAAATGGTCGGCCGGCATGTTCGAGTCCTGTCGGTTTTACACACCACTTTCATTTGAGATATTGGCAACCTTCACGTGGTCTTTCCCGTGAGTATCCGAACCAAAAAAAGTGCTACTTTGGCTTGATATATAAAAGTTTTAAAAAATATGTCTACATCGTACGCCTATTAGTTTTTATATTTCAATATACGAATCTTCGCGCCAAGCCTTGATCTTTCAATTCTTTCTGCATGTGCTGATGATTTACGGAAAAATGACGAAAATCGAGTTGGTTTAAATTAGCGTAAGCCCTCCATTCGTCAGAATATAGTACAGAGTTTTCAGCGACTTTTCATTGAATAATTGGCTGAAGTATCACACGGCCTCTTCTTTGATCGTTAGGGTTAGGATTGGGGGTTAGGAGTTAGGATTAGGGTTAGGGTTAGGGTTAGGATTAAGATAGGATTAATATATCCTAATATTAATTAGATTAATATCCTAATATTAGAATTAGGGTTAGGATTAAGATAGGATTAAGATAGGATTAAGATTAAGATTAGGGTTAGGATTAAGATAGGATTAAGACATCTGTTTTGCATTTAGGGTTAGGATTAGGGTTAGGATTAGGGTTAGGATGACGGTTAGGATTAGGGTTAGGATTAAGATAGGATTAAGATAGGATTAAGATTAAGATTAAGGTTAGGATTAAGATAGGATTAAGACATCTATTTTGCATTTAGGGTTAGGATTAGGGTTAGGATTAAGATAGGATTAAGACATCTGTTTTGCATTTAGGGTTAGGATTAGGGTTAGGATTAGGGTTAGGATGACGGTTAGGATTAAGGTTAGGGTTAAGATTCCAGGCTCGGTAACCATACATTCTTTCGAAACTAATTAGAAGAAGTATTTTCCTTGCTCTTGTACCGTGTTGATTGCAATAGATGTTTAGATAATATAACAAAGTGTAGGTATCACGCCAAAGTAGATTCATGATACGTAGATAACAAACCAAAGCGGCACCGAAATATCTTACAAACAGTTTCAGCATGTTAAAAGTATACAGGTCGGTAGAAAATTAAATTATATCGCGTTTGGTATAAATTATTTGTTGTTTATTTTGTTTTGTATTTTTCTTCAAAACTAGGAAATTAGGAGAATTGTTTTCCTGGCTCTTGTACCGTGTTGATTGCAATATGAAATGTAGATCGCATAACAAAGTGTTAGGTATCATGCCAAAGTATATTCATGATACGTAGATATCATACCAAAGTAGATTCATGATACGTAGATATCATACCAAAGTAGATTCATGATACGTAGATATCATGCCAAAGTAGATTCATGATACGTAGATATCATGCCAAAGTAGATTCATGATACATAGATATCACCAAAGTAGATTCATGATACGTAGATATCATACCAAAGTAGATTCATGATACGTAGATATCATACCAAAGTAGATTTATGATACGTAGATATCATGCCAAAGTAGATTCATGATACGTAGATATCATGCCAAAGTAGATTCATGATACGTAGATATCACCAAAGTAGATTCATGATACGTAGATATCACCAAAGTAGATTCATGATACGTAGATATCATACCAAAGTAGATTCATGATACGTAGATATCATGCCAAAGTAGATTCATGATACGTAGATATCATGCCAAAGTAGATTCATGATACGTAGATATCATACCAAAGTAGATTCATGATACGTAGATATCATACCAAAGTAGATTCATGATACGTAGATATCATGCCAAAGTAGATTCATGATACGTAGATATCATACCAAAGTAGATTCATGATACGTAGATATCATACCAAAGTAGATTCATGAAACGTAGATATCATACCAAAGTAGATTCATGATACGTAGATATCATACCAAAATAGATTCATGATACGTAGATATCATGCCAAAGTAGATTCATGATACGTAGATATCATGCCAAAGTAGATTCATGATACGTAGATATCATACCAAAGTAGATTCATGATACGTAGATATCATGCCAAAGTAGATTCATGATACGTAGATATCATACCAAAGTAGATTCATGATACGTAGATATCATACTAAAGTAGATTCATGATACGTAGATATCATACCAAAGTAGATTCATGATACGTAGATATCATACCAAAGTAGATTCATGATACGTAGATATCACCAAAGTAGATTCATGATACGTAGATATCACCAAAGTAGATTCATGATACGTAGATATCATACCAAAGTAGATTCATGATACGTAGATATCATGCCAAAGTAGATTCATGATACGTAGATATCATACCAAAGTAGATTCATGATACGTAGATATCATACCAAAGTAGATTCATGATACGTAGATATCATACCAAAGTAGATTCATGATACGTAGATATCATACCAAAGTAGATTCATGATACGTAGATATCATACCAAAGTAGATTCATGATACGTAGATATCATACCAAAGTAGATTCATGATACGTAGATATCATGCCAAAGTAGATTCATGATACGTAGATATCATACCAAAGTAGATTCATGATACGTAGATATCATACCAAAGTAGATTCATGATACGTAGATATCACGCCAAAGTAGATTCATGATAGTAGATAACAAACCAAAGCGGCACCAAAATATCTTACAAACAGTTTCAGCATGTTAAAAGTATACAGGTCGGTAGATAATTAAATTATATCGCGTTTGGTATAAATTATTTGTTGTTTATTTTGTTTTGTATTTTTCTTCAAAACTAGGAAATTAGGAGAATTGTTTTCCTGGCTCTTGTACCGTGTTGATTGCAATATGAAATGTAGATCGCATAACAAAGAGTTAGGTATCATGCCAAAGTAGATTCATGATACGTAGATATCATGCCAAAGTAGATTCATGATACGTAGATATCATGCCAAAGTATATTCATGATACGTAGATATCATGCCAAAGTAGATTCATGATACGTAGATATCATGCCAAAGTAGATTCATGATACGTAGATATCATGCCAAAGTAGATTCATGATACGTAGATATCATGCCAAAGTAGATTCATGATACGTAGATATCATGCCAAAGTAGATTCATGATACGTAGATATCATGCCAAAGTAGATTCATGATACGTAGATATTATGCCAAAGTAGATTCATGATACGTAGATATCATGCCAAAGTAGATTCATGATGCGTAGATATCATGCCAAAATAGATTCATGATACGTAGATATCATGCCAAAGTAGATTCATGATACGTAGATATCATACCAAAGTAGATTCATGATACGTAGATATCATGCCAAAGTAGATTCATGATACGTAGATATCATACCAAAGTAGATTCATGATACGTAGATACCATACCAAAGTAGATTCATGATACGTAGATACCATACCAAAGTAGATTCATGATACGTAGATATCATGCCAAAGTAGATTCATGATACGTAGATATCATACCAAAGTAGATTCATGATACGTAGATATCATACCAAAGTAGATTCATGATACGTAGATATCATATCAAAGTAGATACATGATACGTAGATATCATGCCAAAGTAGATTCATGATACGTAGATATCATACCAAAGTAGATTCATGATACGTAGATATCATGCCAAAGTAGATTCATGATACGTAGATATCATGCCAAAGTAGATTCATGATACGTAGATATCATACCAAAGTAGATTCATGATATGTAGATATCATGCCAAAGTAGATTCATGATACGTAGATATCATGCCAAAGTAGATTCATGATACGTAGATATCATGCCAAAGTAGATTCATGATACGTAGATATCATACCAAAGTAGATTCATGATACGTAGATATCATGCCAAAGTAGATTCATGATACGTAGATATCATGCCAAAGTAGATTCATGATACGTAGATATCATACCAAAGTAGATTCATGATACGTAGATATCATGCCAAAGTAGATTCATGATACGTAGATATCATGCCAAAGTAGATTCATGATACGTAGATATCATACCAAAGTAGATTCATGATACGTAGATATCATGCCAAAGTAGATTCATGATACGTAGATATCATGCCAAAGTAGATTCATGATACGTAGATATCATACTAAAGTAGATTCATGATACGTAGATATCATACCAAAGTAGATTAATGATACGTAGATATCATACCAAAGTAGATTCATGATACGTAGATAACAAGCCAAAGCAGCTCCCCAAACGTTTCAAAATATGGTGAGTTGCTGATACGTACGAACGGCATATTTTGAGTGATGTCATGTATGATGTCATGTTAAATGAGAAATTTTGTCGAATAGTTTGGGAGCCTATAAGTGACTAAAGACAGATAGGCAGACAGACAAAAATGCCCAATTTTAGATTCTCAAAATATTAAATACCTGTACCCCCACGATGTATATGTTTGTTAGCGTCCTTAATTCGCCTTTAAAAATCTAATTTTCTTTTATACAATAGTTATAAAAGTTTTTAAAAGGGACCGAAATCAGAGAGACTGTTTGTGACATATATATATATATATATATATATATATATATATATATATATATATATATATATATATATATAATATTTGTTTTGTTTATTATCTATGTACGTATACGTTTCGTCCCTTATAATCGGGACTCATCAGCATAGAGATATGACTATTCACTACTGGTCATGCGATTCGAAACCCCGGGTTCCGAATATTTTTACAACTCAAATCCCGACGTCTAGAACCACTCGGCCAATGATGAATAGCGAATAAACAGTGATAATTTTAACACTTTATATGGCGGCTTGACGTCATAAGACCGTTCGACTTAATGAAAGGAACGATGCATTTGTAGCTAGCGATGTCGTGTTAATACTACGCTTACAGTGCCCATCTAGACGGGTTTTCTATGAGCTACAAATAATAAATATTTGTTTTGTTTATTATTGTTAGATGATGTCTTGGACGCATCTATTCGAGACGGGTTTGACTTACGCGGTTGTAGCAGAGTCATCCCGTGCAGTTCGGTTCGGTGTGTTCCCACGGATGCGCAGTGACATTGACGTGGCTTTAGATTCACCAGGGGTCAAGAGTTGACATCACACCTGCATGTTGATCGTGAGATTTGGTAGCGAGAGTTCCGCGTGGGAGAATTGAATTGGGATCTTAATCAGTTACTCTGTAGCTGTTACGAGAAAGATTCCGAATGACGGAAGTCTAAGAGCCTAAAACAGAATCTTCCATACTCCTCCTTCTCAAGTAATTAAGAATATTAACTAGTGAAATTAGTTAGCGTAACCTCTCTCTCGACTGCAGCGAACTCGTTCAGGTCGGCTAATTAAAGTAGTTAAATAAAGACGGCTCTAATTAAAACAGGAGAGACTTTGGGAGCTTATTGAAGTGAAGGTTTACTTTTCAGCTAGCGAAGACAACAGCCCGAAAATGTTAACGCACGACAGAGAAGTCCGACCACAGTGATGGCGACGGCGTCGGCGATGACGAAGACAACATAGCAGTGCGACACAATGGTTGCAGGCGAGAAAAGGCAGTACGAATATTAGCGACCACAGAGACTGAAAAGCGCGCACGAGTAGTCAGTATAATGGCGACGGCGATCGAGAATCGGATCTAAGTAAATACGACATATCGCCCCTTTGAATCAACAGCGAAGTTCTACGAGAACTAAAAGAGTTTGGTGAGGCCAATAACGAAACACAATGTAACATTATCTATCTTCTCTTGCTTGCGTAACAATTGACGTCACACATTTTCCTATCTTCCATTTTCCACCAAAATTATTTCAGCCGGAATTAGGATATTTTCTGTGGTGTTACCCTTTGGAATTTTATTTATCTTCAATTCTCGTAAACTATTCTATCCCTTCGTCCGTCGATTGAGGTCATCCAAAATTCCTAAAATGATTGCGTTTTAATATCACTTCAAGAGTTATTCCTCTATTGTCTAAAGTCTTTTATTCTTCGCCAGTAAACTTTAGGATTACATTAAACGTCCAGATACCCATTGTGTTGCACAAAAATAGACATTCAACCATGAAAGATTTTTAAAAGACGATTAAAAGTCTACGCTTATGGCAATAAATTCTTTATCTATTTAATCAACCAATTGATCTCATTTATTAGGTTTATATTGACGCCTATAGGAAACGCTTTCTTTTGACGGTGTGCGGGCGCTCGCACATAAAACGACGAATGGTCGGGGGTGTTTTAATTGAGTCTAGTTTCCCATCGGTAATCGATTGCTAGTTGATTGGGGGAACTGATCCACATCGCACAGGCCCAGTCAATTAGACTAATCAATATGTTGCGACGAATTAGTTCATTGATGCCTTTTCATTTTCTAAGCAACAACCCTAACCCCCATCCGAAACCAAACTGCGTCAAATTCCCAATGTCGAATTCATATTTAGATTGTTTCTTTTTTTTAACGTCTGTCAAGGGAGGTTATGTTTTATCCGACGTTCCTTTGCTAGTCTGGTCGGTAGCAACTTCAGAAAAGATTGTGGTCATTTACGTGCACTCACAACACTGAGGAAAATAGCAACTTTTGTTCATTTGAACGTATAAAACATTATTCGCAGCAGATAGTGTGCTACGATATTAGATAATTCCAAAGGGTTGATATGCCGTTAAACAGATAAAGATAACTACATGTAAAAACTCAGATATCGGAAATATCCTGTATTTTTTATATTTCCTGTATTTTTGAATTTTACCCGATTGTGTCCGTTTTTTTTTTTTTAACTCTAAAGTCCTTGAATTTTGAATAAATCAAATCCGAGTAATCTCCCCTTCGTTTCTTAACGAGTTGTCCCCCTGTTTGTTTTCACTGTGAAAAGTTTAAAATGCATGACCCAATTAAAAGGCGATTTGAAGTTTCTCGTTTCATTAGCTACTACACCGAGATGTAGGGGAGAGCGCCACTTACTCCACTTACCCTTGATCATCGGCTTATAATGATGAGTGTTTAATAAAGAGGCATCAAGTACCATCTTTTAGTCTTTGGTACGACTCTACCAAGGATTGAACTCTAGCGAAAACACTAACAATTATACCAAATGCATAAACAATCAATTACATTTTAGGTTAAGTATATTTATGTCGGTAAGGTTGTTTATTAAGTAATTTTCTTCAAGTGTAAAAATGAAACAATTGCATAAAATTTGACACACTTAGTTGCATTGTTTATTTCTTATACAAGTGTATTCTCTTGATAGCAGCAGCAACAGCAGTAGCAGCAGCAGCAGCAGCAGCAGCAGCAGCAGCACGAATGTGACTTTTATGTATCGACTCTCGATTGGACAAAAGCTCCAATCAGCAGTTTCTTTTAATCAATCACAATGCAAGAAATATTCACTTACGAAATTTCGCACGTACTATTAAACCCCAAGCACAACGTTTCTTTCCTTTTTTCTTCTTCTTTGTTTTCTTTCGAAGACAACACACGCGTGCACGATCACAATTATAGCTCGCCCTTTTGGGGCCGAAAGCTCTCGACATACGTAACGAGAGACACAAACGAACTACTAAACGAAGCGAATGCATATATACACTGCTAAACGAACACATGTAAACAGTTCATACACGCACTCTCTTGTTAACAAAATAGACATCCTAAGATACACACATCTACAATTTCCATCCCATGTACATACACTGTCACACGTAAACGCACACGACGCAAGCAGAAATGAACGATTTTCCTTACAGAAAAAAATTCGCTTTCACTCAGAACATTCCTGTGACACACTCTAAACTCTCAATTTTTACGAACCGTTCTTTTTTTTGTTATTGTTTTAACAAGTTGTCAATAAAAATGAATTACTTGTATGGATAGACTGTGTCATTCTTTCTTTTGATAATTCAACATTGGTGACCTCGAGTGCGGTCTCTTTAACAATCTTGTGCTTGGCCGATCATTAAACAAATGACCTCGGCTTAAACCTTGGCGTATTCTGACATTGCTTGCTCTGGAATCAGACCTTTTGTCTGAATGTGGTATAATTCGGCTCTAGGGGGACACACTCCCAGGATTTACTATCTTCTTCGGAATGGGGAGAAGTTATTGCCGGTCGCCTGAGGCGCCCGTACTGGGGGATGCCAACGGAATCCGTTCTCGGTTATTTTTATAACCTTCCAAAGTGCCGCTTGGATCTGTTCTAAAAGAGATAACTCCCTAATAATTCGAAGCTAACACCCTTCTCTCTCTCTCTCTCTCTCTCTCTCTCTCTCTCTCTCTCTCTCTCTCTCTCTCTCTCTCGAACCTCATGTTAAACTGATTTCATGTCTAACTTTGCTGCAGTGGGAAGCGGGAAACATTCAAATGACTCTTCAGGTTTTTTTTTTTTTTTAAGTTTTATATAAACTTTTAGGATGAAACGTTTTCTTTTTCTGTTTTGCTTTGAATCAGATTTTCCTGTAATTTTATTTTATTTTTTCTTGTAATGACCTTTAATCCGTTCATATCTGTAGTTTTTGTCTGAAATGTGGCTAAGAAGCCTGGAACAATTTCTAAGATCTTCATGAAAATACAACAACAAAAAAACGAAAATCAAACAACACTTGATACTAATAAAGTATAAACGAGCTTTTTGTTGTTGTTGTTGTTGTTCTTCTTCTTCTTCTTCTTCTTCTTCTTCTTCTTCTTCTTCTTCTTCTTCTTCTTCTGGTTCATCGTCTTCTTCTTTTTCGTCGTCTTCTTCTTCTTCTTCTTCTGGTTCATCGTCTTCTTCTTTTTCGTCGTCTTCTTCTTCTTCTTCTTCTTCTTCTTCTTCTTCTTATTATTATTATTATTATTATTATTATTATTATTATTAGTATTATTATTATTATTACTATTACTATTATTTATTCACTAGGAGTTTTCACACAAGTCATTATCAGTGATTATTCACTTGCAATAACAAGTGGTGTTCCCTGGAAACTGAGTGACAACAAGTCTCCCTAGACTTCCAGCATTCTCCGCCTTTTTCGATAATCTTTGCAAATCATGTTGTGTTATTGCAACAGCCGTTTACCTTAGACTTCTCGATGATAACGACCGTGTTATATACTGGCTTGTATCTAATGCATGTATAACTCATTATACACCGATCAAAAATCAAGAGAGACAGGCATTGGCCGACCTTATGCTTGTTTGGTTGCCTCACTCCCATCGGAGTTTGGGGCGAGTAGTGATCTCTGCACCCAATCGCCCCGTAATCTGTCAGTGACAACAATCCCTTTGTCGGTAAATGACTTCCGATTCCGAACTTCCGTTTATTCGCTGGGGGTTACCTGCTAACCTCGCAGCTGTCAATCATTCCTAGTTTGTCTAACACCTATTCTGTCCTGAAGACCTTCATTATATAATACGCGCACTTCCAACGGAGTTATCGATGGTGGTCTCCCTTTTTGGTCTATTTATTCTTATTGACATTTCAAGATCATTTTGTGTGGTACCAACCGAGGCTGTTGCCACCATTTTTGTGCATGTGTGTGAGTATTGATTTACTCCTCTCCAGGAGTTAGGCACAAAGCCAGTTTTTATCTTACTCCCACAAGAAAGATGTGACCCAAGGTCGGGTCGGGAAAGTAGGGTTTAAAAATTGCCTGGGCAGCCCCGTCGGCATTCCCCGGTAGGGGCGCCTCAGGCAGTAAGCAATAAACTTACTCCTCCCCAAAGAGGGGAGGCGAAGCCTGGGAGGGTGGACCCCCTAGAACTGCACAGGACAGACCCATAGACCGGCGTAAATCAAGCCCCGAAGGCCAAGACAATACCAGTCTATGGGGTGCAGTATCCATCGGAACAGATACTACACTTTGATCTTGGCCAAAAGGCCGAGTAGATTATGGGAGTTTTCCAATTTTTTCGGAATTATTATTATTATTATTATTATTATTATTATTATTATTATTATTATTATTATTATTTGTACTCACTAGGAGTTCTCACACAGATTATCGTCAGTGATTGCTCACCGACAACCGGTGGTATTTCCTGGAGTCTGAGTGACAACAAGTCTCCCCAGATTTCCAGTATTCTCCACCTCTTTTCGATAGCCACCGCAAATAAACTTGCAGTATCACAACAGCTGCTTACCATTGATTTCTCGCTGGTAACGACCATTGGTCCTCTCTGGGATGTGGGTGGCAATAAGCCTCCCCAAGGTCCCAGCAGTCTCTGCACTTCCAGTGGAGGTCTGTTTTGTGCTGCCCCTCCTCGGAATTTTATTTATTTATTTTTTTTTATTATTATTATTATTATTATTATTATTATTATTATTATTATTATTATTATTATTGTTGTTGTTGTTGTTGTTGTTGTTGTTATTATTTTTTATGTTACAAAGAACTATAGGTATGGGAAGAAGAAGTTTATATACAAAAAAATATAGAAATACTCGAAGAATACCCGTGTAACAGGTACCCCACTCTCTTCGACACCGTGGGTATTGTTGTCGGCCACTCACGCACAGGTGTTTGATCTCCTGGTCGCGGCGCCAAGTATAACAGATACTCCACTCTATTCCACGTCACGGAGCCTGTCATAAACATGTACCCCGCTCGTCGTCTGTGTATCTGTGCTCATGCCTCTGGTTCTCTACACAGAGATCTTGCCAGACCGTGAACACTCTTTTTGGCCGATGATCGTCGTAGTGGCAAATAAAAAAAATATGTGTCGAATTTCCTCCAAGGTCGTGATGACGGCGATGATGATGATTTCGTTGATTCTGTGAAGGCAAGGTTATTCAAGCAGAACAAATCAATAATAGTAATGCAACAACTCGGCGATTTCTTTTAATAATTATTAACAAGATAAAACAATGGTTTTTAAACGTCGAATTAAAGTCTATTGTTTTGATAAAATGTCTTTTGTGTTAAACTATTTCGTCGTCGTCTCTATGCGTGAATTCCTCTACCATTGCTCTCTTAATTTAGTCATAAGTTGAACTAACTTGTCTACTGAAAACGATGGGGAGAATACTTCGTCAGTCACGCATGCTTGGCATGCGAGCGTCGAGCCACGTCCGAACGGGCCGAACGCCCAGCTCTCACTGCTCGTCTAACTGTCGTTCCAAAACCCAAAGATCCTTTCTCTTCCCAAAATGGCATATTGTCACACCTTTTCTTTTCCCAACCTACTTCTCTAATCCTTCTTCCTCTCTCGGGAGTGGGTGGTGTTGGGTATACTGACTTACGCTCATTCCCTCTCCCATCCTTTTTTCTGTGTCCCTCTTCCTCTCTCGGAGTTGGGTTAGGGTTAAGGCGATGCGCGCGATACGGCAATTGAAATTCCTCGCTTAGGCTTTATTGTTATCACAAAACACTTATTCTCTTTCTCTGTCTCTATTGGGAGGGCGTTCGCGCGCGATCCCCCAAGTGCTGACATTCATCAGTGACTAAGAGATTCTTGACCAAAATTGTCCAGCTGTTCAAACTCATCGTCGTGCAGACTTAATTGCTATAGACAATTGTACATGACTTTTCTTACAAAACCTAGACAGCCTGATGCCTTAACCCAGTTTGTTTTGAATAGCTGATTCCGTGTTGAGTATACGTACTAGCCTTATATCTCTACTTGTTTCCACGTAGGGTCCAGCACCATCACCAAGATGCATACTAGTGCGCCCTAAGGTGCCCGATCTCCGTCGGTCATAATTGTTCTGTCATACACGTCTCAGGACGGGTAAAAATTATTATTATTATTATTATTATTATTATTATTATTATTATTATTCACTTGGAGTACGCACACCAGTCGTTACCATTGATCTTCCGATAGTTTTCCCTGAAGTGTTAGGGGGTATTAATGATCCGTTGTGACCCCTTTTATAAATAAATATGTATAACCTTTGTACAATTTTCTTGAGTGGTGAAACCTCTTAATCTACAATCCTATGTGAAGCTGCAGCAGTAGCAACAATAGCGTATATTGTTTTTAAGTATCGACTCGCAAGTGACTCAAATCAGCAGTTTCTTTTAACCAATCACAGCGCTAGAAATATTATCTCTCGAATATTCGCGCGTAATATAAAAACTCAAACACATAGCTTTCTTTCCTCTTATCTAGTATTTTCTTCAACGTGGGAAAGTCCTTCAAAACAACCTCGGCCCTTGGTCGAGGACATAGTAGCAGACGTAACCGGAGACACTCACGAATTACTGTATATACAACGACAGTATATACACACTCACAGAACTCACGTACATACACGTTCATACGCACACTCTCTCACTGACAAAACAGAGACAAATTAATATAAACATCATTTACAATGTCTACTGAATTTGCATACGCGCAAACTCACACGGCATTAGTCGAAATAGACATGTCTTCTTGCATGCTAAACACCCTTTAACTAGAAACGTTCCGTAGACACTGAACTCTCATTCATTACGAACTCTTTATTTTTCGTTGTCTAAACAAGTTGTCAATAAAAATGTATTATTTTGCATGGATAGACTTTTTGACATTGTCTTTCCATCTACATGCCTAAAAGTAGTTAGCGAACACAGAAAGTGGCACAGATGGACAAACAAACATACGTTTCTCGTGTTGGTATAGCTAGATCTTCCTTTTGGCTAAGATCAAAGTGTAGTATCTGTTACGATGGATACTGCACGCCTGTTCTGTGCAGTTCTAGGAGGTCAACCCTCCCAGGCTTCGCCTCCCCTCTTTGGGGAGGAGTAAGTTTATTGCTTACTGTCTGAGGCGCCCCTACCGGGGAATGCCGACGGGGCTGCCCAGGCAATTTTTAAATGGCCAGAGTGCTCACCTCTCGAGCGCTGGCTTTTAACCCCACTTGCTCGACCCGATCTTGGGTCACATCTTACTTGTGGGAGTAAGATAAAACTGGCCTTGTGCCTAACTCCGTGAGGAGTAAATAAAGTTTCAAGACATTTTTAGCACAAGTTAAATTTTTAGAAAATAAATAAATAAATAAATAAATAAATTATAACGATGTTCTCGCCATTTCCTCGTTTCTACCTTGATAAATATAGCTTCATTGCATTTCCGGTGTTTCTACGAAGAATGTGTTCAGGTATTTTGGAAATAATTGATGAGCACGCAGTAAGTGGAACAATAGATATAAAAAATGTATATTAACCGAACCGACTATTTATATCAAACTAGCTGTCCCTATCCGGTGTTGCCCGGGTGTGTTTTATTTGCGTTTTATTTTGCTTTCTTAAAAACTATGCCGTTTTCTTTTCCAACATATTATTTTGTTTTTGTTTTTAAATATCATTTTGAAAGTTAAATTTAATTATTACGTTATTGTTGGGTGATTAAGTTATAAACTGACACATTTTTATAAAAGTGTCAGTTTGACACATTTTCGTTGAATATCATATTAAAAAGGCATTTTGTTGGAATGTGTCATATTTGAAACAAAAAGGATTTAAGGGTTAAGTACAAAAAGATGCCGAGGTGACGAAATTATTTTTTGAAAAGATATTGAATCGAAATACATTATTAAGGTCATATACCAATGTTTCACAGAAAACTGACGGAAGATTGATTTTGTAGGAAGAAAGCTATTAACCAGAAAGATTCGAGAAACAGACTAGCTTTACTTTATTATATACATAATTACATGAAGTCTTTATGCGAATAACAATGTTCTCGCGTGTTTGTATATACGAGAGCAGGTAGATATGATAGCCAGTGAGTGTGTCTATGGAATGTAAATGCGGAAGAAGGAACCTATTTACTGACTGAATGGATCTTCGGATCCTTTGTTGGCCTTTTGGCTAGGATCAAAGTGTAGTATCTGTTCCGATGGATACTGCACGCCTGTCCTGTGCAGTTCTAGGAGGTCCACCCTCCCAGGCTTCGCCTCCCCTCTTTGGGGAGGAGTAAGTTTATTGCTTACTGTCTGAGGCGCCCCTACCGGGGAATGCCGACGGGGCTGCCCAGGCAATTTTTAAATGGCCAGAGTGCTCACCTCTCGAGCGCTGGCTTTTAACCCCACTTGCTCGACCCCGATCCTGGGTCACATCTTACCTGTGGGAGTAAGATAAAACTGGCCTTGTGCCTAACTCCCTTGAGGAGTAAATATAGGATCTATAGTGTCTAGCAAGGCACACGGTGGTTTTGACCTTTTAGGGATTGATAAGCCACATGCAGACAAAACCTCGACAGCACAAACGGGGGTCGTGGATGCTTAGGTTATATGAGAACAACTATTATCGCTAGCTAATGCTGGGTTCTATTTAAAATTGTGAGCCGAACAAAAGTGGATCAGGAATGGGTTATTTATGTTTAGCAAGAATCTTTCTGATTGGTTGGATAATATATACTTTGTATCATTTCATTTCTAAAGTAAACCGGAAATACTGCGGGGATCCATATGCGCCTAAACCAAATTTCGCCAGATGATTTGGAGCCTTAGAAGCGTTAACTTTCTGGTGGCTCCCATGTTGTTAATCTTGAAATTGTTTGAACTTTAGTTATTTTTCCGGGCATATAATCGTAATAGAACAGGTTAAAAAAGGATATTTTTTCTGTTTGGAACCGTTCCAAATATACTTTTCTGATCAACATTATATATTCATGGTTATTGATTGTGAAAACCAAGCCAGTAACCGTACAACGACCACGTATTTGAAAAGATCTCAGGGGATTTTTGATGGCAATAATGAATGTTCGTTTTTGCTAATTAGTCACTAGAGGTAGGACTGGTTTATCCGACATTTTACTTTGCGCGGGTCGGTAAAAACAGCTGACAAAATGGCGGTGATACAATGTTACAAACAATTTGCAAAAAAAAGGTTGTCCAAACGTTGTCGTTTGTAGATTGCCCTCGCAATGTTATCTCATGACGTCATGAACACGTTGTTGTGTAACATTACATTCGTGTTACTTTTTTACATTCGATTCATTAAGCTAATTTAAAGAGATTATACGAATCGAACTCCAATTTAATTAAGGTTTAAATGAATGGATTATAAAAAGAAAAATATCCTACGAAGCTCCAGCCCCTGTCCCATCGCCGCAATGCTCGAACTGTTTGACTTTGGAATTCCATCTCTGCTCTCTGTTTCCCCGACTGTACCAACATCTCGCTGCACAACTGTACACTTAGGATGCCCTATAAATCTGGCCCCTAATTCACAGTAGCCCCTTACGTCCCAGTGGCAGTGTGCCTTATTTGGCGTGAATATAAGTAATATATATATATATATATATATATATATATATATGTGTGTGTGTGTGTGTGTGTGTGTGTATATATATTTTATATATATATATATATATATATATACATATATACACACATATATATACACACACATACATATATATACACACACATACATATATATACACACACATACACATATATACACAATACATATATATACACACACATACACACACACACACACACACATATATATATATATATATATATATATATATATATATATATATATATATATATATATATATATATATATGAATCCTTAGAAAGGACCTCCAGTCTGTAGAATCATCACCATCAACAACCGGTTTATTTGTTGAATCAGGCCACAATTAATTCTCTTCCTCTCCATTCTTGTCTTTGGTGAGGCCCAAGAAAACTTGGGTCTGCCAGAGATGGTCTTCTCTGCTGGCACAGTCAACAGCCGGGCTTTAGCAGTCCAGCTGTTGCTGCGCTCAACGTGCCCCAACTAAAGCAGTGTGCTCTTCTGAATGGGGACGTAAATGGATAGTAACATTTAATGCTACTAAGACAAAGCTCATTTCCATTAACAATTATAAAAAAACCTTTTCAACCAGCGATCGCGATGCCTAATCATGGATGGCGGCACCGGGGGGAGGGGGCAGGGGGGGGGGCTTAAGCCCTCACCAACTTTTTGACTTACCCCCCCCCCCACCCACTTTACGGTCATCAATAATGAAGTTATATATGCATGTGTTTAACCGGGCCCCCGCTCCCACTTTTTAGGAGAGCCCCCCCCCCACACTTATATAACTGTCCCGCCGGTCCTGCTAATATCACCCTACGTGATAGTCCATCATTCAAACTCCTCGGTTTAACATTCACAGGCAACATGAATTGGAATAAATACATAGAAGACATTGCCAAGGCTGCTGCAAAGCAGGTGCCCCCCCCCTCTCTCGCGCTATAAAACTTCTAACACCTGTCAGTATTCTATATCTACAAAGCAACGATCCGCCCATGCATGGAGTATTGTTGTCACATTTGGGCTGGAGCATCAACCACTAGTCTCTCCCTATTAAACGGGTCCAAAAAGGAATCTCCAGTTTAATAAGTCCCACACTCTAACCCCTGTTCCATCGCCGAAATGCTGCATCCCTGTACTTATTTTACAATGGAATGTGCTTCGATGAACTCCTGGTGACCCTTGGCGTAAATACCCCCGACCAACCCGAAAAGCAGCAAAATCCCACCCCTTCAGTGTAGAGGTCCCCAGATGCCGGAAATCTTTCTACTCTAATAGTTTCTTCTCTCGAACTGCTTGCCTTTGGAATTAGAATGACCGTCTTTTTGGAAAGAGAATACGGGACGCTAAAAATAGGCATAACCCGAAAACGAAGTTATGCCAAAAAACAAATAAATAAATACAATTAAAGCTGATTCGAAAAAGAAAAGTGTGGTGACTGTGCGGAGAGACCAAGGGGTAAGCGGCCACGACTAGCATATACCCGCTGCAAGGAAACAGTGGCTGCACGCGGGAGCGAACCTGGAACCGTTTGATTTCGAGGCAAGGGTCGTGATTATGCAAAATAGGAGCTTTTGGCAGTCAAAAATAGCTGAATAAAAGGAGTGAGATTTTTGCTCGAGGAGGAGATTTTTTTTTAGACGCCACGTTGTTCGTGTGTGTTTTGGACGGTTGTCGGTTTATCTTTTGTTGATGAAGAGAACAAAGAAGAAGTATTACTGCTGCTGATATTAAGAGCGAAGGTCTTCTCCGTTGTTGGTGAACATAAGAAAATAATTCGTCACGAGTGTGTGTTCTTTTTAAAAAGAATGATTTTCATAATATAGTATTAATATACAGATCGTCGATCAGGCCTTTTTCGATTTGATGTCGCCTCGTAGTCCAATCCTAAATCTTTCCATTCATTTCTTACCTTTTCTACAATCTTTTGCTCACGCTGAAGAAGTCTGAAATATCCTTATTTGTTCTGTTGGTGCGGAGTCCAAATAAACTTTGTGTCTCTTCTACAATTATCTACCCTTCTACAAATATAAAGGTTAAAAATTGTCCATAATCAATTATTTTGCAGAAAAAACGGAAATGTACCCATTGTTTCCATGAAGACAAGACTGATAATGAAAGAAAAATATATATATATATATATATATATGCATAACATTAGCAGTTGAAAATTGCAAACAAACATCGCCTGCACCTGGTGCACATTTTATATTAACCTAATGATATGCACTAATAGATCACACTATCCTATATATATATATATATATATATATATATATATATATATATATATATATATATATAGTATAAATTTTTATTTATAAAAACATTATTGGTTACATATGTGCATACTATCATATATATATATATATATATATATATATATATATATATAGAGAGAGAGAGAGAGAGAGAGAGAGAGAGAGAGAGAGAGAGAGAGAGAGAATAAAATATAGAACTAAAAGTGTACTTTTAGTAGATATAACCTATATTTAAATAATTTAAGCTCAATATACGAGATAGAGCAATTATAAAGATAGATGAAAGAAGAGGGATAAACATGTACGAATGACAAATTTATTTCAACTTCGATTGTTCAATGCAAGGTATACTCGGTAATAAAATTATGTTTATTATTTTTTCCTTTCAGATATCAAAATCTTATCATCAGAGAAATTACATAGATAAATAAGTTGGCAGTGGAAAAGCCAAAATTCAAAATTTGAAAAAATATTAAGTAATGGAGAGTGAAAAAAAAGTCGGTGTAAAAAAGGTATGGAGAAAGTCCAGTTGGTGATTGTCCGTTGATGAAGTGTCCAATGAAAGGAGGTTACAGATGGAAAAGGAGGGTTTTCGTGAAGGCAGCATGGAAAAGAGTTCAAGAATGAAGTAAATCCAATAGTGAGATGTTGAGTTCAAATCGTAGGTGGAGCGCACTTATTCGGAATTAATTTTGAGAATTCGGGCCATTTGAAAAATACTTCCTTGGGCTGAAGGAGAAATTGAAGTTGAACTGTGTACATTAAGCGTTGGCAGTGAAAACATCTCCTTTTCCATCTGTAATCTCCTTTCATTGGACACTTCATCAACGGACAATTACCAACTGGACTTTCCCCATATCTTTTTTTCACTCGCCATTACTTAATATTTTTTACCGAGTATACCTTGCATTGAACAATCGAAGTTGAAATAAATTTGTCATTCGTACATGTTTATCCCTCTTCTTTCATCTATCTTTATATATATATATATAAGAACAATTCAACTAGAAAATAATCAAAAGTCAATACAATGTATCATTCTATCTCAAATAAATTAACAATGTTTTGAAGCAAGTTTTAATCTCAAATTTGTAGCCGCTCAATTCCGGAAAGAGCTTTCGTACAAATCTCGACTCAAGATTAAAATATTTATTAAAATATTTTCAACCAATCGGAGAGCTGCCTAGATTTCTTCCATTTAATACACGCGAAAAAACCGTTCAGAAAAGGCAGCAAGAAGCTGATCAAAAACTATATAAAGCATGTTTTTGAACGAAATAATCAGTCAGTCAAAATATATCATTGAGCTTGCTATCATGATTACTGACTCAAACATTAATCTGCGCGTCATAAACACACGCACACATCAAGTGTATGAGTAAAGAACTACACACTAATTGTTATATTTATTGACACGGGCAGCAGTCAATGATGTTGACTCATACACATATATGTCTGTTTGTTACACTGCTGGATTCACGCAAATATCCAGCCATAGTGACTTTTTCTTTCTAAGCCCCCCCCCCCCCGACAAGATATTTCTTCCCATGTACATAAAGTCTCTTGTTATTTAGAGTTGTGTTTGATGATGCAGTCCAACAATTAAAAACCACCCCGTTCAATTTCTTTATAAAAGTTAATGTTTAGCTCATTTAAGACAAATCCGCACTTTATCATGTGTTACACTTTTAGTGCCGATGGGTATATAAATAGTTATACACATTATTATGCTATTATACACCCCTGTCGTCGTTGTGGTGGACCCAGGTACTTTTCGTATGCATAAATGTGTTGGCAAGAGAACGGTTCAGTTTCGCTTGCCGAAGTCAGAAAATGCTGAAAGAAAGATTGAAGACAGAGATAAAGGAAAATATGTATAATATTGTTAAATTAAATAACAATACAGAAAAGTCTTGCAAAACTAATTGAGTTTGCGGCTTTAAGAAGTCCAACTAATAATAAAAAGTTCTTTAACGTCCAAGAAAATTAAACGGCCCTCTGAATTGCGCAGGTTCCAATTGTCATACTCAAATTAAGGAGAAATATTCCTTACTTGTTGTCAGGATGAGATCATATTAAAAAAAAGGGGAAGATTAAGGTTTTTTGGGGGATTCAGCCCGCCAAAATTAAGTGTCTGTTGATTGGTCAAGGAAAATCGTCTTGGCCAATCAAAAGGGCTTTTTCAGAATAAGAGGGGTGTTGTGATGGACAAAAAGAGAACCACTCAGGAAGAAAGGGAGGTAACCATTTTTTTTTAATATCTGCTGATAAACCCATCCCGGACACCGATGTTTATATAAAAGATTTATTTGAAAAAACAGTCGCTCTAATATTGGCCGAGAATTAATCCAAGGGATATAACTCAGATAATTGCCCAAACCAAAACAAACTATCACAATCAAAAGTAAAAAAAGGACAACGCGTGTACTTAAAATTACAAAAAGAAGGATATATAGGAACAACAGGTATGGCCGGGGTTGTTGTTCTTGGACAAAGGGATCCTCCGACCAAAGTTAGTAGGAGAGATGCCTTTATAGCAGCATGTCATTCCCACTGTTCGATATGTGGCCCGATCACGTGTGGATTGTTCGAAGTGGCCCGACCACGTGTGGATAATAATTAACATATTAAAACAAACAAAGGGAAGAAAGAGAACATTATTATAATATCTGAAATTATATTAGAAAGAAAGCGAAGGAATAATAAAGCTACACACAAGAATGGTATTTTGTAAAATCAATAATTAGAATAAAACATTTATATTAAAAACAAAACAATTTATTTGACTAAGACATTCTGTAGAGTTCCTATTTTTAAGGAGTGAAAAAATTCCGTTTGTACGAGTGAAATGTTCATGTTTGTACGAATGTGTAATATGCGAGCATGGTTGATGTAAAGTGATTTTTGTGGCAATTGTAATGGGGTGTGTTTTAAAGAATAGTTCGTTATTCGTGGTAGGAATTAAAAGAGATTACCTACTTTTTGACTTTTGTCTCCCCCACCTCCTCTGTCAAGCCAGTGGAGGGGGGTTGTTGCCGACGATCTCCTCTGTGTGCGTTTGACCGGAAAGCGGGAAAAAAAGAGACAGAAAAGAGGGTGCGTGACTTGTTTTATAGGAGTCAAATCACGCGTGGTCAAGCTGACCTGCTGGTCCCTGATTGGCCGGAATCTTCGGCCAACGTGCTTTCACGAGATCACCCCCTCTAACTACCTCAGAGACGAAGAAGGGCCGAGTAAACAAAGAAAGAAAGGAGTCGAAACAAATATCCCTTGGCCGGTTGTGGCGTCTGCCACAGAGGCCCCTCGCCAGTTGTGAATAAGGGCAAAATAGTAATTCTGAAACAAAGGGAACCAGTAAAACTTTGTGAAAGGAACATTTAAAAAGAATCACATTATTTTGACAAAAATAATGTTTTTGTGTTTAGTCATACAGCTGTTCGTCTTTCTTGTTCTTTTTTAAACTGAGCCTCGTGTTTGAATTTCGATCTGGATTTGGGTGCAATGTAGGCTTTGTTTTGCTTTTCTTCTACAAAATAAAATTGTCAAGAATCACTGATGAGGTTTGTAGTTCGTGTTGAATGGTGCAAGAAAATGGTTCAGGTCATCCGAGTGTTCTGAAAATACAGAATCTTGGTGTCGTATTTCTTCTTTGCTGCAGTGAAAAATCCCAAGAGACCAAAGAGATGTTGTTCGCTGCTGCTTCGAAATACCAATAAAATATCTGCATTGGCACGCACAAACGATTTCTGAAACAAAATGTGTCAATTCGACGACATGGGACATGTACACTTATTACTTCGTGAATTCTGCTTTTTGCAGCAAATTAAACAATTATCTTCACACTTTGACCGCTATAATGATAGGTATTTACTGTATAATATTTGTTATTACTATTCCCAACGGGACCAACGTAAGCGTGATGGCGTTGAATTCTGCTCGGCACAGATTCAGACAAATGTTTGTTATTAGCTTCACCTCCTGCTCGTATAGGGGGTGCGTACGGTAAAAATTACCATTAATAGGTAAAAATTACCATTAATAGGTAAAAAAAACAAAAAACAGCAACAACAACAAAACTTTGTCCCTAGTCTTTTCATTTTTTTTATCAGGGTTAGGAAATTCGTGAAATGGCTGTTTTGGCAAGGAACACTAACTTTCAGCATGTGGGCAATGTAAAGGTGGATTGCCGCCGTCCAAGAGAAAGAAAGGTGAACAATGAAGCACCTAGCATACTGCTCCAACGATAGAGAAAGGACGAAGCTTTGTGTTCCTGTTAGTTGCCTATGTTGGCTAAATAGACAAACCGATTTTGTAGGCTACAGAAAAAAAAGAGAAAGGGATACTACCACGACTGTAATTATTTTTACCCACGAGGTACATTCGGTACACGAGGTACATTCGGTACACGAGGTAAATTCGGTACTCGGTACACGAGGTACATCCGGTACTCGGTACACAAGCTACATTCGGTACACGAGGTACATTCGGTACACGAGGTACATTCGGTACACGAGGTACATTCGGCACACGAGGTACATTCGGTACACGAGGTACATTCGGCACACGAGGTACATTCGGTACACAAGGTACATTCGGCACACGAGGTACATTCGGCACACGAATATAATAATAATAACTAATTATTTCTTTTCCCCGACACTTTGCGTGCAGGTAAACAAAAGTATTTCTAAATATTTCATTAGGGTTAGGCGTAAACGGAGTAGTGTTTATGGAGTACACGAAGAAGTTCCGAAAAATGTAATGTAATCCAACAAACTCATGGTCAGTTTTAACTGAAGAGGAGGAGGAGGAGGATAAGAAGGAGGGGGATAAGAAGAAGGAATAAGAAGAGAAAAAGAAAGAAGAAAAGAGTAAGTAAAAGGGGTTAATGTTGTTGTTGTTGTTGTTGTTGTTGTTGTTGTTGTTGTTGTTGTTGTTGTTGTTAATAATAATAATAATAATAATAATAATAATAATAATAATAATAATAATAATAATAATAATAATAATAATCTATATAATACTAAAAGTCTATTGTTCTTGTATGTTTGCAATCAGCTTTCAGCTTTCCGGTTTTCAACATCCGGTTGCGCATGCGTAAATAGCATCGTCTTCAATCTGTTATTCTAATTCCGTTATTCTCTATTATGATTAACGAACGCATGAAATTTTTCATTCTGGAAATTTTTAAACAATTTCATTTAATTTCATCAAATAGTTTATTTGTTTTCTTCACGGCTAAAAACATTCAACGGGAGGACTTCGTAAAGTCTGTCGCAGTTTCAAAAAAACTCCTCCCTTTTAAAAAACAAAAACAAACAAACAAAAAAACAACACTCATTATTAATATCAGCCATACTAGCGGTCGGTGAACGAAACCACCTCCCACTTTCCCTCTCATAGATTTCACCACTCCTACTCCCTCTGTTTTCGTTACGTACGCGAGAAAGCCTGCTGTACCCCCTTCCTTTCTCAAATCGCCCTAACCAACCACTTATAATTCAGTAACTGTAATTTAAAAAAAAAACAATTATAATAAACAGAACGACTCATAGAAATCTATCTATATTCTTTTTTCATTTTAATATACTTTCATAGAAATGCTTCTGTTATGTAAAAAAAAACTATTTTCTTTATGCCACAAGTGTCACGCTCATACATGAATTCCATAGCTAATATAACAAACTGACCCAACGGGTCACGGGTGGTCTAGTAATAATAATAATAATAATAATAATAGTTATCCCCCTTCCCTTCCCCCTCCAAAAGAAATGGTGCCAGCCTAGGTTGACACCACAAAAAATATTTGTAGAGGGTCAAGGAGGATGAGAAGACCGAGGAGGGACAGCACACCTATAGTTCTTTGTAACATAAATAATAATAATAATAATAATAATAATAATAATAATAATAAGAATAAGAAGAAGAAGAAGAAGAAGAAGAAGAAGAAGAAGAAGAAGGAGGGTGAGGAAGATAAGAAGGAAGGGAGGTAAGAAGAAGGAGTGTTAGGAGGAGGGGGATAAGAAGAAGAGGAGGAGTATACGAAGGATGAAGACAAGAAAAAGAGGAGAGAAAAAAGAAGAAAAAGAAAAAAGAAGAAGAAGAAGAGGATAAGGAGAAGGGGGTAATAATAATAATAATAATAATAATAATAATAATAATAATAATAATAATAATAATAATAATAATAATAATAATAATACCCAAATCCCAGAGAAGACCAATGGTCGTTGCCAGCAAGAAATCGATGGTAAGCGGCTGTTACGATAATGCAAAGTCATTTGCAATGGTTATCAAAAGATGTGGAGAGTACTGGAAATCTTGTTGTCACTCAGACTCCAGGGAACACCACCGCTTATTATCAGTGAGCTGTCACTGATGACGACCTGTCTGAGAACTCCTAGTAAGTACATAATAATAATGAAGAAGAAGAAGAAGAAGAAGAAGAAGAAGAAGAAGAAGAAGAAGAAGAAGAAGAAGAAGAAGTTAGAAAAGAACGAGCGTGCTATTATAAAGTCTAACTCCCACCTATCTCAATATTGTTAAACATTACGTTGGATGAGTTGAAAAGATGACGGGTTGAGATTTAACACATGGCCGATCCCACCCCTTCATCCTCGGTAAAGTTGTTTATTTTCATATTACCACTCACCGTTTACAGACTAATTATTCACAAAATTGACGCCCACAAAACAAATAAATCGACAACACATTCGTATACAAAACGTACGTGCGGCTTCAGCATAAAGTGAACTAAAGAAGCCAGAAAACCAGCGGCGTGCAGGGAATCTGGTGATGCCCGGGTTAAATTTGGATCGTATGCTCCTTAAAGGTTTGCAGAGGACAAGGCAATAACAAAGAATGAGAAAGTCTATCCATGCAAAAATATATCAATTTTACTGACAACTTGTTAAGACAACCAAAAGTAAGAGTTAGTTGTAAATAAGAGCTCAGAGTGTCCAAGAACGTTCCAAGTGAAGAAGGTGTTGTTTAGTTTGTAAGATGAAGTTGAGTAGTCATATTTGTTTGTCCTGGTGCTACCAGATCAGGCTGTCTGAAGATACCGGCTTCCTGACCAAAAATGCACCAAACATTGATGTTATTATTTTTTTTCCTTTCCCTTTGCAAAACTGAATCATGTTTTGCAAAATCAAAAACAACAATTTTACTCTACAAAACAATCAAACCAAACACCATAACTAAATATTTGAAGACATATAAAGAACTTGAAGCATAAAAACTTTTACCAAAATCACCGGATTCGGCATTAAATAACCTGAAAAGGTTTATATGCCGAAAAACAAAACAACCAAACCAAACCATGTTTGTTTGAACTGAAAGAGTCTGCTGACGTCTCTCATTTATACAAATGAAACAAAGAAACAACACGGAAACGATAATGTATGCAAAACACATTTATTCCTCGAAACCCCGACAGGGTTCGCTTTGAGATTGTGTTTATGAAAATGTGTACATAGTCTACAATGCGTACAAAAAAGTCTGAAAATGATGTGTACGAGTGTTTATGTGTAGAAATTAAGGGAAGTGTCTTACATACCGTGATATGTATTGGCACGAGTTTGTTCATGCAAGGCGAAACTGGATAAGTGAGAATTTTCTTTTGAGTGACTTTTTATATGCCGATTGCAGCGCCCTCTACCATTGCAAAAGGGGAGATAATTGTATCTAAAACAGCCTCCTCTCCGGTAAATGTATGTGGGTAGAAAAAGGTACGCAATGCTACATGTCCTTCGCTATACGAGCTTGCATGTAGCAATGTATGTACATTGGGTACCCATTGTAGAGAATATGTGTATATTAGCTTCCCTCTGTTTTTTTAATCATTGCGAGAACATATGTGTACGTGAGTTCGGTGAGCGGTGTGTATATGCGTACACTGTGCATACAGTAATTTGTGAATGTCTCTCGTCGGATATGCAACTAACCCTCAGGCCGGCGGCCGATGCTACTTTTTTAGGACGTTTTTATGTGCGTCGTCTGGGAAAATAACTGGAAAAGAGAAAAAGAAAACTGTGTTTGGGTTTTTATATTATGCACGAAATGTAAAGATGAATATTTTTGCGCCTGTGATTAGCTGAAAGAAAATGCTGATTGGAGATTTTGTTGATATTTAAAAACAGCATTCGCTGCTGCAGTTACTTCCATAGGCCTTTCAATTTCAAGAGACAATGGATATCAACTGTAAAGGTAGCTGCATGGAGAATCTATATTGAAGTAAGAGTTGAACAATCCCACCTGGACCACTCCTAGAAATGGCATTGCTTAAGTCCAGTGGCAGAAAAAGCCCAGTATAAGCAGAGAAAGATTGGTGCTATTTTGGGGTTTTCCTTCCCCAAGACTAGTTGCACAACCAAGACTTGAGAAAACAGCCGTGACGAAGCTTGAAGCTATCTTTATTAAAATCCAGCAACCTACAATACATAACATTACATACGAAACTAGTAACAATATTTTAAAATTCTTAACGTAAATAAAATGTATCTTCGGACGCTAATTCTGTGGTCCGGAATATAAATTGTAAAGCTCTTTTCTGGATCTACACTGGTTTTTTGTTGACGTTTAACGACGTCACATACGGCATTCTTGGCTGTTTTTTTTTGTTTGTTTTTTCGTCTAGCTTTTTGGTTCTTGTTTTCGTCACCTGAAGAGGATTCGATGAAGAATCGAAAGTACTCATTGTGTATAGTGAACATTTAATCGTTTTTGTTTTTAAAACTAAAAAATTAGTAGGAAAATCGAACAAATAAAAAAGCATTATCAAGTAGTAAATTCTGTGTGTGCAGCAATGTCTGCTTAAATGACAGAATGCTGCCTAAATACACACACACACATATATATATATATAGTCTCGGAAGTTTCTCAACCATTAAAACTATATTAAAAAAAAAAAAAAAAAAAACTTATAGTCCCAAGTCTTCCAGTGGAAAATCACTCATGTAAGTCAATTTATTTTTTACAGTTATTATATTAGTTTGTTCCTAACACTATTTTAAGGGATATATATATATATATATATATATATATATATATATATATATATATATATATATATAGTCATCCGCAGATAGACTGTTTCGCTGTATTACAGCTCTTCAGTGTTGCTAGACTAGCACCTGCCTTACGTCATGATCGAACCTACAACCATCTAGTTGATAGTCGGCGACTTTAATCACCAGATGCGAGTGCTACGGTTAAGTGATATCTCAATGCTTTTATAAACATTGTCAGCCACTAACACAACACTCCATTTGTTTATTTACAAAGAGCTTTGCATTATGATAATAGAAGTGGTGGCAAGCGATATCAAACACAGATATAACATGAAATAAACGATTTATACTTCTGCTGAAAAGTATGGCCAATGCAACTATAACTATGGCCTGCACCATTGCACGTGACGTCATACAAAATAGATCTAGTGGCAGTCACGGTGGTAGTAATGAATCGTAATCACTGAGTCGGCTTTAAAAGTATAAGAAAAGTTTTTTTAAACCTACAATTAAGATGATAGGAAAAAAAGAAAGAAAGAAAAGGAGTTTGACTTATATCATTGCACTTTATTCAATACTAGCAGGGCTACCCAGCGTTGCCCGGAGCAAAAGTGTAACATATTTGTATTAAAACTTCTATCTCTCTCTCTCTTTCCACCTCCCCGTTTTCCCCCTCCCCTGTTTCCCCCCTCTCTACCCAATTTTTCGTCTCCGCCCAGTCGATACCTCTCTCTGGACATACACACATTTTTATAAATTGCTAGAGGAATGAGTCAGTGTAAGGGAAAGAACTCATTAGAAAAAAATCAGAGTTACTTCATTTTAGTTATTGGTAAAAGGATAAACAAACCTACACCCTAACAAAATCGTGGCCAGTTTACCCTCAAAGAATAATTTTTTTTCTGAATTTGAGATATTATTCATTCCGGGCAACGCTGATCAAAAATATATCAACTTTGTGGGTGTTTCTTTGGTAGTTTTTTTTTTCTTTTTTTACTTTTAGCTGGACATACACATACACCCAAACACTTCCCTTTATATAATAGATTAAAAAAATAATAATAATTACAAATTAATATGGTTAAAGTGTCTTGCTGCACAAATAAATAAACACCACTGTAGGATTTTGTGTAAAATTTTAAAACAATTCTTTTGAAAATTATAGTCAACATTGTCCGAATTTGCACATTTTTACTATTAAAATCATCACAATATTAAACTTTTTTCAACATGATTCAGTTTTTGTTGAAAACTTAAACTTGATATTATAATTATTTTAATGAAACTTAATATTATAATTATTTTAATGAAACTTAATATTGCAATTATTTTAATGAAACTTAATATAATTATTTTAATGAAACTTAATATTGCAATTATTTTAATGCAACTTTATATTGTAATTATTTTAATGAAACTTAATATTATAATTATTTTAATGAAACTTAATATTGTAATTATTTTAATGAAACTTAATATTATAATTATTTTAATGAAACTTAATATTGTAATTATTTTAATGAAACTTAATGTTGTAATTATTTTAATGAAACTTAATATTGTAATTATTTTAATGAAACTTAATATTATAATTATTTTAATGAAAATTTATATTGCAATTATTTTAATTAAACTTAATATTGTAATTATTTAAATGAAACTTAATATTGTAATTATTTTAATGAAACTTAATATTGTAATTATTTTACTGAAACTTAATGTTGTAATTATTTTACTGAAACTTAATATTGTAATTATTTTAATTAAACTTAATATTGTAATTATTTTAATGAAACTTAATATTGTAATTATTTTATTGAAACTTAATGTTGTAATTATTTTACTGAAACTTAATATTGTAATTATTTTAATTAAACTTAATATTGTAATTATTTTAATGAAACTTAATATTGTAATTATTTTATTGAAACTTAATGTTGTAATTATTTTACTGAAACTTAATATTGTAATTATTTTAATGAAACTTAATATTGTAATTATTTTAATGAAACTTAATGTTTTTATTATTTTAATTAAACTTAATATTATAATTATAATTATTTTAATGAAACTTAATATTGCAATTATTTTATATGAAACTTTATATTGTAATTATTTTAATGAATTAACAAACTTGTAAAACATCCCAAATTACGAAGTTTTAGAAAATCATGTCTCATCCTGCTCTTCACTAAAATGTGTTAATCCTTAATCAATCTAGCGATAGTCTGTCACCTCGTTAATGATAAACCTTTTTCTTACCATCAGAATGGATTTAGGCAAGTACGATCTAACGGTCATCACCGAATACACATATCATACACTGGACAAGGCAGGTGAATCTAAGGCGTTTGTGCTTGATATATCTTAAGCTTTGGACACGGTCTAGCATGAAGACAAAAAGAAGGTCAAAGGTATCCTTAATGGCCGTACACCTAAACAACATGACACTAATGCGGGTGTACTCCATGGGTCAATCCTTAGACCTTTATTGTTCTTAATCTTCATAAACGACCTCTTTGATTAAATTGTGCCAGAGATGGGTATATTTACTGATAACACCATTCTTTATTTTCGACATGTGAGTAAAAGAAATGCACACATATCCAAGGTAATGGCTGAATCCTTAGAAAATGACCTCCCCGCTCTGTAGTTGACTGGGGACATGAATAGATGGTAACATTTAATGCTACCTAGACAAAGCTCTTTTCCTTTAACAATTATAAGAAACCTTTTCAACCACCGATCGCCATGGCTAATAGCATCCTATCTGAGAGTCTAACATTCTAATTCACAGGTAACATGAATTGGAACAAATACATAGAAGATACTGCCAAGGCTGCTGCAAAGAAGGTAGGCTCCCTCTACCGGACTAGAAAACTTCTCACACCTGTCAGTATCCTATATCTCTACAAAGCCACTATCCACCCATTCATGGAGTATTGTTGTCACATCTGGGCTGGTGCACCATCCACTAGTCTCTCCCTCTTAGACAATGTCCAAAATAGAGTATCTAATCTAATAGGTCCTATGCTGTCTACTGTCTTATCGCCCCAATGTTTCATCAGTGTGCCTGTTTTACAAGTACCTCAATGGAATGCGCTCCGACACACTTGCAGCTCTGGTTTCCCCTCAACGTAAATACATCCGACAAGCAGCAAAATCCCACCCCTTCACTGTAGAGATCTTCAGATGGCGGAAAGTTGTCTACTCTAATAGCTTCTTTACTCGAACTGCTAGCCTTTGGAATTCCCTCCCTGTTTCCCTGACTGTACCCGCATGCAGAAATTTACATGTAATGTGAACAAACATCTAGCTGCAGAACTAAAAAATTAGGATGCCCCTATAGATATGCCCCCTAAATCACAGTAACCCCTTACGTCTCAGTGGCAATATGCCTTGTTTGGGCTGAATGAATGTATGGTTTGGTTTGGTAGTTTTGTTTTACGGCATATCAACCCTTTTTGGGTTATTTAATGCCGAATCTGGTCTTGTTTTCTTCTCTTTTTTGTTTCTTTCCCCTTTTAATATCTGTTTCTATTTAACCCATAGTTGGGACCCTAACAGGTACTACCACTCCGGGTCAGGGTGGACCTGGGAGCAATGGTAATTAAGAGGAGGCTCCACATTCCCCAAAGTCCGTAAGCCGGATCTCACCATCGGATGTAGTTTAAGGTCATATCCAGGACCGGGAGTAGGGTAGGAAAAATAAAAATAAAAAAGGGGAGGGAGAAAGGGAGAGGGGCTGTTGTTTTTGTTTTTGGTTTTGTAGAACATAATTAAGTTTTACAAAAAAAAAAAAAAAAAAAAAAAAAACGTCAATGTAGGTGAATTTCGTCTCAGGGAGCCACAGGGCAGCCTGATCTGGTATCACCAGCTGAATGAATGTAAAAAATAAAACAGATACTAGTGTTGATACTATTGTAGCATTATCTACCCTTTTCACATACTCATACACACATACATATACACCAGAGGGCGGTCAGACCGAATCATCTCCCTTTTTGCCACACTAGGGGCGCCAAGATCAGAGGTTATAAAAGCCGAAATACAAAAAGATTCATTCTTTTTTCTTTCTTGTCTCGCCTCACACACGTGCGTCTAACGCACACACAAAACCCAAGGTATGTGAGACACATTATCTTGACTTCTTCCACACGCACACACTTTCTTGAACACATGTATGTGTTTTACGCACATGGGAACGAGCATTTCCAGGTTTGCGTTAAATAAATAGTATTTCGAACATATCGCCTTTGTTTTGTTTGTTGTTTTATTTGTTTGCTTGTACAATGAAATATATATTGAGAGATGCTACTCCACACTATGTGGTTAAAAATCCAGCTAAAATGAAAGGGGCATTTCTTAAGATGGGACAGCTGATTGTCAAATATCGATTTCTACGCAAGGATCAACATTTAGGGAGTTCTTATTTACTTGCATCTGTTAGAATCGGGTCGTGTTCCCGACTATAAGCGAGTTCATAAAATCAAGCAATTGTTGCATGCAAACACAGAGTAATAATTAACAAACAAAAGGAGGTAGTTCAAATAAGGTTTATTGAACGTGTGTGTACGTAGAAATGATGACGTGTGTGGTGTATGTATGTGTGTCGATGGAAAAACAGTTCTTGAAAAGAGTATTGTAGAAATGAGTTCGGCGTGGGAAAGTCCTTGAAAACCTTATACAAAGAAAATGAGTTGAGAACTCTTACCGTTGTTGAACACGTGTTGACGGAGCGCTGGTGTCTAGGCGTCGTTGAGCGAGGCCAATTGAATAGAGAAGAGAGTGATTTTCCGTTTACACCGGTTTTGATAATCGGAAGGCCAGATAACCCTGGTGTCGCTTTTCAGCGCCACCTGTCGGTGAAAAAAAGCGACACCTAACGGCCAACCGGTGCAGTTATGTTTGAAAGAAGGAGGTAACTGCTACACATCTAATGTGGGGATTTTTATTTCTGAAAGTAAATTCACTTCTTGCACGAAGGAAAAAAAACCTTTTTGCTATATCGTTCCACGTTTGCGTCGTATTATTATAAGGCCGAAACAAAAATTACAATGTTCCACAACAATACAGCAAATTCCTGAGTTGTTAGACGTAGGAAATAAAAATGTCCGAATGCACGGAAACGTAAAGTTAATTACATAGTCTGAATGGCAGCAACGACGCATCATTCGGAGAAAATACGAAATAAAGTTTGTTTGGTTCCTTGACAATTGTCTGAGAGTCGGTTGACTCCATCAGAAAGACACTCCAACAAGCAAATCCGTTAGAGTTTAAAAAGTATGGCAAGAAGAAGAGCATGGAAGAGACTCACGCGCGCTTTGAGAATCGCGAGAATAAAAAGCAGGGTCTGGTTTCTCGAGAGTACGAATTCTCACGACAGAATTAGCAAATAAACAAAAAATACAAATAAACGATGAATAGAAAACCAAACAAACGATGAGAAAATAAAAAATAAAACCGATTAATTTTTTAAAATAAATTAAATTTAAACAAAGCAATAAAATTAAGCAAACTAATGAATTTATGCAAACAAACAATAAAGTGACAAGAGCAAGAATTACATTTTTTTTTAATCAAACTTACAAAAAATTCTGTAAGAAAATTTAATTGAATATTTTTTTTGTTTTCGTTGTCTGCTTGTTACTAGTAGTAGCATCATTTTATTTGCCACAAAAATAATTGAAGCAAACATTAGAAAGCTCCAGACAAGCATTTTTTTCCTCCATTTTTTTTTAATGCTGTGACCTTTGCCACAAAAGTCAACATGAAAAAAAAGATCAGCATTTGCCTAAACATCCAACGTTATTATGCGCATAGCTAATTTTCTTTGATTTACAGAATGGAAAAAAATGAAGACTTTTTTTTTAGTATTTTGCGAGTAACTACACAATTGTATAGAACTATTTTTTTTGCCATATCATTAGGATATAACACAGTTTTTTTTATTATTATTATTATTCTCTGAAAATAGCTGTTTATTTCAGGTTGCACATCATCCGTTCTTGATTCAGGGTGACCCCCACCCACACACACACAAAAATGCCATTCAATGCAATTGTTAATTAAATTCACGATCCTGCAACAAATAAAAAAAAAGAAAAGAAAAAGAAAAAGAAATATTTTCCATTAAAGTTTATTTTACACCATTTTCACCTTTCGCTTGAAAAAAAAAAACAAAAACACATTATATCCATGGTTTGTATTAACGGCAAACTAGAAGAGTACCCGACTCAAAGTCAACAGCAAACGGTGTTCGGTCAGATTTAGTTCCTGATATTAAAAACTTCCTGTTTTGGGTCGCTTACTCTTCTGGTTTGCCAAGTTTTGTACTAATTTTTATTTATTAATTTATTTATTAAATTGTTTAGTGAAAGTACAGAATAATTAACAAAACCCCTCCCTTCCCATGTTAAGAATGGCTTTCTAAATAATCTTCTGCGGTTTACTGACTGTGCTGGAATAATAATGTTATTATTTAGAAAGCCATTCTTAACATGGGAAGGGGATTTGTTAACTATTCTGTACTTTCACTTAACAACTTAATAAATAAATCATAAAATTGGGAAACTGGAACTCTCGCCGGAAGTTATATTACGGATGAAGTTTATTATGAAGAACTAAATCTGACCGAACACCGTTTGCTGCTGACTTTGAGTCGGGTACTCTTTTGGTTTGCCGTATTAACATTATGGAAATCCTAAAAATGACCCTCGACATTATTTCGGTAAATTGGGCTTCTTTTGGCTAAGATCAAAGTGTAGTATCTGTTCTCAGTTGCGACATTTTCATTTTACCCGAAGTCCAGTGATCAGCTACCGGGCCTATTGGCAAGGTTAAAGCTTTTACCATTGACTAAGCCCCCCTTGGGGCTTTTGTCGACTCCCCCTTTTGGGGAGTTTTTTCACTTTTTTCTCCCCCTTTTGGGGATTTTTTCTCTTTTTTTCTCTTTTTTCTCTCTTTTATGTTATTTCTGTCTAACTCCTCCCCCGTTGGGGAGGCAGCTCCCCGTTGGTAGAGCTAGGCTTTCTTGTACATTAATTTTTTAAATTCTTTTTCAGAGTCTGACTGCTTGTCCCAACTTAAGCAGCCGGCAGGTTCAGGGAAGACTCACGTGCCTTTTGGCGACGGTCTCCCTGATTCCGAATCGGCGGGTTGTGGACAGCAGACAGATCCAGTTGCGATGGAGGCCACCTGGGTCTCAAAAGCCAGAGCTGTCTTGGCTAAAGACAGCGAGAGGGGTGTGGCCGCGAAGGGCACCCCTGTGAGAGTGGGTGGCACACCCGAGTGCCCCCCAGGAGGTGTAGCCCCGCAGGGCACCTCCGGATCCTTGTTGGGGAGTGTCGTGCCGTGCGACACTCCAGTCCGGTCGGGGGGTGGCACACCCGAGTGCCCCCCAGGAGGTGTAGCCCCGCAGGGCACCTCCAGATACTTGTTGGGGAGTGTCGTGCCGTGCGACACTCCAGTCCGGTCGGGGGGTGGCACACCCGAGTGCCCCCCAGGAGGTGTAGCCCCGCAGGGCACCTCCGGATCCTTGTTGGGGAGTGTCGTGCCGTGCGACGCTCCAGTATCTGATGACGGCCCAGATTTGGTGTTTGGGGATTTCGAGAAAATCCCAGGGCTTATCCTCTCTCATGAGGAGTTTTTTGCCGGGTTCGACAATACTCCTTTTGAATCCGTTGTAGGAAATAAAAAAGCCCCTTTGCTCAGAAAGTCCCAATCACTGGATTTGGGGGTGGCACAGGGCCGGTACGACCCTAAATTGTTTTTCGGGTGCTCCTCGGGGGGTTCTTCATCGGCGGAGTCGGAGGGGGAGAGCCTTGGCAGGAAGAAGGAGAGGAAGGGAGTGCCAAAAGTCCGGAGCAGGCCGTCCGCCACAAAGCTCCCAGCAATAACCAAGCCGGAGGCCGCTGCATGGGGTCCCCAGTCCAAAAAGACCCCGGAAGACTATAAGGAACTCTTCAGGGGAAAATACAAGGAGTATACCGAGGGCAGTACCATTCGACTTGTCCCGGGTACTCTGGAGAACCTGAGGAGGAGAATAGTCTCCCTGGTGACAACAGACGCGAAACTCAAGGGACTCACTGGAGTCACCAGGGACAAAATGTTCCGGATGCTGGTGGACCTCAAGATACCGGCCACCTACATCACCAAGAGGTCCTACGCGATGTGGGACATCCTGCTCCCAACCCAGCAGGAGGCTGAAAAGGTGGCAAAAGGAGACTTTGGCTGGAAAGACCTCCAATTCAAGCCGGAGTACCTCGAAAAGAGGAGGACAAATGTCACCATTCTCGGCGTCCCATGCTGTGTCAGCGCTGACCATTTAGGCGCAATAATGTCACAGTATGGAGATGTCGAAGAGGTTATTCCGGTCCGTGGCCCCCGCAACATCCAAACGGGGGAATTCAAATTCCGGATGAGGTTGGAGCGTGCGGGTTTTCAAAAAATTCCTGCCCAACTCAAGTGCGAGAGCTGGACGATGTCCATCATCGTGGAGGGACGGAGGCCACATTGTTGGCATTGCCAGACGCCAGGGCATATGTCCAAGGACTGCCCCAGGAGAAAGACCCCGGCACCCGTCCCAGCCAAAGCTCCAGCTCCAGTGGCAACGGGAAAACCCAGAGCACCCGTTCCAGCCAAAGCTCCAGCTCCAGTGGCGGCAGAGAAACCCGAGGCACCCGCCACAGCCAAAGCTCCAGCTCCAGTGGCGGCGGAGAAGCCTGAGGAGGAGGGATTCAGCCCGGTAACCTCCAGGAGGGGAAAGAAAACCCTCCCTAACAAACGGAAGCTCCAACAGTCGTCGGAGTCAGAGGAGGAGCCAGCGGCCAACGAAGAGAGGATGGCAGTGGAGGGGCCGGTAGAGCCCAAAGAAAAGGACCCGAGGGCCAAAAAGATCAGGGAGGCCGAAGACTGTGGGGCTACTCCGACTGTCCAGGCACCAACACCCCCGGGGGTACAGGACTCCACTCCTCTCTCCAAAACACCCACAACGGCCGTTGCGGAAGCAGCAGGGACCAAAGAGTCCGCCCCAGCAAAGACGCCCCCTCCTCCACCAGCTGGAAGGCAGGTAAGGACAAAGAGGTCCCCTTTCCTGCCGGGGGAGAGGATTTGTGCAGCCAACGCCTCCCAGGTTCACCCAGATCTAAGTGCGAGGCAAAGGCAATACCTCAAACAAATGCAGGCTTTCACCCATGTGAAGGGAAAGCGGGTGGAGAGCCCCCAGAAGTTCCGGGAGGCCCCCATGATGACCACCTTCCTGAGAGAGAACAAGGGGAGCAGGACAAATGCTCTCTGGAGGATGGTGGAGGAGGGGAAAACAGCATTCCCGGGGTTCAAACTAATTGACGAGGAGCACCCTTCCCTTAAAAAATTATCGTTCCAATGTCCGGGGAGGGTCCCTGTTTATGTTCACCCCTCTTTTTTTCGAGCCCTTAAACTAACCTTCCCCTTGGACGTGGGAGGTTTGGCACGAGACGGACGGATTTCGTCCGAACTGCTGACCGGCAGTCTCGGTCAGGCCTTCGGCGTCCTCACTCCCGAGGACTTTAGCCCCGTTTGCGACACTAACTGATGGGGATCACAAATTTGAACTTGGCTTGTTGGAATGTGAGGGGCATGAGATCCCGAGGCAAAGCTGCTCGCGTGCTAAGAGATCTCGTGGCCCGTAAGGTAGATGTAGCTGCAATTGAAGAGACCCACTTCTGTTCGTACGGGGATTGTGATGTGCTGACTGACGACTTTGACGTCTACTCAGCATATGGCGATGTTCGTAGGAGTGGCATCTCGGTGATGGTTAGACGCAGCCTGTCGGCAAACGTTAGCGTTGTTCATACGGATGCGGCGGGACGGCTGGTCGTGGTCGATGTTGCCGTCGAAAACAGTAAGTTTCGGATCGTTGCGGTTTATGCGCCCAACATTGCTGGCGAGCGGGTTTCCTTTTTTCGACGGTTGGAGGCGTTCCTCGGGGGTCCGGAGCGAGTAGTTTTAATGGGGGACTGGAATGCCATCCTAGACCCCAAGATAGATAAGGTCGGTGGGAATAGAGGGTCGGTGTGGTGTGAGAGCAGTCTGTCTGACCTGATGGCCTCGTGCGATCTTGTCGACAGATTTCGTGTCGATCACCCAGGGCGGGAGATGTGGACGTGGTATACTAGCGCGGCCTTCTGTCCGAGTACCTACTTGGACAGAATGTTAGTTAGAAGAGGCGACATAGATTTCTTATCTTGTCCCACGTTCACTATGTTAGGACATTCGGACCATAAATTAGTTATGGCCCGTCTGAACTTAAGCGATAGGCCTAGGTTGGCTGGGTACTGGAAGTTTAATACCTCCTTGCTGGAGATACGAGACTTCCGGGAACAGCTGACGTTACTACTTCAGCAGGGATTAGTGGGGGTGGTTATCGGGAGTAGATACTGGGTCAAAACTAAGGCTCGTGTTAGAAGCTTTTGTGTTCGCTACAGCCAGCGCCTCGCTCAAGATAGGGCTAGGACACAAAAGCAGGCAGAGGATAAGATGACCCAGGCGGTGGCGGGGGGGGGATCCCCTAGAGATAGCCTTAATTACGGGGGACCTCAATCGCTTGGCCAGCGAGCGATATGAGGGACAAGTAGTTAGAGCTAGGTTAAAGAAAGTCTCTAACGAAGCCGTGAATGTTGACGCTGTTGAGCGTAAGGCTGCTTTACGTCGTGGCTCGGACGGGTACATTCGGAAGGTGAAAAACCTGGAAGGACATACCCTGGTATCGACTCGTGAGATTTGTGAGGGGTTCCGTGAGCATTTGGAGGAACGCTTCACCCAACTGCCCAGACTCCGCGGCCAGGAGTTTGACAGCTATTTGGCTGACTCGCCCTGCCTCGAGGCGGCTCGAGCAGCTGGCTGTGATGGCAGGATTACGGAGGGCGAGATCGTTACTGCGTTGAAGCAGGTCGGCTTGAACAAATCTCCAGGATTCGATGGTCTGCCGTACGAAATGTATTTGAGGCTGTCGCCCATGTTTGTCCCAATTCTGAAGGATGTGTTTAACCACTGGTTTGCTCAGGAGTCAATCCCTGGACAGGTAACCAAAGGAGTGGTCACATTACTGAAGAAGGGGGACCAACCTGGTGGGGGTAATTTAGACGATTACAGGCCCATAACTCTGCTAAACACAGAGTTAAAGATTTTGGCCCGCGTTCTTGCGAACCGCCTGCAGGTTGTTATTGGTGATTTGATCAAGCCTGAGCAGAACTTTGCTGTGAAGGGGAGGTCGATTCAGAACAACTTGCATTTGATTCGCATGATCATAGAGGGGACAGAAGACGACGCTGAAGCCGCGCTGATCAATTTAGATCAGTCCAAGGCTTTCGATAGGGTCGACCATGGTTTCCTGAAAGCTGTTTTAGCGGCTGCCGGTTTTGGTCCGGACTTCCGCAGGTGGATCTCCATTCTGTATGACTCGCCGACGGCAGTGGTGCAAGTCAATGGAAAGAGGTCGGAATCGTTCGTTGTTTCTCGGTCGGTACGTCAGGGTTGTCCGCTGTCGCCCCTGCTCTACATCCTGGCGTTGGAACCCTTCCTTCGCAAATTAAGGGATCAGGCGACAACACCAGTCCTGCGCGGAATCGCTATCCCTCCTCGCAAAGCGCGAGTCAGGGTTTCCGCGTTCGCCGATGATGTCACCGTTTTCGTGTCGAGCCGTACTGACATTCGAACGGTGATTAAGGCGCTCGCTCGGTACGAAGAAGTGACAGGGGCCATAGTCAACCGCAGCAAGTCGAACGGCCTGCGGTTGGGTGCCTGGAGCGGAGAGACCGCTCTTCCAGGTGACTTCAGCTGGTCGGATGGCCCGGTTCGAATCCTCGGCGTATGGTTCGGGCCGGGCCTCCAGCTGGAAAAGAACTGGTCGGAAGTACAGACAAAGGTCGAATCGTCGGTCCAGGCTTGGATTCGAAGGAAGCTTTCCTTGAAGGGCAGAGCGGAGGCGTGCGCCACTTACGTCTTCCCTCTCATCCTTTACCGGCTGTCTGTACTACCACTGCCTGCGGCCCGCCTTCACGCTTTCACGCGCTTGCTCTTCTCGCTTCTTTGGAAGGGCCGGAAGGCGTACGTCCGCAGACAGGTCTGTACTCAAGTTCCGAGTGTGGGAGGCTAGGGGATGCCTGACTTGGCAAGTCATCGACATGCCGAGAGACTGGCTTTCCTGAGTCGGACTTTGATGGAAGACACTCCGTGGGTCCCTGCGGTCGGGAGCGCCTTTCCCAACCTTATACCCGACCTCTCGGTCGAAGGTCGACGCAGGCCGAGAGGGGAGCCCTTGTTCTTCACCGAATGCCGGGCCGCGCTTAGAGCGTTGCCGGGGTCCAGTAACCTTGCCCGGTCTAGGAAGAGACTATATCGGGATCTAGTGGAGGGTACCGCTTCGGACCCACTTGAGGAGCGGCTTGGATGGTCGAGGGAGGAGTCCCGCTCCCAGTGGAGTTGGGCGCCGGGCCAGAGTTATCTCAACAATTCTGAGTATTCTCTGACCTGGCGACTGGTTCGGAACGCACTGCCCCTCTATGGCAGACTACGCAGAGATGGCTTAAGGGACGTCCCCTTATGCCCGCGCTGTGAAGACGACGAAGAAGAAACGGCCGAGCACGCCTTTTTCACCTGCAGCAAAGTTCGACGTCTCTGGGAGTATGTCGGAGAGGTGACGGCTCGCATCGACGCCGAGCAGCCGATGGTCCTGGATGTCGCATCTGTCATCAACAACGCAGCTCCGCAATGGACGGGGGAAAAACGAATGGTGTTTCTGACCATCCTAGCCGTAGCGAGACTAGTGACGTGGGTTACACGTCTTGATGAGGTTCATGGGGTTGGATCGGTTTCAGATCGCGATCTGGTAGTTTACTTTAAACATCAACTTAAAGTGAAAATCAGATGCGATTGGAAGCGATTACATCGCATGGATTTCAATAGGAGATGGGTGCATGACACTAGTTTGTGCATCCGACGAGGCGCCAAGTTTGAGTTCGTGTTCCCTCCATAGTTATGGCACACGCGGTACTGGGTTCTACGGAACCCACCCCTGTAGACTTTTTTAATTAAAAGAGCAACTCTTAACTAGTAGGAATGAGAGATATCCTGTCCCTACATTATTTTTGCCGGCACTAGAGAGCTTCCAAAGATTCCCACTTCCATTGTTTTACTTTGTCCCCGGTCGTTTGAAACCTTTGGCATTACCATCTTGGAAGCCGCCATCCACCCCAGATCCCATTCCCGATGAAGTTATTTTTGAATACCCCCCTTTTAAGTTCCCACTCCCATTTAGGGACTGACCCGCTTGTTTTCGGTCTTGGGCCGGAAAACAGCGGGTGGTCCAACACTTAGCAACGAGGGAAAGACGGGCCATACTAACCCCCCTTTTTTATCATTTTATTTGGTTCTTTATTTTTCTTTCTTTTTGGGTGTTTTTAATATTTTTTCCCACTCCCACGATAATTATCATTTACAACGTAAATTTTTTGGGATATGTTAAGTAGGGATCCATCCACAGAGTGAATGCGGTATTTTGGTGCAAGAATCTGGTTAAGAGTAAGAAAAAGTTTTTATTTTCTGTTTATTGTTGTATTTTTTGAAAATAAAAAATGTTAAATGCTTGTCTCACTTATCCCCGACCCCCCCTCCCCCTACATCCCGGGCGCTATGCCTAAGGTCTGGTGAGTTCCCAAGGTTTGTAAAATCTCCATCTGTAGATAAAGATGGAGGTTGTCCGAGGGAATTCACCGGCCTAAATAACTTCTTGGCCTTTTGGCTAAGATCAAAGTGTAGTATCTGTTCCGATGGATACTGCACGCCTGTCCTGTGCAGTTCTGGGAGGTCCACCCTCCCAGGCTTTGCCTCCCCTCTTTGGGGAGGAGTAAGTTTATTGCTTACTGTCTGAGGCGCCCCTACCGGGGAATGCCGACGGGGCTGCCCAGGCAATTTTTAAATGGCCAGAGTGCTCACCTCTCGAGCGCTGGCTTTTTAAACCCCACTTTCTCGACCCGATCTTGGGTCACATCTTACTTGTGGGAGTAAGATAAAACTGGCCTTGTGCCTAACTCCTGGGGAGAAGTAAATAAAACCACCTGTGCGCATGCGCCAACCGGAAGCGCAGCAGTATAAGTGAAGACAGGAAGCGCACAATTTAAAATTGATTGAAAATGAAGATTGCTGAATTGTATGAACGCATGTCAAGTACTACAAATTTATTTAATTTTCTTAAAGAATTAAAATTAATCAAAGAGTCTAGTGTATGTGTTTGTGGGTCTACCATGAAATGGGTTAGTAGTACAAAATTAACAGATGCCTTTATATTGCGATGCGGAATTAAAGTATGTAGGAAGAAAATCTCCGTATGAAAAGACTCTTTCTTTGAAAAATCAAGAATGAGCTTGAAGAAAATAGTAATTCTTATCTGTGAATATTTACTAAGAAAAGAACACGAAGACGTTTTTACTGCTTTAGTAAATAAAATTAACCATTTGTATCCTGTTTAAATTTACGTGTTTGTCTTTTTATTTTTTTTATTTTCATCCAATAGCGTTTTCATTTATGTGCTTCCGTTTGTTGGCGCATGCTGTAAACTTTTACCCTTATTGTCCCATGATAGGTTTTGTTTCAGAAAAGCCCACATGTTGTCTCTCGTTTTCCTCTTTTGCTAATCATGGCGTCCATAATTTGTTTCGGGTTAGGTGATATTTTTAGGGTGTGGCTGATGTTAGGCCAAGATTATCTCCCTTGGATATATATTTTCGGTACCAGCGCGAGAGGACGCTTCTTACACGAGAGTTTGTAAACTCGTTCTGCTCATGTGGAAAATTCAGGACGAGAATCTTCCTCTTTTTGGTGCGAATTTCAAAGAGCACGAGCGTCTGCCAAACCAGATCTCCGCCTGAACATGGCATTAAAAACACCCGACGGCTTTGTCGGTTTGGTATCTTTCTGGGTAAATCAATTGACTATGAGACCTTGTTCAAAGAACCCAAACGACATTTTTCTCCATTTCTGGTTTTGTTACTGAGGAATATCTTTGCTCGTTATAATTGTTCTGTGTTTAATAGAAGGTGCTCTTGTAACAAATAGTGTATACACAATTTTTTTTCTAAAAAAACAAATCAGTATTTTTTGTTACGGAAGGCCCTAATAACATATGCCAAGGTAACATACTAATTAAAATTAAATTAAATTACTATTAAAAGTTAATTTCGTCGTTGAATTAAGTCAGTCCCATTGTGGTTATTGCGAGTGGGAACTCACAATCCCCCTCAAGCTGTGGGTAAAATAGCAACTTGTGTTCAATTAATTATATACAATGAATTGTTTCGAATAAATATTGTTTTGACATTAAATAAACCCAAAGACGTAATATACCGTAAAAGAAAGACAAATTACTGGAGGCCATTCTTGCAGAGATTGCCTTCTCGTTTCTGGGCGGTATGCGTTTATTGCCTGTCGCCTGAGGCTCCATTCGTGAGGTATGCTGACGGTCACATTTCAAAGAGAGGCAGAATGTTCAAAATTGTTAGGGGTTCTTATTTACTTGCCTCCACACGAGGGAAGAGTTAGGCACAAGGTCGTTTTTTAATGTGTGTGTGTGGGGGGGGGCAGCTCCACTAAAAAGGGGCACTCTGAACTTGAACAAGGGATTTCTCTTTCACTGACCGAGGATAAGAAAGATGAAGTATAGTATCAGAACAGAGACTACACTTTGCTCCTAGCCAAAATTGTTCTGGAGTTGAATAGGATTCAACGTTAATATCAATTGTTTCTCGTAGAAGGTAACCAATTTATTTGTTTCAACTGGAACAAATGAAAATCTTTGTGTGTGTGAGGGGGGGGGGGCATTCCACGACATCCAAGTGTTTAGTGTGTATAAATGTGTGTTTTTTTTTTTACATGCTGGATATTACCTAATAATACAGTTACGGAATTTCTGCTGAAATATAATAGACCGTCTTATACGGCCGAAATATCATTTTATTATTTTCAACGATTAGATAATTATTTAGTATATATTTTTGTGCTTAACATCTGAAGCTCTCGGTCTTCGGCTGAGATCGGGGTGTAGTATCTGTTTCGTCCTCGGTTAGTGAAAAGGGGTCATCCTAGATTGAGGCAATTTTTATATTGTCCCTAATCTAGAATGCCCCTTTTTGGGGAGAAGGGGGTACCCACATTAAAAAACCGACCTTGTGTCAAATTCTGCCCTCATGGGGGGATGGGGTAAGTAAATAGAAATAACTCAAGCCGAGAGATCACACTGAATTGTATATTTATTTACTCCTCCCGGAGTTAGGCACAAGGCCAGTTTTATCTTACTCCCACAGGTAAGATGTGACCCAAGATCGGGTCGAGCAAGTGGGGTTAAAAGCCAGCGCTCGAGACGTGAGCACTCTGGCCATTTAAAAATTGCCTGGCAGCCCCGTCGGCATTCCCCGGTAGGGGCGCCTCAGACAGTAAGCAATAAACTTACTCCTCCCCAAAGAGGGGAGGCGAAGCCTGGGAGGGTGGACCTCCTAGAACTGCACAGGACAGGCGTGCAGTATCCATCGGAACAGATACTACACTTTGATCTTAAAAGTTAATTTCGTCGTTGAATTAAGCAATTCAAAAAAGTGAATAATGAATGTATTCAAAGAAGGTTTAGATTTTTTTCCAAATTATTCTCTTCGTAAGAATAATTTTCTACAGACATATTTCTTAAATGCCGTGAAGAGAGAAATTAAGCTTAACTTTCTGACTTATGCCTACAAACTCCAACCGATTTGGACGGAATAATAATTAAATAGTTCGACTTTGAATTAAATTAGTCCAAAAGTGAATAACGGTAGTATTTACTGAAGCTACTCATCGAAAGATTCAAGGGAATATTTTTCACAGATATGTCTTTGACACACCGAAGCAATATTTGGTCGCAGGGTGTGTTAGAAATTGCATTTTCTACGTAAAGTTATATCAAGTAGAAAAACGGGAAATCCCACTAGAAATCTAAAATCAGGAATTTAAGATGTCGTGTTAAGGATGTTGTGCCAGTGATACGGAGCAGATAAGCTGATAAAATCTTTCTCTTTTTTCTGAACTACGAAGAAGAGTGGATATGTTTTGGGCAGCTGCTCCCCCTTATGGGGGGACGGGTTGGGGGAGGACCCACGGCGTATTATGTAGCACCAAGGTATACATGTATATTGTAAGAAAATAAAAGGAAAAACACAAAAGAATTGTTAAACCCCAAATAATTGGGGGCTGTTGTTATTAATAACATTTTCAACCACTGCTATTAAGAAGATGGCTGCAATATAAAGAAAGAGAAAAGAAGAAAAAGAAAAAAAAAAGAGAAAAAAGAAAAAGATCCATTCGCATATATATATATGTATGTATGTATGTATGTATGTATGTATGTATGTATGTATGTATGTATGTATGCGTTAAAAGAAAAAAAAACAGGAAAGAATTGTTAAACCCTAAATAATTGTATGCTGTCATTATTAATATATTTTACAACCGCTATGATTAAAACGAAGACGGCTGTAGCAAAAAGAAAGAGAGAAAAGGAGAAAAAGAGAAAAGAAAGAGAAAAAAGAAGAAAAAAAGAAGGGGAAAAAAGAAGAGAAAAAAGAAAGAAAAAAGAAAAAAAAAGAAAGCGAGAAACATCACTGCGACATCTACTACCACCACTACTACTACTACTACTACTACTACTACTACTACTACTACGTGTCATCCAATACAACAACACTTCATCTGTTTACGTGATAAGCCACCGTCTATATAATTTACCGGGGTCAAAGAATTGGTTCACCGTAGTGCTACACATATTTAGGATCGTATGATCCATGATATATATATATAAAATAGTAACTCTGTGTGTGTATGTGTCCGCCTGATCTTTGTGTCTTATATTAACCCAAACCGCTGGACAGAATTGCTTGAAAATAAGCATGTAGACTACTGACCTCTCAGTGAAGGTCATAGGCTATATAAGAAATATATCAACGCTGGCGCCCCCAGGCGGCACAACCCCCTCCCACTGAAAACTGTTTTCCCTTAGATTCCAATGAAATTTAAACCATAGGTAAATGACCAAAAATGATGTGTATTCCCAAATTTTCAGCAAATTTTGATATTAAGAGGGTCCTCAGGGGCACAACCCCTCCACTGAAAACTGTTTTCCCTTTGATTGAAATGAAATATATATATATATATATATATATATATATATATATATATATATATATATATATATATATATATATATATATATATATATATATATATCAAGGCGAACACCTCTCCGTCTGTGCATGTCTGTCCCTAAAAACGAAGACATACTAGGAAGTGTACTTTCAATATAATTGTATTCACATGCGCAATTTGTATGTGAACATAATGGAAGTATTTTTGCGTCTCTGACTGCCCCTTAAAGAAGCTAATGACAATTTTCAAACATGCTACACAATTAAATTAATCTATTTATTAGCGTTAATTAAAGAGTATTAACATATATCTGAATAGCTCGGTGAGTAAGATATCTAGCAGACAGCATCAAGGTTGCTGTTAAAGTAAACTCTCCCTACCATGATGTTGCATATGATGCTATCCCACACTCTAACCTGAGCAACACCGGGTAGCTCTGCTAGTTGTATATAATTAGGTTACAATAAAATCTGCATTTTATGCCAATCTAATTTTACGAACATTGACATGCAGATGAAGGGTATCATAGTTTCGGTAGAGGGGATGACAATTTTTCCCCATCCTTGGCCACAGCCATAGATTCTTGGGTTAATTTCTAGAAAACACGCATGACTTACTTATTATGCAGCACTGACACATACATGTATATTGTAAGAAAAAAGGAAAAAAACCCAAAAGAATTGCTACACTCAAAATGAGTGTGTACTGTTGTTATTAATAACATTTACAACCACTGCTATTACCGACTGCTAAAATTAACACGACAGACACACAGGCAGCTACAATAAAAAAGAAAGAAAATAACATCACGGTTACGGCTACGACGATCTGCTGCGACGGTCATCATTACGTCTACTACAGAGAGGCGTCACAACTGATTGATCCGACTACTTACGACGTGTCAACAATACTTCAGCTAATGCCTTTTCGGCTAAAAGCAAAGTGTAGTATTTGTTCTGATGCTGCACTTAGTCTTTTTTGTCCTCGGTCAGTGAAGAAGAGGTCCTTCTAGACTGAGATCATTTGTTTTTTTAATCAAGAATGCCCCTTTTCGGAGAGCTGGTTTTTCACTACATTAAAAACTGACCTCGTGTCTAACTCTGCCCTCGCGGGGAGGCAAGTAAATATGAACTAAACTTCAGCTATTTACGTGATGAACTGCTATTTCAGAAACCTGTTGGAATTGAAGAATTCGCCACGTAATGCTATGGTGGATTAGAAATTGATGTGCGAGACGAACGGGTATAGGAAAGTTACTGGCTGCTTTAATCTACCCCTTTTCTTTCTTTCTTTCTTTCTTTCTTTGTTCGTTCGGCTTACTCTATCCTCTTCTTTCCTTTTTGCTTCTTTCTTTCTTATGGAAAGTGGAGTCACTAATAAAGCCAGTCGCTTTAAACGGCAGTGGCTGTCGGAATTTTATATAAAGATGCGATTCGGACGAATGCCAAAAAACGAATGGCTTGTATAGCCACCCTCTTTCTTTCTCCGGTTCGTTTGGACACACTCTCCTCTTCATTTCTGAAAACAAATGAGTTTTCACAGGAATATGCGAACTTTTTATTTTTCAACCAGTAAAAATGGTTCCCGCTTCTTTTAAAGCTAACATCTAGTAAGCCTATGTCAAATTAACAAAACTTATAAAAACAGCGAACTGGTCAACACAATCAGAGTTCTTCTTGGCGACACTGTGGCGTGCTTCGACTCTCAGCAACAACTACCGCTCGTCCAAGAAATACGACTCGGTGCTCCTAGATGAAATTCCTTTAAGCATGACTGCTTTCTCTTCTGTGACAACTCAACCATCAAGAAGGTAAACTCTCACACACACATACGCCCCCCCCCCACACACACAAAACGGAACTTTGAAACGAGCTTTCATCGCTCGTGTATATGTCTTAATACAAGAACTTTAAACCTTTCTCAACGAACTTTGGTCTTTCAAAGTATATTTTACATCTGTGTAAAATTGTTGATATATAAATGTGTGTTATTCTTTAACTTATGTTTCCTAGCTTTCATTCACAAAACTCCGTTGTTAAAGTTCGCACTTGCTAGCTGGCGACTCATTAAAATAACCTTCCTATTTTTATTCATTTTTTTCGTTTTCCAGTTTTAGCCGCATTTATATTAATTGTTAGCGTTGTTCTTGGCATTTTTCAAAGACGCTAGAGTCGTCTAAATATGCTAACCGAAGCCAGGAGCAGCGCCACAATAGTGTGATGCTACAATAGTGTGATGAAAAAAGTAAGCTCCTTAGATGTCGTTCTTGCAACGGACTCCAACGAACTGTCGAGAAAAAACGGAAACCCTTATTTAAGAGAAGACGTTCAAGTAGTGATATTCAAAGCCGAGTCTCGACACACAGCCATGTACTACCAATAAGCACGCGATTGGTTAGGTTACAAAAAACAAAGGCGGAGCTTTGGCAAAAGCCAATTTTTCAAGGTCACCAACGCACACCATTCGCCCGTGCATGGAGTATTGTCGCCACATCTGGGCTGTTGCACCAACCACTAATCTCTATGTCTTTCGAGTCTCTAACCTAATACGTTCCGTTCTGTCTACCAATCTCCAGCCCCTGTCCCATCGCCACAATGTTGCATCCCTGTGCTTGTCTTACAAGTATTTCCAAGGAATCTGCTCTGATGAACTTACTGCACTTGTAGCCCCTCGACATAAATACCCTTGATAAACTGATTAGCAGCAAAATCCCACCCCTTTACTGGAAAGATCCTTAGATGCCATTGACGTAAGGGGCTACTGTGATTACAGACATCCTAAGTGGGAATTTAGACAGCAAGATGTTTGTTCACATTATATTTAAATGTATGCATGTTGGTAACGTCGGGGAAACAGGGAGGGAATTCCAAAGGTAGGCGGTCCGAGGAAATAAGCTATTAGAGTAGAAGGTTTTCCTGCATCTGAGGACCTCTACAGTGAAGGGGTGGAATTTTACTGCTAGTCGGGTTTGTCAGGGGTATTTACCTTCAAGGGGTACAAAAAATAGTAGTAAATTCGATTGGAGCACATTCCGTTGAATTCCTTGTAAACCAAGCACAGAGATGCAACATTGCGGTGATGCGACAGTGACTGGACCTTGGTAGACAGTGCGAGACCTATTAGGTTAGAGACTCTTTTTGCACCCTGTCCAAGAGGGATGGGTAGTGGTTGGTGCACCAGCCCAGATGTGGCAACAATACTCCATGCATGCGCGAATAGTGTAGAATACTGGCAGGTGTGAGAAGTTTTCTTAACCCGTTTGCAGCAGATTTGGCAGTATCTTCTATGTATATATTCTAATTCATAAACACATCTTTGATTAATATTTAAAAGATTACTTTGTCTTGTATAGGCATTTATCTCAAGCCTAACATCTTTATGTGCTAATGGGTCACCGCTTATCAAGTCTCAAAGGCCACTCAAGGATAAGGGTTTATGAGTTTATCAGGTGGAAGGTGAGAAATCACCTTAAAGATTGGTGACGATGCTTGAAACTGGGAAGAATTTGATTATTGAAAATGGCGGCTCAACAAGATTTTGTTAACATTGGACTTGAAAACGTAGTTGAAGTTAGCTGGGAAGCAGCCTCATGGTATGCGTTCCGCAGACGTTCTTGGAAAGCAACTTTGCTTATAGATGTTTCGTTTGGTTTTAGATACACAGAGGGAGAAAGAGGAAATTATTTACAGTGGTTGTAGCTAGACGAGTTTGTGTTGTGAACGGGGAGCATAGATTGAAGCTCAGTCGAGCACCTACCATAAAGAAAATAACAATAGAGTAGAGAACGGCTAGCAATGACTCTTCTGTGAGAAAGAGTCTGCAGGGAAGAGAAGAGGACATCCTCCACAAAATTTTGAAGTCAATTGTGTACTCTATCAAAGCAAAGTGCTTCGAGCAACACATCCACAGATGTGGCAACAGATTTCCCAATTCCCAGAATCTTTACGCCTTTTTCGACTTGTTCAGATACTGCATTATGGTTGCTTTTTTCCAAATGCGTGGAGTTCAAGATCAGGTGACGACGGGGCAGTTAGTCACTTGGTTACTAATATAAAACTGGTGACTCAGAAGTCCATTTCCTCTTTTCTCCCCTTTATGTTTGCCAAATCCCCCCCTCTCTCTCTCTCTCTCTATCCCCCCCCCTTTTTGGTTCAATCCCCGAAGCTACAACATCGCTGTCATGTGCTTCTATTTTGTCCAGACCAGGCATAGAAACACAATCGGTCTCTTCATAAAACAACCCAGTTCTGTCAACCTGCCTTTTCACATATTGGTAAGTCCGTTTTTTTTTCTTCATATATCCATGTATTAGGAAGCTTCGACATGCGTGCATATTTTTGGTGTATTACTTGTAAGCGCAAATAAATCCTGTTATATTTTTTATGAGTAAAGTTTTAGTTCTTCTTTGTTTATCTCGCTTGTTTATGTGCAAGAACAATTAAGAAACCCATAATTCTTATAATAGTTGAATTTGTGCGATAACCAGTCTTTTTGGTTGCAAATTTCTTTTTATGATGTACGAAATTCCAGCATAGGTTAAATGTTTTAGTTCTTTAGGGTACAGCATAACAGATATTTTTATGGCTTCGCATCTTACCGAAGCCAGAAATAAAAAATAAATCAGCAATTTCGTTTTTCTCTCCTGTAGGTTTTTTCTCTGTTTTTTTTTCATGCTAGGCAGTGCAGAAAACCATTGATTCCAGGTTTCTACGTGCTCTGGGTCATCCCACGCAGTTAGAGATCCTATCGGTGACGCCATATTGTTATGGTGTATTCAGTAGAGTCGTCTAGTGTCAGACATGCCTTCGTCTGTCGATTGGCTGCTTATGTTATGTTTTGCTTTTATAGGTGTTCTTATATGTCACGAGTTTGTAACATATACAACCACAGGTTTAAAAAATATATCTAATATATAAAGTAGAGACGATTTTTCCCCTGTACCTTCTCGGAGAATAGGAAAATAACCACATGCATCACAGGCTACTAAACTCACCATTACATTACACTTATTAACTCGAGCGGATTTTAGTAAATTTTTTATCATTTTTTCCCAGCTAACACTAAATATTACATTTGGCCCGCCATCCACGACTCTCCAAAAAACCAACTCCATATAGGTGGTAGCAAAAACTTTTCTCCCTTACAATTATGTACTGTCACTACACTCATCGACACCGGGAACTAATAAACACAGTTTACTTTTCACAAAACAGTCCGTCCTTATTTATTATTTGCCTGGTATTAATTTACTACATAATATAAAGTAATACGCAAAGACTTAACGACCGCTCCCTTTCACTCCGATGATTTTCCGCGAATATCAGATTACGTTCTTTCTCATTCTACCTATGAGTTGGCCTATTTTCACATGTATTTTTAAGTCAAAACTGTGGCGCAGTGGGTAAGATGGCAGTTTTCATGAACGACTGTTTCAGCGTTCGATCCTATTCTACGCGGCTACTTTTTTTCTTTTTTTTTAATTCAAAACATTCGCCAACACGGTAACTATAGGCCGTTTTTTTTTTCATTCGGCGTCATGCAACAGGTAGTACTTTCTCCCGGGCAACGCCGGGCGACGGGTTCCGCTAGTATAATAATAAAGAAAAGATGAATCTCTTCTACGAATTCACTCAGAGATCAGAGACACCAGAGAATCGGCGAAAAACAAACACAAGGCGGAATCAACTTTAAAATAAATAGTTATTCCTAAGTCTAGGATATAGAAATAATAAAAATAAAAATATTATAAGATTAAAAAGGAGGAAAAAGTTTTAAGATATTAAGTAAACGCGATAATAACCAAAAGAAAATACTTAGCTTCTTTTTTTAACAATGACTTAAAAGTTCAGACAAAATAATGTTCAATCGAGGTGACGGCTTTTCTTGTTAAATTCGTCTCAATTAAATGCCATAATGTCGCCCTTTTCTTTTTCTTCTCTCTTTCTCTTTAACGTAGTTCATCCCAAACAAGGCAGGCCGCCACTGTAGACGTAAAGGGCTACTGAGAAGAAAGAAAAGAGGAGAAGGATCTGCGCAGCGAGATGTCTGTTTACATTAGTTTTAAATTTCTGCATGTCAGTACTGTCGGGGAAAGAGAGGGCAGGAAGGGAGTTCCAGATGCCAGCAGCACGAGGAAAGAAACTATTTGAGTAAAAAAGCTCTCCGGCATCTGGGGATCTCCACAGTGAATGGATGGGATTTAGTTGATTGTCGAGTTGGTCTAGTGAATTTACGTCGAGGGGGGCACCAGAATAACCAATTCATCGGAGCATAATCCATTGAAATATTTGTAAAACAAGCACAAGGATGCTACATTGCGGCGATGGGACAGGGACTGGAACTTGGTTGACAGTGAGGGACCTATTAGGTTGGCGATTCTTTTTTGGACCTTGTCAAGGAGAGAGAGAGTAGTAGATGATGCACCAGCCCAGATGTGGCAACAATACTCCATGCATGGGCAGATAGTGGCTTTGTAGAGATAAAGGATAATGTCAGGTGTGAGGAGTTTACTAGCACGGTAAAGGGAGCCAACATTTTTGGTAGTTTCGTAATATCATCCGTTTACTTAAAAAGGCAGGTTTATAATCTCAGTTTTTTTTGGGGGGGGAGGTTTTTTTTTTCGTAATATCACTTCCTGTTGACTTCACATTCTGTAAATCTCAAACATCGGACGACTTCATTGTAGGTTCAACTTGCTTCTGCAAAACTACCGAATAAACGATCCATTATTCATCCTCTGCAATGCGACCCTCCCCCCCTCGGCAGTGCGTCACCTCGGCAGTACATAACACTCTGAAACCAGCTCCAAAACTAACTATTTTATAATGGGAAAATGTAAAGAAAAAAGAAGGAAAGAAAAGAGGAAAAGAAGAGTTTTTTGTTTTTTTTTAATTATCACGAGTATTGATTTACTCCTCTGCAGGAGTTAGGCACAAGGCCAGTTTTTATCTTACTCCCACAAGTAAGACGTGACCCAAGGTCGGGTCGGGAAAGTAGGGTTTCGCCTCAGACAGTAAGCAATAAACTTACTCCTCCCCAAAGAGGGGAGACGAAGCCTGGGAGAATGGACTTCCCAGAACTGCACAGGACAGACCCATAGACCGGCGTAAATAAAGCCCCGAAGGTCAAGACAATACCAGTCTATGGGGTGCAGTATCCGTCGGAACAGATACTACACTTTGATCTTAGCCAAAAGGCCAAGTACCCATTCACGAGTAGACTTTTAAACATTTTTATTTTAATTTAAAAAAAAAAACGGTTGTACAAAGGGGGGGGATACATAAAAGCGTATACTAATTTGCATACGATACTAGAAATGTGTTACTGTTTAAGTGTAGAGGATCTTAACACTTAGCCGCCTTATTTTATCGTCTGATTTTTGTTATAACGGAAATTGCACGGAACTAATCTCTTAACTTCGTATTGTTCCGAGGATCTGTAGAGGGAAAGGAAGTAGCAAAAAGAAAGAATAACAAAGTCTATCCATGCAAAAATATATCAATTTCTATTGAAAACTTGTTAGGATAATAAAAATAAAGAGTTCGTAGTGAATGAGTGTTCAGAGTATCTTAGAATGTTTCAAGTGAAGAAAACATTGTTTAGTCTATAAAAAGTTTGGTAGACAGGTTTATCTGTTGTCAGTGTAAACATGTGTGCGACAGCGTATAAGTTCCATAGACCAGTAGGCAGTATGTGTACGCATGATTGCCTTTATATAGTCGGTGTGAGAGTATATGCGTGGACGTGTGTGCAAGTGAATTATGTAAGCAATGTGTATATGCTGTCGCTATGTTCAGTAGTTCGTGAATCTTCCTTTTTGTGTGTGCCACGTGCCTTCGGATCAGGGGTCGAAGCTGTTTATTTGGTCCATGTGTGTCCAGTTTGAAAAAAAAAACTCAAACAGAGCGAGAAAGATTTGTGTTTGGGTTTTTATATTACGCGCGAAATTGTAACACGCGGAGGTGAAATTTTCGGCGTTTCTGATTGGCTGGGAAAAACTGTGTGTGAATGCATGCTTGTCTTTGTATAGTCGGTGTGAGAGAATATGCGGGAACTTGTGTATAAATTGTACCCCAACTCTCTACGCTGGTTGGGACGATGTAATGACGTCACCGGTCCGGCCGTCCCCGAGATCGATCGGTCACTGGGCGTTGATCTGCTGAACTTGTTGTCTGGATGAAGGCCACCGATGTCGAGGGTGCTCGTCTAGTTACTAATACACTCACCACGTCGTGACTGTTTATAACAGCGAGCAATCATAGGGCGGACAGTAACCGGTTATCTCTGCAAGAAGGAAGGGTCATTCAAGCAGAACAAAAACAAAACAAATAATGAAATTCAACTCGGTCTGGGTTTTGTGTTTTACTTAGGAAAATAATTGTTCAACAAAAAGAAATACGATATCAATTTACACTTGGTTGGATACAAAATAAGTCCGTTCGATACTCATAAAATTCACTCTGTGTGTTTTCTCTGGAAGAAATGTAAAAACAAAAATAGGAAGAATCTAAATTACACTCCCTTGTTTCGACAAAAAACGATTCCCTTCTATTTCTCTGTGTGAACGACAATCGTGGTTGTTAATTGTCCGTGAAAAGAATTTCTGTAGGTCGGGCGGGAACGCGTTCCTTCTTACGATGGGCGAGGGCGATGGTCGGGGAGCAGAATCTTTCGTGCGTGCCTGTTCGCGAATTCCGTCCAGCTCTCTGTCTCTGATGTGCGCGAAAGCCCATCCTCTTTTATTGAAAATCTCGTGGCTGATCTCTCTCTCTCTCGTCCCTTCCTTTCTCTCCCTCACCCTAGCTCGCCCACGACGCGTTAAGACAATTTTATTTCTCTTTGTCTGGTCACAACTAATTAAGTCTTTCTAACCCTGTTTATCGGAGAGGGTTTGTTTTAGACTTATCATCGAAAAATGATAACAAAATAAAACGAAACGGCAAAAATTCATTTGTTGTTCTCGAGCAGGACTGGTCAACCTCCGTGGGCTCTCCCACGTGATTGGGCGTGAAAGGTTACAAGATTTTCGCAGACTCCTGGGCACCTTGCTATGTTGTACTGATAATTCCATTTTTAAGCAAAATTCACACTAGTTTCATACCCTCGCTCCATTTCGTAGGGCTCTCTCTCTCTCTCAGTATAGCATTTTCACTAAATGCATACTAGTACACTATCGGAGTCTTCCTGACTCTTGTGGGGCCGGCGGATACTTGTCACAAAATGAGTTCGGTAAGCAGTGTGTATGTGATGTCGCTGTGTGTCTAGCAGTCTGTAAATGTTTCTTGTTGCGTGTGCCACGTGCCTTCGACCCAGCAGGTGAGATTGAATTTAGGGATGTGCTTCGTATATTAACTCTGAAAAGAAACTAGAAGAGAGAGGGAGAGAGAGAGAGAGAGAGAGAGAAAGAGAGAGAGAGAGAGAGAGCGTTCTGGGTTTGGTTTTTATAATATGCGCGAAATATAGTAACATGCGGAGATTAATATTACTGCGCCTCTGATTGACTGAAAGAATATGCTGATTGATATCTTGTCCAATCGAGGGTCGATATTTTTAAACAACATTCGCTGACTCGTGCTGCTTCTTTAAACCCTAGAAATCAGTAAAAAGGAAAACCCAAATAAAATCCCGTCGCTGAAAGGGTGATAAAATAATTGGAATTGGAACTTCTTCACCAAGGCCTAAATGGCAACCCTATATTCCCATTACTGGCAGACAGACAATCTTTTTTTTTACGAGGCGAAAAGATAGTGGAGACCCGCGTAGATTAAAAACAAAAAAGACAGTCGAGCCGGAGACAAGACACTCAGCGAGCATGAGAGTACGTCCACTCCTTCTCTTGCCAAAGCAAGCAAACGAATACTCAACTCACGCACACACAAGTTTACACATATTCACACACTGAGAAACAAGGGCAAGCAACTATATACACACTGTAACACTGCCTTATCATCTCTCACACACATATTCACACTGAAATGACAAATGCGTTTAAAAAGATGGCTGGTCTCAGTCAGGACAACAACTGCAGGTTTTGCTACATTGAAGTGGAGAGTGTGAGGCACCTGATATCGAGTTGCAAAATTAGGTAGGCAGATGGCTCCTATACAGAACGACATAATGGAGTGTGCACGTACCTCCATTGGACCATCTTTAAGAAACTGAATATCAGGTGTAGGAGCAAGCCCTGGCAACATCTACTTGAGAGAACTGTGGGGAATGAGACATACACCATCCATTATGACCATAAAATCCCCACAGCTACCTATCTGGAAAACGCAGCTGTCAAACCTGACATCGCCATATAGAACAAGAGAGAGAGAGAGAGAGGGAGAGAGAGAGAGAGAGAGAGAGAGAGAGAGGGGCAACTTTGGTTGAGGTCAATGTCCATAATGATGGGGATCTAAACAGAGCTGAAAGAGAGAAAATAACAAAATATCAAGGTCTAATATATGATATCAAAAGAAACTGGAACCTCAAAGATATCTCCATCATTCCAGTTATCATAGGAGTCACTGGACTCATGAAGAAGAACTTGAAAAAGTATTTGGCAAGTATACCTGGTGAACCAATTACAACTGCACTCAAGGGAATAGCCAGAATCCTGAAAAGAGCTCTCGGTTGGAGTCTGTAAATAACGGGTGATTGTATGGCATTTGGAAGAATGCCCCGTCCCCAGCAAATGAAAGAAAATGAAAAGAAAAAGAAAAAAGAAAGAAAGCAAACATATCGACATACACACTTCTAACACTAGTGTCTTCATCCACATTTCGAACAGTCTACAAACACGATAATATTTAACTTTTCTAACGAACAATTTACTCACTCAAAATATCTTTCACAAAACTGTAAATTTGTATAAATATAAATATATATATATAAAGATAGATGAAAGAAGAAGATATGGGGAAAGTCCAGTTGGTAATTGTCCGTTGATGAAGTGTCCAATGAAAGGAGTTCGTCTTTCTTAGAATTGTTGAAATATTTCACTGCCAACGTTTAATGTACACAGTTCAACTTCAATTCCTCTTTCGGCCAACGGAAGTATTTTTAAAATGGCCCGAATTCTCAAAATTAATTCTGAATAAGTGTGCTCCACCTACGACTTGAACTCAACATCTCACTATTGGATTTACTTCATTGTTGAACTCTTTCCCATGCTGCCTTCACAAAACCCCTTCTTTTCCATCTGTAAATCTCCTTTCATTGGATACCTCATCCACGGACAATTACCAACTGGACAGACCCCATATCTTTTTTACACGAACTTTTTTTCACTCTCCATTACTCAATATTTTTTCAAATTTTGAATTTTGGCTTTTCCACTGCCAACTTATCTATCTATGTAATTCCTCTGATTGAAAAACCTTGGCTTAAGGAAAGAATAATAAACATAATTTTATTACCGAGTATACCTTGCATTGAACAATCGAAGTTGTAATAAATTTGTCATTCGTGCATGTTTATCCCTCTTCTTTCATCTATCTTCATAATTGCTCTATCTCGTATATTGAGCTTAAACCATATCACTATAGGTTCTATCTACTAAAAGTATACTTTTAGTTCCATCTTTTATTCTCTCTCTCTTTCTCTCTCTCTCTCTCTCTCTCTCTCTCTCTCTCTCTCTACATATATATATATATATATATATATATATATATATATATATATATATATATATATATATATATATACAGGGTGTTTCAAAAGTCTTGGGAACATTACAAATGCGTATATCTCATGAACTATTCCAGGTAGAAAAATGAAACTGGTGCCATTTTAAAGCTTGCTTAATCAAGTTTTTGGTCATACTAATGATTTTCGTGTTATCTTTCCAGGTGCAGTAATGGCGTTCTCTAAACAAGACAAGGCATTTTGCGTCCTCCAATTTGCAAAGACTGAATCGTGGACATGTGTTCAGCGTGCATTTCGCAGGAAATTTAAAAAAGAAGCCCCTGAAAGGAAATCCATTGTCAGATGGCATGCTAAATTTGTGAAAGATGGGTGTTTGTGCCCAAGTAAGCGAACAGGTCGCCCTTCAACTTCAGAAGATGCAGTTGAGCAAGTTCGGACAGCCTTTCAGCGGAACCCCCGTAAATCAGTGAGAAGAGCCAGCAGGGAACTTCAGCTTGCTCCAGCAACTGTCTGGCGTGTCTTAAGGAAACGACTGCAAATGGTACCTTACAAGCTCAAGTTGGTCCAAAAGTTGAAGGACACTGATAAGCCACTTCGCCGTGACTTTTGCGTTGCAATGCAAGAGAAGTTGGAAGATAACGGCTTTGATGACCGGCTTGTTTTTAGCGATGAGGCGACCTTCCATCTGAATGGCAAAGTTAACAAGCATAACACTCGCATATGGGGTACTGAGAATCCTCATGAACTTCTTGAGCACGAGCGAGATTCACCAAAAGTGAACGTGTTTTGTGCAATTTCCAAGAAAGGTGTCTATGGACCGTTCTTCTTTGAAGAGGCAACTATCACTGGTGAATCCTATCTCAACATGCTGGAAGACTGGTTAATGGCTCAGTTGGAACAAGCAGAATCTGATGA
>OY744529.1:12427364-12464864 GCA_963556195.1 Sepiola atlantica | reverse complement strand
TTTGTTCGTATATGTGTACGTGCATATATGTATGTTCACTCACATGTATGAACAGATAAGTAAATAATAATAAATATATGTATTGTTTTTGGAGACACATTCTCCCATTGGGCATTTGAATACATACACAGCATTACTAGTTTTTACTAAACTGTCACCCAACGTCGGGTTATTTCTTATTAATAAATTAGTTGTTTTAAATTTTTTATAGTAAATAGTGAAACGGAGTTTATGGTTTTTGTCAGTAGGGGAGATATGGTTATGTATGATATTTTTTATTATTTTTTCATCTACTTGATAATTAAGGTGTATTTTGTTGCAGTAATATAGATTGGTTTTTATTATTATTATTATTGTTGTTGTTGTTGTTGTTGTTGTTAGTGTTTTTTGTTATGGCGGCTAAACAGTGTTTAATTTGCTGATCAACGATGTGGTAAGGGAAGTTATCAAGTAGATTAAAAAATAATAAAAAATATCATACATAACCATATCTCCCCTACTGACAAAAACCATAAACTCCGTTTCACTATTTACTATAAAAAATTTAAAACAACTAATTTATTAATAAGAAATAACCCTACATGAACCAGTCACACATTTCACTAAATAAACGGCAATTTTTATTGGAATTTATTAACGTCCCCCTCACTGACTGGCTGCAGCTTTGTCCCTTAAGGGTCTCACGGATTGGCTGTCAGGCATCCCAACCCCTACTCCCTTAGGGGTCACGTGAGTCAGCCCATAAAAACGCTTGCACGCTGTGTCTCAGCTTGTTTTCGACCCACCTTTTGAACCTGGTAGGACTGTGGCTGGATGCTTCTGATACAAGCCCACGACGGCAGTCGCAGAGATCCCCCACTCCTTCCTGTTACCAACCATCTTGGACTGAAGTGATTACATCTCGACAGGAGCCAGAATGGAGGCGGGCGCACATGCAACCTGTTACCAGAACTCCCACAAGATAAGTTTGCGATACACGTTTTCGCAAACCTAAATTAACTTCCTCCTTTCTGAACTTTAAACTCACCATTTGTTGTACATATTTGCCCTCATGTTTTCTCACAAGTAAAACTGTTTAAAACTTATATACGATTGTTGTTGTGTTCCTTCTCACAAAAGCTGTTGCCCTGTTTCTATTTTACACTTATCTACATAATTGTTATTGCATTCTCACATGCGAGAATTAAACTTTCTTCCAGGGATATTTAATCCCAACATTTTCGCTACTCTATCACTTCAAGTCATGATACATTTAATGCTACCAAGACAAGACCCCTTTCCTTTAACAACTATCAGAAACATTTCAACCACAGATGGCCATGACCCGTAGCATCCCTCCCAAGAATCCGACGTTTAAACATCTCGTTCTGACATTCTGAAGCAACATGAAGTGGAATAAGTACATAGAAGATGCTGTCAAGTCTGCAGCAAAGAAGATAGGCTCCCTCTACCGGACTTCTCATGCTTGCCAGTATTCTATATCACTATAAAACCACCATTCACACGTGCATAGAGTATTGTTGCCACATCTAGGGGGGGGGTGCACTAACCACTAGCCTCTCCCTCCTGGACAGGGTGCAAAAAATAATTTCTAACCTAATAGGTCCCACACTGTCTGCCAAGCTCCAGTCTCTGTCGCATCACCGCGGTGTTGCATCCCTGGACTTGTTTTACAAGTACTTCCACTGGATATGCTTCGATGAACTTACTGCATTTGCACTCCCTCAATGTAAATACCCACGACCCACACGGCTAGTAGCAAAATCCCACCCCTTCACTATAGAGGTCCCTAGATACCGGAAAATTTTCTACTCTAATAGCTTCTTTCCTCGGACTGCTTGCCTTTGGAATCCCCCCCCTGCTCTCTGCTTCCCCGACCGTACCAATATGCAGAAATTCAGATGGATTGTGAACAAACAACTTGCTGTCGAACTTAACAACCATGTTGCCGTCTATATATCTGGCCCCTATCACAGTAATCCATTACGCTTCAGTGACAATATGCGTTGTTTGGGGGGGGGGGGGGGGGCGAACAAAAGTTTTTTTTAAATTAATTAAAAAATACAATTGAATGAAAAAGTAGACAAAAAGGGGGTATTTTTATTTTCTAGTTTGTTCAAATCTAAATAATTTTGTTTAACTAGCTGAGCGAGACAGGCGAACTTCTCTCTGGATGTAAAACCGCAAACATTTTTTATTCGACGGATTATTCTAGTTCTAGGCGGTCCACCCTCCCAAGCCTTACCTTCTCTCTTTGAGAAGGGATTAGTTTGTTGTTAATCGCCTGAGACAAATGCCGACGGGGCTGCTCATGCGTGTTTTGTAGGACAGGGTGCTCTGTCTCTTGGGAGCGTGCTTTTCAATCCCCACCTCCACACCTTGTGTCACATCTTCCCGCAGTGGGAGGGAGGTGAATACTAGATCATTGTAGAACCGGGCGACAAAAGACGGATTTTAGCTATGGCGCGTCGTCGAACAATCGCAACACACCCACTTAAATAATTTTCTTTCTTTTTTTTTTTCTTTTTTTTTTTTTAGATCTGTTGAATAGTAAACTTTCTTTTCCGGTTTTTATTGTTAATATTTGATCCGCATATAGCGACTGTTTTATCAAAAGGAGCCGGGAATTAACTTTATTTAACCTCTGTCTCTTAAGACTTGTTAAAAATATTTCTTAAGCCAAAGGATGGGCAACTTTTATCTATTTCATCTTTGTGAATTCATGTTACGGTGAGAGTAGGCAGAAGTTTGGCCACCAGAGAGTTTGACCCAGGAAATTTTGACCCAAAATCTTTTCACTTCAGAGAGTTTGACCGTGGCCTGTTCACTGAGTCGCGTTTATCTGCTGACGTCACAGTAGTTGGTGCGAGCAGATAAACAAGACGCTTCAAAAGACACTGTTACCGGCTACATTTGGTTTGTTGTTGGACATATGCATAGTCTTCATTTCTGTCGCAACTCATTTCACCTTTGATCTAGTAACTGTTTGGTATTTAAATAAAAAAAAAAGGATACTGGCGGGTTTGTTGTTTTTAGGGTGAAAGTCTGATAGTCATTTGAAGGTCAAGCTATATATAAAAAATATAATTTAGGCTAAAATTCAAGATTAAAGACCAAATTTGTTTTGATACGAACATCTTGAATAATAAAAAAGCTACTAGCTTGTTTTTCTTTAAAAGTTGAAATATTTTTTACACAATAAAAAGTCTGCATACTACAAAATTTTAATTTGTTTTTACTTTTTAAATTGAACTTTTATGTCAACTCGTCGACACCATTTCTTTTGACAATTTCTTAGTCATAAAATAAAATCGACTAAAAACCTCTTCATTTGTTTCCTGTTATATTCCGTTAAAACTTGTTTCTTTTTGTATAAAAAGAATGTTGGAAGTTTATTTTTGCGTAAAAATGTCTTTATGTGTAAAGAAATTCTAAAACAGTTCAAATATGTTTGGTGCTAAAAAAAAAAGAGAGAGACAATGACCGCCAATGATTAAATGGATTAAAATTATATTATTTCAGGACGAGAAATACAATTTAAACTAAGTGAAATTGACAATGAAATCCCTTTGTTTATATATTTCCAAATAGTTTTGATTTTTTTTTGTATCGACAAGTTTTATAACACTTACAAAATTCATTATTTAATCAGTTTTTAAATATCTTTTGTTTTTATTTTAAAACTTATTTATCGTTTATTTTCATTCGAGAATTATGTATCTTTTTTAATTGTTTGTTTATTTGATTATTGTTTTTTCGGTGCTTGTGCATATCAACCCTGACATGTTAGACTGCTCTTAAAAATAAAATAGCTAAAGAAATGTATAAACTTTGTTATGTACTTACGTGGTAGATGAAAAAAAAACTGTACACCAAAAATTATGCAAATTCATCCAGTATTTATTTAATTATAAATAAAAAACGATTTTATCACTCGGTAGATATTTCCACCATTTTCCAGTGGTCAAGGACGATAACTCATATTTTCACGATTTCGGGGGTTGGGGTCTCCATTGTTTACAAAAATGCCAAAATGTACGTAAATTCATTTTTTTTCTTTTTCTTATAATTTAATAACTACTGAATGAATTTGCGTAATTTTTTCTGCACAATCTTATTTTCAGCTAACACGTAAGTACATAATAAAGTTTATACATTCTTTAAATATTTCAATGTCAGGGTTGATATGCACAAGCACCGTTTTTTCTCTAAATTCATAGTTGCAGTATTCTTCTAAAAAAAAAAAACAAAAAAAAAACACGTAATTACATCGTCACCAACAACATTTTCTACGCAACAAATACGTTGATATTGTGACTTTGCATGCTTTTATTTTAATAACGTCGGCAAAAAAAAATTGTTTGGTACTGGTACAGCTTTTGAACCAGACAAAACCGACTTTTGCTGACGGCGAAATACGTAAACAGTAAAAAAAAAAAAAAAGCCGAAACAAAACGAACCGCCGTCAAAATAAAAAAAAAACGGGGCTTGTTTTCATAATTAAAATAATAATGAAAGAAAGACTCACCCTATGTTTTTTTCTTATGACAATTTATTTATTTTCTGACGAAGAAAATCAATGAATTTTTTAAATATTTTACGGGAAAGTTAAAAGTTAAACTGTTTTTTTTTGTGTGTGATAAATTATGTTACTTTTTTTTGTATAACCAATGCAGCAATGATTTTTACAGATGTTTTTGCGTTTTATGTTTTATTGAATAAGTTTATTGTCAATTTATTGATATTTTTCGGTCATTTTATGAAAAATATTCTTTTTTTTATTGAATCTTTAAATAAATATCATTGATTTTCTTGTTTGTTACACACTGAGTAAATTTATGAAAAAACAAACAAACAAACAAACATGCATCATCAATAATATCAGACTCGAGGGATGCCATGTTGTACCAGAATGTGGCTTCGTTAGGTGATCTCTCTCCTCTCCCAGCTATTGATTTCACTATCCAATGATGTCGCTCCACTATTCCATTTGCCCCGGGTGTATAGGCTGGTCTGTAATATCTTCTATTTGTTTATCATCGTCTGGAGAAGTTCTGAGCGAAAAACGGTGCCATTGTCCATTATCACTTTTATTACTGGACCTCATTCAAGCATCACCTTCTCTAATTCATCTGCAACCGCAGCTGCTGACTCCGCATGTAGCTCCCTCCATATTGCTAGTCTCCCAAGTTCACAGTCAATAATCGACGAGTATGCGCTTTCACGATAGTGTGTCATATCAATAGCTAATCTTGTTCAAATGTTTGCAGTCCCAATTTCACCAGGATCATGTATATTCGGGGCAGGATCGATTGATTGACATTGAACGCAATTCTTAACCATTTTCTGAACTTCCTCCTGTTTTATAAGTGGATCAACCTTTCACACCTAATACAATGTTCTATCCACTCCGGTTCCTATACAGCATACCGGAACCCCCTCCTCCTCAACTAACCACTGTTTTTTTAAATTCAGGTTAGTGCATCTGCCTTGTTTCTCTCTGAAGGCACAAACACGTTCTTTATTCGCAGTCCAAATTCGGATATTAACTCTCCAAGTATTCCCAATCTCTGCTTCACAATCATCTCTCCAGCATCTTTTGGTTCGTATTCTTCAGCTCTCCTCCACTGTAGAGTTTACCCAACTTAGCACTGTGGCTGAATCAGTCCTTATTTCGACCTCTCTCAATCCCCATTTTATAGATAAATTGATACCTTTCAGAACAGCATCTAATCCGGCCATATTAATGTGATTATAGTCATTCTATTTTCTAATCTATGCTGCATCTTCCGCCAGCAAACCACCAATCTCCACAACCACACCTGTTGCAATACTGCTTGCATCACACCACGCCACTCCTATTTTGTTTCGGGTATGTGTCAAGCTCCAATAACAGGGTCCTCTTTTTTTTACATCAGCTAGAATCTCCTGCATTACTTTGTCAGTTTTGCCATCAACTCTGTTCCTAGAACATTCCAGCTGTGGAACAAAATACCACGAGACTGCTTCCCAACCGACTACAGCATGGTCGTCTTCAAGTCTAATGTAAACAAATACTTGATAAGCCGCCCTCTTGGATAATCAATTCCTCTGAAGTAATCTTCTGCCCATCCCACCCACCTGTTTCTCTCTTATTCTCGAGTCTCCCGGGCCTTGATAAGTGGTGACCCATTAGTAAATAAAAACAACAAAGAAAACAAATCTCAGAGCAAATAATGGAGTTGTTTGCTGTTCTTCTTAATTGTTTTTATTGCTTCAGCCATTAATAGAAGGAAGAAGAAACGATCAACATCTCTGCGACTGCTAGTGTCACCACTGCTGAGAGACATCACTATCCAATGAACCAACTACTGCATGTCAATGAGAGACGAACAGCTGTTTCTGTCGACGAAGAGAATGACAATTTGTGGGAATCAAAGAAACACCTAAATAAAGCTACAATACTGACGAATTCAAAGTAATTTAAAATGCAGACACACAGTTACAGCTTTTATGAACTAAAAAATGTCCGAAAGAACTCAGAAAAAGCAAACTTCCTAACAACCCTGTATCTGAAAATTTTTTCACATATAAAGTGTTGAGATATTCTACATCTGATGAGAAATGGCCGAATGAAGTGTCAGAAAACCAATATTGAAAAACAAGTGCAATACAGTTTTGCCGCTGACGAGAAAAAACCCAGATATGAATAACATGCAAAAAAAAAACAAAAAAAAATAAACTTGCATGTGAAAGGTTTACTCTCAGGCACTATTTTTATTTTCAATCAAGTCCTTCATTTTAAAAAAAAAATTACTTTTGAAGAAAAAATGTCTTAATGTTAAAGATTACTTGTTATTCTGCTGACACATCTCTCTGCTTTTTTTTTTTGCAAAATAATTTGGTGTAAAAATAGTTATTCATTTTTGCTAAAATGAAATACAGTGTTTACTTTCGTACGAAATAAATATAAATACATAAATTGTTTCGGATTTTTTAATAGAAAAAATGTTATTCCTAGACAATTTGAAAAAATGTGTTTATGTTTGGGAAGATATGTTTCTTTACCTTCTCTGCAGGACAGTAGACACATTAGGTAAAGTGCGTTCCGTCGGCATTCCTTGGTAGGAGTGCCACAGGCGATTAGCAATAAATTGACATTTCTTAATTCCCGATTCTGATACAATTGTTGCATATTTTGAAAAGGTGTACTTCAGCTAGTGTAAATTGGAACTGCGGTCGAAATTATGTGGCTGGGTGCATGTCGGGCAGACACAAACTTTAGGCAAACAAATCTGTTTTTCGCATGAGTGAGTGACAGGTGAAATTAAGATCAAAGGAACAAAGCATTGGGGTCAAATAAAGGTCAGAACTAGGGCTGACAGATCGAGGTGCGATGACGTAACTTGTTGTTGTTGTGCGAAAAGAACGAGAGTTTCGAGGTAGTTGGCGCATGGGATTTGAGCGAGCCAGATGTAAGAAGTATGTTCTAACAACTTTAAGTTAAGTCTCGGATGCGACAAAGATAAGAACCCCGCCCTGTCTTCCGGTCCCTATAACAAGATAAGTCAAGAAATAACTAAGTAAGAAGTTAAGATATCACAGAAACAATTCTTACCGAGAGAAAATAAGTGAAATACCCTTCGAAACTCCTAAAAACGTTTTCAGCGACCACTAAGATGAATCATGGAGACGGAAAATGAAGAAGAAATCAACGCGGCCACACAAGGAAAGAAAGAAGGAAGGAATCTAAGCGGCGATCACAAAACGAAAGAGAAAACGAAGAAAATAAACTGATAAATTTCGCTTTAAATTGTAACAAACATTTGTATGAGAAAAGAGAAAGAAAAGGACAAAAAAACACAGCACACACGCACACACACATTGAGACACATTAAAAGATATTAACAATGGTTGCCCACCCACACCTGCACACACGCATAGCGAACTCTCTGTCACGTCACACACATTAGCAATGAGATTTATAAAGAACTATGAAACAGGTATAAAGGACAGTTTAAAGGCCTTTAGTCAGATATAAAAAAGCTGCAACGTTAAACACTTAGCGATTCCGATTCTTTTTAAATCTATAAATATTGAGCTATAGAGTTGTTATTTTTATTTTTTTAAATTTTCAAATTACTGTAAAAACCCATGTAATATGTACAAATATTTTCGCAAATATAAAAATACAGTTTTACTGGTAGTTTAAAATCAATAAATATTTATTATTAGTACCAGCAATGCAAAATTAAGCTTTAAAAAAAAATAATAATAATTAAAAGAATCGTTTTTGGCATCGGAAAATAGGCACAAATTTTTCCGATTCCGATACCCCAAAAAGTTTGGATTTTTCTGATTATGACTAATCGTCCAAACACTAATATATATACACATTTATCTTTCTGATCACGAAGGTGTATTGTTCCAAACTGCTATTATTATACTCGAACATTCCTGTTTTCCTAAAAGGTGATGGGGAGAAATTTTACATTTTTCGAACGAAAACATAGGCAAACTGTTTATATGATGATAAAATGTATCCCTCCCCCTTTAACAACTATACACATAATGCTCAGCAAAATTAGATTTCTCCCAACATTGATGTTATTGAATTAATACATATATATTGAAACAGAGATGTTTATTATTATTATTAGTGTTGGGACCATTCATCGGAATCAGGAATCGGAAAAATTGGAACATTTTGGAGTATCGGCAAAATTTTAGCCTGATATCGCTTCCAACACCAATTCTTTTATTTTATTTATTTATTTTGTTTAAAACCTAATTTACCATTGCTAGTACTAATGATAAAACGATAAATACTTATTAATTTTTAATTACCAGTAAAACTAAAATCTATAGACCATAATAACAAATTTAGGTAAAAATGACACCAGAAAAATGTCATGGTAAAAATGGCGCAAATGGATAAATAGAAAAGAAAAAGAAAAGAAAAAAAAAGGGGACAGTTTTCTGTCCCTTTTTTTTGTTTTCTTTTTGCAGTATTTTTATTTTTAAAATAAGTTACTTACTAGTCTATTAAAAAAAAATTTTATTTTTAAAATAAGTTACTTACTAGTCTATTAAAAAAAAATTTTATTTTTAAAATAAGTTACTTACTAGTCTATTAAAAAGAAAAAAAATGTTTATTTTTAAAATAAGTTACTTACTAGTCTATTAAAAAGAAAAAAAATGTTTATTTTTAAAATAAGTTACTTACTAGTCCATTAAAAAAAAAAAAATTATTTTTAAAATAAGTTACTTACTAGTCTATTAAAAAAAAAATTATTTTTAAAATAAGTTACTTACTAGTCTATTAAAAAGAAAAAAAAAATTTATTTTTAAAATAAGTTACCTACTAGTCTATTTAAAAAAAAATTTTTTTTACAAAAAAAAGGTCCTGGTCGACCATGTTGAATTATTCATGAAAAAATTCAAATAATATTTTGTCAACTTACGACGAACTTCTGCCAATCGGCTTTGTTTTAAAAGAAATAAATCTGTAGTTGCCTCACTATTTTCAGTCAATTATGGGGAGAACATTTTAGAAAAAAATAGTTAGAAATGCCTACTCATATAATGTATGCACACCCTATAATTGTATTTTTACTTTCGCAAAATTATATGCACACATTACATGTTTTTGTTTTATGGTAATCTGACAATATAAAAAACAACTCTATAACTGAATATTTAGAAATTTAAAAAGAATCAGAATTGATAATTGTATCGGAATTGGGAATTTAGAACAGAATCAGTAATTGTATCGGAATGAGGAAAAATATTGGACTCGTCCCATCACTAATTATTATGATTGATTAGAAATAAGTATTCTATTATCAAGTCAAATAACATCATATATCATCACCACCAACGTTGATTAACTCAGCTTTAGTATAATAATGGATATTCACCATCAAGGTTTTTGATCACTGGAAGAGGAACCCCTCCCTGGTTTCCGTCACTTTATTAGTGACTGTCATTCAGAGGTTTTTGCCATAGTCGCCACGCTAAGCACTCTGGGTTAGCGACACTATTTAGCCATAGCTAGGTGTCCACATACAGCGCCTGGTATTCCCAAATGGTCACCCATCTAATACTGACCAGGCTCAACGTTGCTTAACTTCGGTGATCTATCAGGAACCGGTGTGTCAACATGATTATGCCGTACATATTTTCACATAATTGTTAACCTTAATTGGAAAACATTCATAAAGCTGGGATTGACTTCATAATAGTTTACTACATTTGTTCTTCGTGACTATGGTCATGTATATTTTTGAGGATGACAAAAAAAACATAAAACAGAAATAGATGAGAATATAACTATAACACATTACTTTCAGAGTAAGGCGTAAACAGCTTCCTGTGACTATATATTTTTATATATATATATATATATATATATATATATAAAATATTTGTTGTTGTTTATTATCTATGTACGTATACGTTTCGTCCCTTTTCAATCAGGACTCATCAGCATAGAGATATGACTATTCACTACCGGTCGTACGATTCGAAACCCTGGATTACAAGTATTTTTCAACTTGCATCCAACGTCGTTAACCGCACGCCCAATATTTGAATAGCCGATAAACAATGATAATTTAACACATATAAAAGCGGCTTGATGTCGAGGCATTCTACTTCTATTAAAGAAGGAATGATGCATATAAAGCAAGTGACGTCATGCTGTGTTTGTACTACCATTAAGAGTGCTCTACTTATTTTATGAGGAGCGACAAATATAAAATATTTGTTGTTGTTTATTATCTATGTACGTATACGTTTCGTCCCTTTTCAATCAGGACTCATCAGCATAGAGATATGACTATTCACTACCGGTCGTACGATTCGAAACCCTGGATTACAAGTATTTTTCAACTTGCATCCATATATATATATATATATATATATGTCGCCTCCAATCTAGGCTGGGCACTGGAGTGAGTAGTATTATTACAGCCGTCAAAAATCATAACTTTAATGCATGTTCCTTCATAAGGTGAACACTGTTTACATCGGCTGCCAACAATAGGTTTAAAACTCTCACCGTTTATGTAGTTGTTCATGATAGCTGTAATGGTTAAGATGTCAGAATTTGAGTTATAAACATGACTTATTCCGGTGTCTCGAATCCTTCATCCGGCTTGAATAATTATCTCTACACTGACGATTCCGGAAGGATGAAACGTATACGCATGTAAATAGACAAATATTTATAATTATATATATGTGTGATTTTTTGAAAGCTTACCAAAGCATTCCGTTCAGGAGCCCAATCAACACCACAAAAGACTTTTTCATTCAAAAATTATTTATTTATCATATTTCGAAATTTGAAAAATGATAAATAAACAATTTTTGAATGAAAAAATCTTTTGTGGTGTTGGTAAGCTTTCAAAAAATCACATATAAATGCTCTGTACCCTGTAATCGAGTATCATCGAGCTTGTTTTTATTGGAATAATCCCGGTCTTCACTGAATAATCTTTTTTCTAAGTGAAAAATCCAAATCTATATATATATACATACAGGGGCTGCAATAAGTAACTATATAATTTTATTATGAAAGAAATATGCAACTGTAATATAGAAACCAACAAAGGGTACACTAAAGTTTTTTGCAACATAAAACATGATGTTTATTAAACCATTTATTATAGCTGTGTGTTTTTACTCCATGAAGCTCAGTGTACTTTGTTAATCTTTCAATGACTGTGCGCTATAATTTGGTGCACAGCTCCAATGGCACTTGAGCAATGACAGCTCAGATTGGTCCCTTAAGTTCAACGATGCTATAAAAATATACGATTTCCAACTTCAACTGACAAATGAAATAGAAGAAATGCTAAAGTATCAACAAAGTTACAAATAAAAGAAAATATATAGTTACTTATGGCGCACCCTGTATATATATATATTTCTTTTCTCTGATAAAAGAGTCTCAAGGACACTACACCCTCAACTGAAAACGTTTTTGTCTTTATATGCCCTATATCAAAAATAGTACATCTATGCATTGAAAGTCCCAATCTGAGATTTATCTTTTCCACACATCGTGGTTGACCTCTCTGGCTTCACTAATGGCCATGGTCACTTACTTTCTGACTCAGTCCAAGTTTGGCACAAGACCAGGCTATATTGTAACACTAGTATGAAAATGAATAACCAAACATCAGGTAAAACAGAATTGTCTTTGCACAGAGATAAATATATAGATACAAAGTCACTCCATGAAAAATATACAAATACAGGGTGGGCCAAAATAAGGGTCCTATCTTTAAATTTGAATAACTTGAATTTGAATAACTTCCACAAAATAAAAGTTAAACTCACCAAACTTTATGTGTGTGTAGACTGACCCTTCCGAGATTTTTTGAAATAAACAAAACAAATTTTAGCCGAAAAACACTTCTTAAAACTTACAAAAACTAAAGTATTGTTTTTTACACTGTTTTGAGTTTTTTAAGCAAAAATAATGTTTTCTAAATGAGGGTACGTTCCTTAGGGCTAATACGACTCATGCTTGCTTCGGAAGGGGTCCTTTACTTATTCTAAAAAAAAAATTTTTTTTAAATCAATAAATAAAAAAGTTATGAATTTTTAAAAATAGGACCCTTATTTTTGCCCACCCTGTACAAAAGGTATGTCCTCAAAAATAAATTACAAAAATAATTACATAAATTGTTTATTAGTATTTTTTGTTTATTAGTATTTCAATACAAACACAAGTTTAAAATTCAACCCATCTTTAAAAAAGGGTATAACAAAAAAGAATAGCAGAAATTAGTTTGAAGAATTGTACAGCATATAAAAATCATAATATATTAGTAAAACCTCAACATTTTGATTCCATCAGCATATTACAGGCATTAGCTCCCATCTGTCTCAAAAAAACAATGGATACCCCCCTGAAAGCATGCTGCATTGACAATAGTTTATAGTGATGTAAGGATTGCACAATCTCTAACTGCATTTCTTCTGACCTCAAGTCCAGTGACAAGGAAAAAGTCCATGATGACTAGAAACAATGCTGAGATGAGAGGAGGATTGGTGTTATTTCAAAGTTTTCCTTTTCTTAAACAAGTTGCCGTACCAAGAATTGAGAGTCCAGTCTACCCTACTATTTCACATATAGATAGAGAAGAAGTGAGACGGATTTATACTTTTAAGAAGGGTATTAAAGAAAGTGACTTATGGTCACTTCAAAACTTATATCATCACCCATCGAAGTCTTGATCAGACTCAACGTTGTTTAACTTTGATGATCTGCTGAGATCATGTTGCTGTTCTGTCACTTATGCAACAAGAGATTAAATCTGTTGCCAGATTCATAAATATTGTTGTTCGCTCGTTTTAATTACAGATTTAAAGGAGATTGCAACAGCCATCTTTATTTAAAAACAACTAGCTATACATACCGATGTTGCCCAGGACGCGGTGAAGTCATTTTAGTTTTTAATCCTTGTTTGTTTGCACATTTTAAACTTTTACAGAAAAGGAAATAAAATTCTAGTTGTTTGATAAACAACTCCCATTATATTCTTCAATTTAAAATATGAGTGATCTCTCTTGTTGATTTGTATTTTTAGGTGATTATTTAAAAATGTTTCATATTGCCAGTTGTTTAAGTAATTTTTTAAATAAATTGTAGCAAAGTATGTTATTATATTGTCAATAACATGATACAACAATAACAAATGAAAATTGGCTAGTCAGAATCAAATTTTGATTTGTCAGCTTAAATGCTATTTGGGTTTGATTTAAAAAATGCAACAACTTTACATGTGTGAAGTTTTGTTTAAAAAGCATAAATATCCGACAGAATGTGTAAGTATAGATAATGTTACAAATGTAGAGAGATCTATCGAGATTAAGAGGAGGAAACTGCGAAAGACATCGGTAGTATGTATACACACACATATATATATATATATATATATATATATATATATAGAGAGAGAGAGAGAGAGAGAGAGAGATAGGATTCATCTTCACATACTTGTACATAACGAGATTCGAGAAACGATTTCATCAGCCAGGTTGGACCCTGTGGGGTCATGTCTATTTTTAGCCGACACGACCGAGAAGAAGAAGGCGAGGGAGAATAAAAAGGAATTTAACTGCCCGCGAGGAAGGATGAGTTATCCCGAGTTAAGAGGGTCAGTTTGAATACAACTGCACGAGGGACAGTCAGTCATGAGGAGGCAGCTGCAGAGCTAAGACATAAACTTTAGCCGCGCGCGAGAAAGAGAGTGACTACACGAAGATGAGACGGTAGCCGTGTGCGAGAAAGCTGGAAGGTATCTTTTCTCCCGAGATAAAAAAAAGAACCTTCGAATTTAAAACAAGCGACCGGGAATTGTTTTCCTGAGGAAAAATGTATTTGAAGATACAACAAAAATGAAAACTACATTTGCAGAGAAGCATGGCCATTACGACTTGCCAGAAATACCGACCCTCAAATGAACAATGTATCCACTCGTAAGTGATAACTTGAATATCTCTCCCCGGACATTTTGCCTCAAGGGCTATCTCATATCTATGTATGTTTTATGTGAAAGATGAATCCTGTTGCTATAGGACTATAATAGACAAGCCCCCCCCTTTTATTAATAGACTTTTGTTTTCATGTTTTCTTTTGTTTTGTTTTTATAGATACATTTACCCCTTTTAGTATATTGTTTCTGTTAAATAAATGAGTATAATTTTAACCCTAATGTCTTTTGTCGTTCTTTGCATCTTTTGTTTTGTTTCCTCACGCGGTGTCTTACATTGGAGAAATCCCCATCCCATATCATTTAAAACGTTTTCTTTGAATCCTGGGATATTACGAGCCACTCCGGACGACTTTTTTTATTTTATTTTTTTTATCATTGTCACGTATTGTCAATCGGTGGTCCCGACCGGCGGCATTCGTGACAATAGAAATGAAGTAATAAGCAAAGAATAAACTAAATAGAACAAGAAATAATTTAATACAGAATCATGCTGATTTAGATTCAGTGGTTTTGTTTCAGTTAAGAAACTTTATCAAGAATAGTATTCATTGAACAGAATCGGATCAGATATACAAGTTGGAAGTAGTAATGATAAGCAAGCCTAAAAGGTAGGGTGGGTAAAGTAAATGAATGTATTAGGGTGAGACGTCGGTGAGGTTGGTAGTAGGTAAACTGTTAGGTTTGTGATTAAAGATGATTAATGGAAGATATTAGATGGTGAGAAAGTATATAGAGAAAGGGGGATGCGTATAAACGGGTGGGTGACAAAAAGAAGTAAGGAGAAATGTCATGGTAGGTAGTGGCATAGTTTCATAACTGAAACGAAATATCAAAACTAAAGAAGCATGATTCTGTGTTAATTATTTTTGTTCTATATAGTTTGTTCTTTGCTTATTACCTTTTTACCTATGACCGAAACATGTCTGCAAATGTGTAGCCAAAGTTGTTGCATAAATAAAACGTTTTATACCTAATATATATATATATATATATATAGCGTTTGTAGGGTTGTTAATTAATAGGTGTAAATCCTGTGATGCTATATTTATAAGATAATGCTCAATAACAAGGCTGCATTTTAGTATAAATTTTTATTTATACAAACATTTTTAGCTACATATGTGCATATATGTTTCAGCTACGACCTTATTCAAAGTCTATCTTTCTCAGATACCTTAGTATACCTAAAGTATCTTCACCATGGCCTAAGGAAGCTAGACTTTGAATACGGTTGTAGCTGAAACATGTATGCACATATGTAGCCAAAATGTTTGTATAAATAAAAATTGATAGTATATATATATATATATATATATATATATATATATATAGTTTAACCTTTATGATGCATCAGCATATGCAAGCAATTTAAAAATTTTGTACCACTAAAACATTTTTCAGATAATTTTTAATTACTTTATATTTAATTTTATTAAGATAGAACACACAATCTATATAATTTCATGTTAATACGTACGTTATCACCGTTCACACATCTGATGTCGCTAAGGTAAACAATTCAGATTCTATGCATTTTAAAACAAATTGTTCCAAAATTAACTTATGTCATCCCATCGACTAAAACAGTACAATTTTGAATAAATACATTTCGAAAAGTGACATTTGTTTTTATTGATTTGAAGAATGTTTAACTGACAATTATTTTTTCGGTAAGAAGACAGAGAAAATTTATTGTTTTAAAAATGAATTAAATTGTTACAATTTTAAATAAATAAATAAAGAGAAATATTCGTTTTATTTATATAATGAATATTTAGCTGACAATTATTTTTTCGGTAAGAAGAATATTTATTGTTTTAAAAAGAATTAAATTGCTACAATTTTAAATAAATAAATAAAGAAGAGAAATATTCACTTTATTTATTTAATGAATATTTAGCTGACAATGACAATTATTTTTACAGAAGAAAAAACATCATTTTTTCTTAATAGTATTAATCTTGAAAGACATTATTTCAAAAGGAATATTATTTTTAACAGTAATCACAGATTGATATAAAAAGCACCATGGAATTTCCTGCTAGTAAATATAATTATGAATATTTTCAAAGTTTCCAGAAAGTCTTTTTTTAAAGAGTCGTGAACATATGATAAAGAGATTTCTGTGAAATCTTTAAAGAAAAGAAGAGTGAATAAGAGTTTAAAAATCAAATCAATAATGGAGGGGGAGAAATATGTGATTTTTTGTTGCATAAAAAGAAAGGACCCAGATATACCGGATGCTCTGATTGGTTTAGCTAGATCACGTATTTGGAGAGAGGGTATGTTTGAAATAATCAGAGTTAAGTAGCAGTTGGTGTCCACCAGTGTTGACATACAGACACCTCCTCATGACCAACCGAGAAGAGAAATGTTAATGGAAGTTTCTTAGGGGTCTATTCTGCGACTAATAACCTGGTAAGAGGATAAATTTACATTGTGAATATTCTGAACATCCGTGTTCTTCTGTCCATCTCAAGTTCACTTCCATCTATGGTTTGGTAGTTTTGTTTTACGGCATATCAACCCTTTTTGGGTTATTTAATGCCGAATCTGGTCATTATAGTAAAAGTTTTTATGCTTCAAGTTCTTTATATCTTCAAATGTTTAATCATCGTTTTTGGTTTGGTAGTTTTGTTTTACGGCATATCAACCCTTTTTGGGTTATTCAATGTCGAATCTGGTCATTATAGTAAAAGTTTTTATGCTTCAAGTTCTAAAAATAAAATAAAAAAGGGGAGGGAGAAAGGGAGAGGGGCTTTTGTTTTTGTTTTTGTAGAACATAATTAAGTTTTACAAAAAAAAAAAAAAAAAAAAAAAAACGTCAATGTAGGTGAATTTCGTCTCAGGGAGCCACAGGGCAGCCTGATCTGGTATCACCAGACTTCCATCTATGAGGAATAAGATAAACGTTAGAAGTTGTAATAAAAGTTTGGATCATTTGGATTATTCGGACTACTGTTCTCATCTTGTTATTCTCACAATATTTCGGACGATTTAATGACAGACCTTCAGGTGCATCTTGTCGAACTCGAGAATCTGTACAGAATTTTGAACGGGACCCTTTATTTAATCCACGGGGGTAGCTTGCTTTCATTCTGTCAGCCATGACCGGGTAGAAGTCTTAAGTAATTCATAGTTGTATTTTTAGTATCGCCCGGACTGAGGATCGAACCTTCAACTATCGGAAGACTGTCACTTAGAACTGATCATAACTTAACACTTATATCCATTACGTCACAGGTCCTTGTAGAGAATTTTATCATAAATTTTAGGAGCCTTAATCCTATTCTTATTTTAGATGTGTAGTTTGACTTCTTATCATTAATATATATATATATATATATATATATATATATATATATATATATATATATATATATATGAATAGATGAAAGGATAAAATAATCCGACTGTCTGACATTAAAATGGAAAAAGCGGAAGACCTAAAAAGCTCAACGTTTCGCCCAAATGTTATATGGGCTTTGTCAAGAGCGAATGAAAAAAATGCAAAAAATGACAAAAGACGAGAAAGTCTATAAATTATGAGAAATATATATAGTGGTAGGGTTCATGTAGAGAGGGAAGATATGTAAATATGTATAGAGTTAAAAAAAAAAAAATTGTAACGGGAAAGAAAAGAAAAGAATATATATATTTCTTATAATTTATAGACTTTCTCGTCTTGACAAAGCCCATTTGGGCGAAACGTTGAGCTTTTTAGGCCTTCCGCTTATTCCATTTTAATTTTATATATATATATATATATATATATATATATATATATACCGTATTTCTTAATTGGGAGAGTTTCCCAGCAGAGTGCTCAATTATTAATGCAAAAGTAAAATTAACTAAATAATTAATAAGAGCATGATATTTATTAATATTAAATAAAGTGTTACAACAACATCCGGACCAAGGTTTCAGATCCGAGAAAATCGGACCTTCATCAGCGGAGTCGTATAGCTTAATGAGTGAGAACAACCGTCAGGAATTTCAAAATATTGTCCGTTGGAAAGATGGGCCACGTAATTCCACGCACGTGACAATTTAAACATGCTAGGTTCCCATCTGTCCATCTGTTAACGTTATTCCCATTTAATTTTCTTGCTTTTTCGATGTACAGCGTTGCTGTTGTTTTGATCTGAAACTTTTCCATAACTGACTACGAATATTCCACGCACGTGACAATTTTAAATCTGAAAGTGTTCCATCTTTCCAACGGACAATATTTTGAAATTCCTGGCGGTTGTTCTCACTCATTAACCTATACGACTCCGCTGATGAAGGTCCGATTTTCTCGGATCTGAAACCTTGGTCCGGATGTTGTTGTAACACTTTATTTAATATTAATATATATATATAATAGTTCGAATAGTTAAAAAAAAAAATTATCAATCCTCATCTAAAAAAATCTGAAACATAGTAACGAAAGGTAAGCCCAAAATGTAGGGTGGATAAAGTAATTGAGGGCAGTGAGGTTGGTAGTAAGTAGACCGTTAGATGATTAGTAAAAGAGATTAGGTGGTAAGAAATTATGTAGAGAAAAGAGAGTGTATAAGCAAGTGGCTATGCATGTGGTCCAGATGAAGGCATGAGACTTTTGTAAAAGGAATATCCAACACCTTTACATTAAAAACACGAGGTGGCCACGGTGAAGTGGATACCATGTTCGAATACTGTCAGATCCATAGCACCACTTTCACTACTGATATTGGTAATTTTCAGGTGATACCTCCTGTGAGTACCTGATTCTAAACAAAGTAATCCGGGGAAACCAACGCCAACAACAGAATCAAGCAAGTTAAAAAAAAATAATATGCTGATTCATACGAAAAGAAAATTAGAAACACTTCAAAAGAGAAAATCGTTGCTATTGATCAAATAGTAGAAGAAGTCCACTTGGCATAGTGTTGTATCCAGACGATACTCAGACATTAAAAGCTGAATTGGAAGTGATCAAGCTCAACAGATCATGTCGATGTAACAAAAATAAACCCAATTTTGTCTCACTCTGCGCATCCACACTTTGGTCATGGCCAATCAAAGCAAAACATTCAGCAGTCAAACTCAGTCAATCATAGCATTTCTCAACACACTGTCTTCCTTATGAAAACTCAAGTAGCAGCCACAGCATAGAATCATCATCATCATTAACAACAGCAGTAATGACCATGACCAGCTCCTCTGTACATAGGATGGACACATCATCAACAGCAGTCCCCCATCAAAAGTCCAACATTTCCTCACCGTAGTATTGATTTACTCCTCTCCAAAAGTTAGGCACAAGGCCAGTTTTTTTCTTACTCCCACAAGTAAGGTCGGGTCGGGAAAGTGGGGTTTAAAAATTGCCTGGGCAGCCCTGTCGGCATTCCCCGGTAGGGGCGCCTCAAGCAGTAAGCAATAAACTTATAAACTTACTCCCCCCCAAAGAGGGGAGGCAAAGCCTGGGAAGTTGGACCTCCCAGAACTGCACAGGACAGACCCATTGACCGGCGTAAATCAAGACCCGAAGGCCAAGACAACACCAGTATGGGGTGCAGTATCCATCGGAACAGATACTACACTTTGATCTTAGGGGCAATGGCAACATGGTAGTTTCAGAGCTACCCAGCTAACAGTGCTTTGGTGAAAATTCAGGAGGAGTCAACATCAGGATCCGGTGTCTCCTGGTCGTCTCTGCCTCTGTGTGTCTCAAGCAAGGACATGTCAGGTGCGTAACTGCAAATCCATAAAGTGAGGATAAGAATGTTACTTCTGGCATGTGCAACTGCAACTGCAACGTTTTTGTGTGTTCTGGACCAAACCTTCCCCGACTTTGTATCGCCTGCTGAATCTTGCTGCTCTGGACGTCGGGAATAATAATATGCAATTGTACATAATGAATAGCTATATTCAACGAAGAGTACTCCATGCAGACTAGAGAAACCATGAGGCATGATCATTGTGAGCCTTGTGCAGAAGTTTGGTTGTCTTAACAATAGCAACATCATCATCATCAGCAGCAGCAGTAACGACCACAACCAACTCTTTCTTACGTGGAACTGACAGACACATGATGATCATCATCATCAGCGTTTGACACTTCCGTGCAAAATCAAGAGATTCAGTGAAAGCAGACAATATCGCCACAGGTCAGACGATAATCACAACCTGTGACAGTCAAATCAACGATGTTGACTACCGTCATATAAACAAATGTGTTTTTTTTTCATATTTGCTACTCTGATGTTCTCCTTAAACCGTTAATGTGACTACCTCCTGTGTTTCCTGTTTTCTGAGCTCTCAACCACGAGCTACGAGTTGCATTTATTCCAGAAAATAAAAACACTCTTTTTGTATATTACACATACTTTGCCCCTTGTTCGTTGTTGTCCCATTCGCTTGTTTTTATTTGCTAACATGGGTCATGAGACCCTAGAAGACATATTTGTCTACAACGACTCCCATTATGAATGCTTTTAGGCATGAATAATTAAGTCAGCGAGCAACAGAATTTAAAATTTAAACAAAGCATTTACATTCAGGTTAATTACCATTAAGTCTGAATCCAACAACTCCTCCCAACTATGGGTTAAATACATGGCCATCCCTATAAGAGGCCAAGCAATATTGCAACTGGGGTCTTTTACTGAAGGCGATATGAATTTTTTAAGATAATTGATATAGCTGTTAAAAACAGAGGGAAAATTCCCCTGTGAGATTAGTTTGATGTTTTTATGTGTTTTATATACGAAATAATAAGAACCACAATGAGCTAATTGATAAATTTGACAATTATTGACAAATTCCTATAAATGAAGAGACAGGTAACTTTGAATAAACAAATGCAAATGGATATTTCAATGAGTCATTTTTATTTCAATTTCAATATTTAAAAATAAAATTTCTTTAAAGAATTTGTACTTGTTCATGGCCATGGTTAGAATCCTTTCAGAATTAAATTTTCAGTGAAATTTAGCAGCAAAAACGTCTTTGCTGGCTGATGGTAAAACTTGCCTCCAGACTCCAAATGTTAGATCTATTGGCCTGTTATTGGTTTGTTATTGGCCTTTACAGACAGAAGCGCGCCCCTTTTTGCTGCAGCCAAGGAGCGGAGGACTAATTTATTATCCAGCAGTGAGGAGGCAAGTATATAGGGACTTATTTGAAAATAATGTTGGAAATGTGTTGAATTTTTCAACAGGTGATTTTACAGTGCAGATGGAGCAAAGAAAAGAGCGGCTCTATTTTTTAGGAGCGGGGGCCACTACCAAACTAGTGGACCAGGTAAAGCCTTGGGGATGGCCATGGTTAAATACCATTACTAACCTTAAATTACGATACCTTGAGAAGGATGAGTACAAGTTTCAAAGACATGCTGCATCGCAGTGGCCTAATAGCTGATTAGGGTCTTGTTAGGAACAAAGATTATGTAAATTTCTTTTAGGCGTAATAAAATCACAATGATGGTCCAAACTTTAGAAGGAACTCCTATTCATCCAACACCATAACAACACTGACAAAATTACCAACATCAACGCTTTCTCTCAACTGTTCAATATCACACTCACCGTTTACTTTTAATCCGTATTTTTAAAGTCAGTTTTTCTCTACACATACAAATTAGTTGCTCACGCATGCAAAGAGTTCTTTTCTTTCTAGAAAATGGACACCGAACATTCAAAACATCTGATACCACTTGAAGATGGTAAGTTTTTGTTTCTATTGATACAGGTCTATCGGATAAGAGAAGAAGAAGAAGAAAAAAGAATAGTAGGGTAGACTGTGCTGGATTGTCTCGATGAGCAATAATAGTATGTCAATGCCAGGAGGTGTCCCTAAGGCAGTCTGACATGCATCTAGAACCTTGTAACATTTACACCGATGATAAAATAGTGCTAAGCTGCATCAAAACTTTCCCTTCTGTTGGATAGCATTTGTTTCGTATTGGGAAAGCGTGTTGTGTTTCCTGGCCAACAGTTGTCATATCATGTGACCTTGCGTCAGCATGAATGATGGATGAACAGATGCCATAAAATTAAATACCGGGAAATCATTTTCAAAATACAAAAGAACTTTTTTTTTTTAAATACATGAAACAAGCAATAAAATAGCAAAAAGTAAACAAAATAAAACAGTAAAAAAATAGAAACAGTAAAATTGAATTTAAAAAATAATTAAAAGAAAAAGAAACAGTAAAACAATTTTGTTTCGGAGAATCTTGAATCTTTGCACTCTGAATCTTAGACGGAAATATCAATTAAGCATTTTCATTCCTATTCTGCGGAATAGGCTTCTCCATAGCTGCTTTTTTTTTTTGCTGAGAGATGTAACCTTTAACCTACAACGGTCAAGGGTCAATCATCATCTATCTATTTTGTCCTATATGTCATCTCTCATTTTATCCCATTCAATTCACATTAATCATTATTACATTGTCATTTGTAAAACCTATAGTTCGAATCAGCCGTGAGCTTTGACATGGGTGACCACTCATTAACAAAAAAATCAATAAAAAATATTTTTTATTTAAATGTTTTGAAGTAGTTAGATTGTATTTAAAACAGGAAGGCCATTAATATATATATATATATATATATAAAGAGGTGTACTAAAAGCGAACTTTTAGGTAAGGTAAAACCCTATTGTGACGCCTGCCTGCATCATCGAATGTACCTCTTATTGGACTTTTTACCTTTTTTGGATTTTCTATTTTCGCCGTACCTGAAGTTGTGACTTCTTGGAATTTAACTTTGAAACCTCTCTCATTACTTCTCGTGCCTCTAACGACCTACCTATCTACATCTTATTCTCTCCGCTGGACTCTTCGACACCGGACTTTTTGGCAATCGGACATTTGCTTGCACCCTGGCACAGTTTTGCCCTGCGTTTCTTTCCCTACAACTTTTATTTTATTTTTTCAAATTTTAAATCTTGGCCATTGCCAACTTATCTATCCCAGCGACTTCCTCTGATGATAAGATTTTGATCTTTGAAAAGCCTGGCTTAAGGAAAATTTAACTTGAATAAATTGCCTTTTTGCGGAATATACCTTGCTTTGAACTTTTGAATTGAATTTTGATTTGGCTTTTGATTTCTCTAATTTCTTTCCATTCTCCTTCATTATATATATATATATATATATATATATATATATATATATATATATATATATATATATGAACAAGAAGAATACACGTCCCAGTATGGATTAAATTAATTCCCCAAACAGAACAGTTTTTTGCTTCATTTTTGTCCCCTTATGAAGATTAAAATCAACATATAATGCTATTAAACCTTATGTCTAGAATCCTTAGTCCAATTTTGATCAAAATCCATTACATGATTTTTCATTCTAGAAAATGTCTAAAATTTAAGGCTTAAGCTTAAGAGATCTTACGAAATTGAAATTCAGAAAATCTTGCTTAATTCGTGTCCAATGATTGTGGATCAAAGTTAATTCAAATTTGAAATATTTGAATTTTCGAATTGTGTTGTGCCCATATCATCCCCTAAAATCCATTTAAAATACTCCAAAGAAACTGACATTTGCGGAATATTTATTAATTGATACTTAATACTGATTGTTAAAATTTTACAAAAATTGGAAGTATCCGACTTTTCACAATAGGCTTCCACCCCACTTTGGCCCCCCTTTGCATAAAACTAAATATAGCCAACATTCCCACCCTTACACCTAGCAGCTATATATCAAAAATTCATTTTGATCGATTCATTAGTTTAGGAGTGAATCCTTAAATACAGAGAAAAATATAAACATATACACATACCTAACTTTATATAAATATAGATTTGAGTATATGTATTGTATGGGTGGGTGAAGTTTGAGGCAGGAAGGAAAGAGGAGGGGGGGATAACAAGGTCTTACACATTTTGTGTAGGTTAAGTGTATGTGCGCCCATCAAATGTGTTAGGGTAGGTGAGAGGGACTGTCTTCTTGTAGGAAGAATAAATGACATGATTAATGAGGTTGATTTTCAGCTGGCAGATTTTGGTATGTCTGATTTCTTTTGGATAATTTCAATTTTAATTTCTTAACTCACTTTATAGTCCCAAGGAGACGTGTTAACGTCGAAATGCTGGTTGATCCAGGTAGACGGTTTCTAATGTTTATATAATTTTATTTATAAAAGCTCTACATTGTATTTAGCACTTTTGAAAAAATATTAATTTTAAGTTCATGTCATCAATATATTTGAACTTAATTAATTAATATATATATATATATATATATATATATATATATAAAGAGGTTGTAGTTTGCTTGAAGCATTGCTGGTAAATATAAGTGTAGGTTTGTAATCCGAGACTGGAGCAATGTGATATAGGACCGGAAGGTGGAAAGGTGAACAAAAACAAACTAGAAGAGAAAACAAAGAATGAAATCTCAAATCAATTTATTAATATATATATATATATATATATATATATATATATATAATTATATTTTTAATATTTTACCTACGTACGATGTCGTTTCAAGCTTACGGCTCTCATCAGCACAGGGAAATAACAATCTCGGACGTTCACATGGCGCGAACCCGGTTTACAGAGACACATAGAATCTATAAGAGTTAGCTTTCCCATAGGCCTTGGGAGATTGTCATGTGATAACGAAGAAATCTAGTTATATTTATACTGAAAGTGGCAAGTATAAATATCAAGACATTCGATAGGATTCAACGGCAAAGCCAGAGTCTTGCACTGAGGCTTTAGGTGAATGCCTATTCTTATCTTTCCAACACTTTAATTTTACTTAAAGGAGCTTCTAATAATAATAATACTACTAATAATAATAATATATATATATATATATATATATATATATATATATATATATACAAAAATTATGACGTATTCATTTTTGAGTACATCAGTTTCAGAAAATCAATTGAATTTCTGGAACCGATATAGTAAAAAATGAATATGTCATAATTTTTGTATATCTCTAAATTGTCATATAAAAGCTCTGGTTGACCCAAAGTTTTAACTGTAGAGCTGATGTTAATACCTGCAGTATTTATGGGTTAATACCTGCAGTATTTATGAGTATCTGATGGGATTAATTGACTTAACCTTTATTTCATGTCTCTTTAAGGCATCGTTTTTCTTGGTCTACTTAGAATATTAATTCTAAGCATTTGACTTTAATTATCTTATATAGTATATATATATATATATATATATATATATATATACACACACACGTGTGTGTTTTTCATGTAATATTTTTTTCACAATTCCACCATATACACTACTACTCCCTGATGATTGAAAAGGTTGGACAAAAATATACATTTATTCTGACTTGCCATGAAACACGTGTAAGAAAAATTAATATTAAATTTGAAAAAAATGTTTTTGAGTGTAAGATGAAGGAAGAAAAATAAACTTTCATCGAAATACGGAAATAAAGAGATTGTAAGAACTAATGAAAATTATGGTTTTGGATTGATTTCCCATGGTCACTGGAATGCAGAAAATTAGGTATATATATATATATATATATATATATATATATATATATATATATATATATATATATATATATATATATGCTTATTTCAATATTATACATTTATTGAATGATTGGATATGCTATACCTCAGGTTTCGTGACTCGGATTCAACTGAAAAGTTGCTGAATGCAAAGACGTTTATTTATTTATCAATTAATGATCCTGCAGGGAAAATGGCGTTCTCAAAAAAAAAAAATTGCTAACCAAATATATATATCAATAATAAATGATTACAAAATGCACTTATAGCTCTATCCAATAGGATACCGAGCCTTTTCATTTGTTCATGAACCACTGTCACAGTCTGATTAAAGGAAACAAAGTTTTCTCTATTTGCTACTTCTGCTAATCGTTGTCTCAACCCAGCGAGCAAGTTTCTGGGTCTCCGATGGTAATTCATAAAGTATGGATACAGAATGTTCTTTCTTCAGCCATCTCAAGTTATTTCAATTTTCACGATCGTCTTCAAGAGTGTAAGACGATGGCGAAGATCGAAAGCGTCCAGATGGCCGGAAAAAGAACTCTCAGATCCATACTCCATGAATTACCACCGGAGACCCAGAAACTTGCTCGCTGAGTCGAGACAACGATAAAAAAAATACCAAATAGAGAAAACTCTGTCGTTTTTAATCAGACATGTATCGATAACAATTTGCTGCTTATATATATATATATATATATATATATATATATATATATTTCAATGCGATTTTTTTTTTCACTTTTTATTTTATTCAGTCTGTGAAAAGATGTAATAACATTTAAACGCTGGTTGATGAGCGTAGACTGTAATAGTGTTTATGTAATTTTATAAATGCTCTACTTGCTATTGAGCACTTTTTAAAATATTGCTTTTATGTTCATTTTATTAATATATTTGAACTTGATTAATTTATTTTTATATATATATATATATATATATATATATATATATATATATATATATATAGAGAGAGAGAGAGAGAGAGAGAGATAAAGATAGATGAAAGAAGAGGGATAAACATGTACGACTGACAAATCTATTTCAACTTCGATTGTTCAATGCAAGGTGTACTCGGTAAAAACATGTTTATTATTATTTCCTTAAGCCAAAGCTTTTCAAAGATTAAAATCTTATCATCAGAGGAATTACATAGATAGATAAGTTGGCAGTGGAAAAGTCAAAATTAAAAATTTGAAGAATTATAAAGTAATGGAGAGTGAGAATGTGCATGTAAAAAAATATGGGGTCTGTCTAGTTGGTAAAAGTCCATTGATAAGGTGTTCAGTGAACAATCGAAGTTGAAATAGATTTTACATTCGTACATGTTTATCCCTCTTCTTTCATTTATATTTATAATTGCTCTATCTCGTATATTGAGCTTAAACCATTTCACTATAGGTTCTATCTACTAAAAGTATACTTTTAGTTTCGTATTTTATATATATCTATATATCTATATATATATATATATATATATAGTATGTCAGGTTAAAAGAAATCAATAAAGTGTGCAAAAAAGTGAGAGCTAAAAATTTATTTAAAAGACTATACGTTACATATTTCAGAGTCGTACCGCGGTTTCATCCAGATGGACCGGCTTTTTAAATTTTTGAAAAATCGTTTATCGTCAGTGTTCCGAAATGTAAACACAGGGAGAAATGGCGCTTGGAATAACCGTTAGCCGGTGTCTTGCTGAAGCGTCCCTTTTGAAGAAAGTACCGGGAGTTATATTTTTGTTGAGTAGGATTTATTAAGTGTTTATTTTATGTAATTTTTATTGATTTATAATTTTGTATTTCTTTTTTAATTTAATTTAATTTTATTAAGTGTTTTATTTTATTATTTATAATTTTGTATTTCTTTTTTAATTTAATTAAGTGTTTTATTTTATTATTTATAGTTTTGTATTTCTTTTTTAATTTAATTTTATTAAGTGTTTTATTTTATTATTTATAATTTTATATTTCCTTTTTAATTTAATTTTGTTTTATTAAGTGTTTTATTTTATTATTTATAATTTTGTATTTTTTTTTAATTTAATTTTATTAAGTGTTTTATTTTATTATTTTTAGTTTTGTATTTCTTTTATAATTTAATTTTATTTTATTAAGTGTTTTATTTTATTATTTATAGTTTTGTATTTCTTTTTTAATTTAATTTAATTTTATTAAGTGTTTTATTTTATTATTTATAATTTTGTATTTCTTTTTTAATTTAATTTAATTTTATTAAGTGTTTTATTTTATTATTTATAATTTTGTATTTCTTTTTTAATTTAATTTAATTTTATTAAGTGTTTTATTTTATTATTTATAATTTTGTATTTCTTTTTAATTTTATTAAGTGTTTTATTTTATTATTTATAGTTTTGTATTTCTTTTTTAATTTTATTAAGTGTTTTATTTTATTATTTATAATTGTGTATTTCTTTTTAATTTTATTAAGTGTTTTATTTTATTATTTATAGTTTTGTATTTCTTTTTTAATTTAATTTAATTTTATTAAGTGTTTTATTTTATTATTTATAGTTTTTTATTTTTCAAAAATGTATTTTAAAGTTGTATTTAAAAAAAAAACGTCACAGTATTCATATATGGGTCTTAATTGTAGTTAAGTTTTATTTAAAATAAATTAATTATTGATGATGGATGTTGCCTGTTTCAAAGGTGTGTTTATTTTTAGGGGTAGCCGTGTGGCGTAGTTTATTGATTAGGTTCTGGGTGGGCTGTGTTTACATTTCGGAACGCTAACGAGTCCTTATGGGCGATAGACGGCTTTTGCGAAAATTTAAAAAGGTGGTCCATCTGGATGAAACCGTCGTATGACTCTGAAATATGTAACGTATAAATTATATATATATAGATATATATATATATCTATATATATATGAAAAAGGACAAACGGAAAAAACAAATTTTAAATACAGAAAAAAATAATCAAAGAAAACAAGAGATTTTATCGATTTCAGAAAAAATGATTCAAAAATTGATTTTGTTGATCCGAACAAAACCGGTAAAATCTCTTGTTTTCTATGATTATTTTTTCTGTATTTAAAATTTGTTTTTTCCGTTTGTCTTTTTTCACACATCTTGTTTTTCATACCATTTCATTTTTATGATATATCGTGCATTTTACCCTCACATATATATATATATATATATGGGAAGAGAAGGATGAAGGTAATCCGACGTGATGGGAAAATGAAAAAGGAAAACCAAAAAAATGGATGTTTTTTATGTGTACATCAACGTTTCGTCTTTATTTATAAGACTTCATCAGGATGATAATATAGAGAAAAAATGTCATGCAAGTACAGATACATGTAGGGTAGACATATTGGGAGGAAAAATAAAATAAAATAATGGCCACTACTGGGTGGACGTCCGTACTTGTTGGATATCCTCCCAATATGTCTACCCTACATGTATCTGTACTTGCATGACATTTTTTCTCTATATTATCATCCTGATGAAGTCTTATAAATAAAGACGAAACGTTGATGTACACATAAAAAACATCCATTTTTTTGGTTTTCTTTTTTCATTTTCCCATATATATATATATATATATATATATCAGTTATGAAAGAAGAAAACCTGTACAATACTCAGTACATTTAATATACCAACAAACGAATGTAGCAAATATATGTAATATCATGACCAGACTTGATATCATGTCTATTCCAACAGTTTGCCATCGGTATTCACAAACTCTTGAAATTGAGAACGGATATTCATGCACACTCTGGACACCAATGTCTTTACCAGCATCCATTTCTTAACAAGACAGCAAAATGGACTAAATCATGTCGTCAATAGTGCATAGTTTGCACGCAAAAACCCTAAAAAGAAGTTCATTGGGGTTAGATCAGGTGAGCGTGGTGGCCGGTTGACGATTTCTCAACGTCTGATCCGTCTGCTGGGAAATTCTTTCTGAAATAGTGCACGTACAGTAAGTGCAATGTGCGGCGGCGCATTATCTTGCCAAAAGTAGAAGTGGTCGTCTTCATATTGTGCACGTATCTGTGGTATTATTGTACCATTTACACGGTTTGATTGATGGTTTGGTGCAGAATAATGCGTGTGTATACCTACTTTTTAACTGTACGCCTACTTTTGCTCTCCCCGCCCTCTCTGTATATTTCCGATCAAGATCCTAAGTCTTTTTATATGTCTAGCGAGCGACCAAATTATAGGTTCGAGAATCTGGATAGTTTTATTTGTCTAGCGAGCGACCAAATTATAAGTTTTAGAATCTGGATAGTTTTATATTCATTTAAACACATGAATGAAACCGGTTTATAAATTTGAAATAGAATTTTCAAACAGAAAATTTTCCTGAGTTTAACTGTTTCCTCTGGTTGGTTCTGCATATAAAATTTAAAAAAAAAAGAAAGACAAAAAAACAAACCTATTGAAAAACAAAACTTTCTTAAGACGGAATAACTTTATAGTCCGAATTCCATTCCGTTAGAATTCCTATATAAGTTGACACGATACCAAGTAGCCCTAAAGTCCCAGGAGAAAGGTCCGTGCGCTTGAGCATGGCCATAGGAAGCGGAAGATCAGCTGCATTCCGAATAAGATCAAGCAATAAGGATTTGTTATTGAATAAACACATGATGACAAAATCGGAGCCGCTGACATCTTCTGGCTCTTCTTCATCGGCGATTCTCCACAATTGGTAAATGTCCCTAGAAATGCTACACAAGATGCTCGCGAGCCAGAACTTAGCTGAAATCTCAGACATACGAGCACGATTCACCTTGATCAAACCCACTCGGTCTAACCAGATGAGATTGTCAAAAACTAAGTAAAGGGCGTTGTTTATTTTGGCCATAGACACAAATGTCCGTAAAATGGGATCTTCGATGTGTAAAGATTTCAATGTGCTCTGGATGACTTCAAAACTTTTGCCCAATCGGAACACTGAAAAGAATAAAAAAAACATAAAAAAACTTTATATTAAAAAAAACTCAAACATTAAAGCATTAAACTTCAAATACTTACACAGAAATAAATAGACGTTCTTATTATCTGTATATTTATCGAAATGAATAAATGCGAAAGTTTTTTCATTCATCACTCCCATCTAATAATCAAAACGGGTTACTGTTATTTTCATCAATAATACAGCATATAGACTTGATATTCTGTATATATAGTGCAAAAAAACAATTAAGAGATACACTTTTGACTGCCTAATTAACATAACTATTTTTAAACCGTTCATAAATAATTAACATTTGGTATTATTAATTTGGAATTGCATTTGTTTATGTTTATTATCTATATGCAATAGTTTCGTCCATATTAACAGTAATTACTTTGGCCTTTTGGCTAAGATCAAAGTGTAGTATCTGTTCCGATGGATACTGCACCCCATAGACTGGTATTGTCTTGGCCTTCGGGACTTGATTTACACCAGTCTATGGGTCTGTCCTGTACAGTTCTAGGAGGTCCACCCTCCCAGGCTTCGCCTCCCCTCTTTGGGGAGGAGTAAGTTTATTGCTTAGTCTGAGGCGCCCCGACGGGGCTGCCCAGGCAATTTTTAAACCTCACTTTCCCGACCCGACCTTGGGTCACATCTTACTTGTGGGAGTAAGATAAAAACTGGCCTTGTTCCTAACTCCTGGAGAGGAGTAAATCAATACTTATAGTTATTTAATAAATAAATCGGAAAAATAACTAAAACACCTTCACTTAAAACAACCAGCGCTCACTCACGACCTTACCGAAGATCGAGCGAGGCATAAGCGAGAATAGAAAGGGGAGGGGAGAGAGAGTGTGGCTGTCTCGCTCGCTTTCTCTCTAATCCCTTTCTATCGCCATACTTTTATCAGTTTTACATTTTCCCTGAAAAATAGATAAATAACTTGTTTTTTATTAGTTAAGTTCATGTCTTTATTGTAAAGTTTAACAACAAATTTATTGTTTAATGTTTACAAAAACCTTATTTGGTATGATTGTAAATTAACATCCTACGCGAAATTACCCCCCATGCACTCCAAAAGTATTCTACCTGTTTCAGGCGATCACGTGTGAACATCCTGAAAAACTTCACAGAAACATGAAAAGAAAAAAAAAGGTATTATTTTGGAATTTAAAGTGGCGGCAATTTTTTGCATATAAATTTAATGTAAAAAAAAAATTTGGGGGGGGGATATCGAAGGGTATTAATCTGCAATTTTACCCATATTTAATTTTTTAAAAATCTTATACATTTTTGTTAACTATACGTTCATTTTTTATTTTAATTTTAAGCAATTGATTTTAGTTGTGTTTGCTTTTCCTGTGAAAATTGAATAAAAAACTTTAAATTTATGGAACTAATTAAATACCTTATTTTTATGGCATAAATAAAAATATTAAAAGTTTGGATATTATTGTAGATGAACATCCATCTCCCGATAAAATGAGATTCTACTTTTTAAGCGATTACGTGTGAATACCCTAAAAAACTGGTGGAAAGAGAAACAACAAAAAATATTTTAGAATTTAGACTGGGGGATTAGTTCCGCAAATAAATTCAATGTGAAATGATCCTCCATTTTTAGAGCTAGTCTAGGGTTTATGGCAGTTAACCATTTTTTGCCATTGGAGATGAATTCTGTATGTTATTGTTTTGGGGCGATTGTGTGTGGTTTTACGGCCTTGCCAGTCGAACTTAGGATTAGTGTTAAAAAATATATTAGTCAACTGCTTTTATAATATAGAATGACCGTAAAAAGAAGAATCTCATTTTTTAGGGGATTTAATTTAGCTGAGTGTGAGTGTAACATATATATATACATACAATTATATATACATATATATATATATACATACAATTATATATACATATATATGTACATATACATACAATTATATATACATATATATATACATATACATACAATTATATATACATATATATATACATATACATACAATTATATATACATATATATATATATATACATACAATTATATATACATATATATATATATATACATACAATTATATATACATATATATATATATATACATACAATTATATATACATATATATATATATATACATACAATTATATATACATATATATATATATACATACAATTATATATACATATATATATATATACATACAATTATATATACATATATATATATATACATACAATTATATATAAATATATATATATATATACATACAATTATATATACATATATACATACAATTATATATACATATATATATATATACATACAATTATATATACATATATATATATATACATACATACAATTATATATACATATATATATATATATACATACAATTATATATACATATATATATATACATACAATTATATATACATATATATATATACATACAATTATATATACATATATATATATACATACAATTATATATACATATATATATATATACATACAATTATATATACATATATATATATACATACAATTATATATACATATATATACATACAATTATATATACATATATATACATACAATTATATATACATATATATATATACATACAATTATATATACATATATATATATACATACAATTATATATACATATATATATATACATACAATTATATATACATATATATATATATACATACAATTATATATACATATATATACATACAATTATATATACATATATATATATACATACATACAATTATATATACATATATATATACATACAATTATATATACATATATATACATACAATTATATATACATATATATACATACAATTATATATACATATATATACATACAATTATATATACATATATATACATACAATTATATATACATATATATACATACAATTATATATACATATATATACATACAATTATATATACATATATATACATACAATTATATATACATATATATATATACATACATACAATTATATATACATATATATATACATACATACAATTATATATACATATATATATACATACATACAATTATATATACATATATATATACATACATACAATTATATATACATATATATATACATACATACAATTATATATACATATATATATACATACATACAATTATATATACATATATATATACATACATACAATTATATATACATATATATATACATACATACAATTATATATACATATATATATACATACATACAATTATATATACATACAATTATATATACATACAATTATATATACATATATATATATACATACAATTATATATACATATATATATATACATACAATTATATATACATACAATTATATATACATATATATATATACATACAATTATATATACATATATATATATACATACAATTATATATACATATATATATATACATACAATTATATATACATATATATATATACATACAATTATATATACATATATATATATACATACAATTATATATACATATATATATATACATACAATTATATATATATATATATATATACATACAATTATATATACATATATATATATATATACATACAATTATATATACATATATATATATATATATACATACAATTATATATACATATATATACATATATATACATACAATTATATATACATATATATACATACAATTATATATACATATATATATATACATACATACAATTATATATACATATATATATACATACAATTATATATACATATATATACATACAATTATATATACATATATATACATACAATTATATATACATATATATACATACAATTATATATACATATATATACATACAATTATATATACATATATATACATACAATTATATATACATATATATATATACATACATACAATTATATATACATATATATATATACATACATACAATTATATATACATATATATATACATACATACAATTATATATACATATATATATACATACATACAATTATATATACATATATATATATACATACATACAATTATATATACATATATATATACATACATACAATTATATATACATATATATATACATACATACAATTATATATACATATATATATATACATACATACAATTATATATACATATATATATACATACATACAATTATATATACATACAATTATATATACATACAATTATATATACATACAATTATATATACATATATATATATACATACAATTATATATACATATATATATATACATACAATTATATATACATACAATTATATATACATATATATATATACATACAATTATATATACATATATATATATACATACAATTATATATACATATATATATACATACAATTATATATACATATATATATATACATACAATTATATATACATATATATATATATACATACAATTATATATACATATATATATATATATATATACATACAATTATATATACATATATATATATATATACATACAATTATATATACATATATATATATATATATATACATACAATTATATATACATATATATATATATATATATACATACAATTATATATACATATATATATATATATATATATACATACAATTATATATACATATATATATATATATATATACATACAATTATATATACATATATATATATATACATACAATTATATATACATATATATATATATATACATACAATTATATATACATATATATATATATATACATACAATTATATATACATATATATATATACATACAATTATATATACATATATATATACATACAATTATATATACATATATATATACATACAATTATATATACATATATATATACATACAATTATATATACATATATACATACAATTATATATACATATATATATATATACATACAATTATATATACATACAATTATATATACATACAATTATATATACATATATATATATATACATACAATTATATATACATATATATATACATACATACAATTATATATAAATATATATATATACATACAATTATTCTCATATAGACAGTTTGTCAAGGAAAAAACACAAGAATTAAGAAACATGATATCATGGAAGTTACTACTAAAAGAAAGAGTCTGAATTAGAAATCTTTCCTCAATGTAAATGTTGTGTTATTTGAACTTGTAAGTTTTAGAAGCACAAAACAATGCGGATATATATACTTTTTATATAAATATTCATTTATTTTAAATCGACTTAGTTTCAATGCTATAACGTCTTCTTCGGGACTAGAAACAGTTTCTTTTTCTTTTCTTCCTCGTGGTATGGTGTCACTAGAAAAGTTCTGTATGTTAATTGTCCTGACATAATTGAAATACGTATTGCCAGGGTAAACAAAGAGAGAGAGAGAGAGAGAGGCATGGATGATGTAGAGGTAAGTATGACTTGCTTTTTTGGATGATATCTGGGAACTTTTTGTTATCATTTTACTTCAGTAAGGTCTCAGAAATCAAGGGGCCACTTTAAAACTCTCCTTTAGGTAATTCAAACTCTCCAGTAGGTAATTCAAACAAATTATATAGATGCTAGTGCTACCAGGAAAGGCCATGTAAAAAGATGGCGAGCCGAACTAGGAGTTTTGTCTGACTGCAATCAGAATAGAGGGAGTCTGGAAAATGATTGCTACCTGGGTTAGTAGATGATCTGCAAAGATTGGCAGCTGGTCGGACTACATCTGATTGATTTGACATCCCAAACCAGAAAGAGGACACGCCGCGCGTGCGTGGTCCCCCTCTGTATGTGACTCGATGTGGCGAGTGTAAAATGCAATAAATTTGGGCAATTTGGGGCATTTTTGACCCCTCTTTGACCCCCTGGGGGCGCGAACCAGAATTTTTCTGAGGTCAAGGATGCTCATTTTATATCCAGAACAATTGCCTCTACATTTTGGCCAAGTTTCAGAAAAATTGAATGGATGGATCAAACGTTATGGGAGAAAAGGGTCATTTTTTGCCATTTTGGGGGGCTTTTGACCCCCTGAGGGCGCGAACCAGATTTTTTCCAAGGTCAGTGATATTTATTTTCTATTAGGAACAATTGCCTCCACATTTTGGCCAAGTTTCAGAGAAATTGAATGGATGGATGAAAAGTTATGGGGCAAAAAAAGTCATTTTTTGCCATTTCGGGGCCTTTTTCAAAAATCAGAGAATGTCACTTTCTAACCTGACCAAAGTTACAACTTCATGCAAAATTTCAGAGAAATTCAATGAATGGACGGACGGACGGACGGACGGACATGCCTCAAAACATAAGTCCCCCGATTTATAAAATTGGGGGACCGAAAATATCCAATTTGTAAATTCACACGTGGGTGGAATTTAGATATATTTTGGATTTCAAAAAGTAAAAGCGTGCACTCTTCCGTTAGTAATAATCAAGGGAGACAACCTGGATATGGTTCAAGGGAGATCACCCTGATAATTCTGCCATTACAGGAGTAAGCTT
>OY744529.1:12325776-12427164 GCA_963556195.1 Sepiola atlantica | reverse complement strand
GTAAGCTTGAAAAGTAGGCAGGCAGATTTCTTCTTTTATATATAGATTGCGATTTATTTACTTACTTTTTCTTGATGTACTGATGGAACTATCTAAGGCCTTTAATTTCTGAACAATCGTCTGCTGTGAGTTGGTTCGTTGAAGGTGCCACCAGACGAATTTACTGCTGTATTGGATCAATCTGTCAGGCAAAAAGAAACGGATAAAAACAAAATTAAAAAACAAAACAAATATCACTTTCATCTTTTTTCACCGGAAAATAGAAAAACAAGTAAACATTACTATTGTGGGGGACATAAATTATTTTAAAGGAGATGCAGTTGAGAAATTAGTCAAATGATTTGCAAAGAGATCATGTGACCAGAATTCAAAAATGTACATTCTAAATAGGGAGTGTTGAAAAAAGGAAGAAACTTAAATAAACAAGTTTTCTTGCAAATTAAATTAATTGATTGAATGTGTTGAAAGACAAATTGGATTAGGTCAACTTTAGAAACAAAAAAATTGGAGTAATCATAGAATTATGATACAACGTTCTTCGGTTCGACAGTGACTGAGAGATGGTTTTGTTCAGCCCTAGGAGGTTCATCCTCCCAAGCTTTACCTTCTCTCTGAGAAAGGGGTTGTTTATTGCTAATCGCCTGAGGCACCCCTACCTGGGAATACCGACGGGGCTGCTCAGGAATTTTTCGACGGCCAGAGTGCGCTTATCCTAGCGTGCTGGCTTCTCAAAACCATAGTTGACCTTGTGCCTAACCTCCTGACAAGGAGATAAATAATATACTATGTATGTAATCTTCCTTGAATCAGTTTGCAGAACTAATTAAGCAGAGATACTCGCAACCTGTAGGATACAAAATTCAAAGAAAATATTTTCTGTAACACCATAACACTAAAATAAATTACCAAATAAAATTGGTGACTATATTACACGTGAACAAAACAGTGAACAAATTCAACTAAAATAAAAATTGAGACTGTAGAAGCAAAATAAATTGAGAATGGTGATTTTAGCACATGAACAAAACATTTTCATCACTTTGACAGTCTATAAACTGTCGTCAACATCTTTTTGGTCTGAAAATAAAGCAAATTTGCTGTGAATGAAAGAGAATGGTGTTAGTAAAAGGAATACGTCAATGAGTATGGACGAAGACAAAACGTTAGAAATTCCACATGGGGTTGAATAAATGCCCCGTTAGTAGGGAAGAGAGAAGAGTTCATATATAAAGGATAGGAGGAATGTCCTGTTTGTAAGGAAAGGAAAAAGAGTTCATATATGAGAATTGTGTGTCCGTACACAGGTGTGGAAATCAGGCCGTGTAAGTAGTTATGTGTGTGTGTTATATTAAGTCTATGTGTGTGGCAGCTGTAGTAGCCATGTGAATCCTTGGAGCTTCTTGTCAAACCTCAGGGCCAGACGGCTCGGGGGTATTTCTGTTGCAATCCAAGAGAAAGATTTGGAGGTTGGTCCAAGCAATGTGGATGATGTTGTCAGTTCCATCTTGTGGGAAAGAAAGAGGAAGTAAACAGTGTGTTGTCCCCATTATAATCTCTCATCACGTGCCCAGCTCGCATGAGAGATGGTCCCTGATTGGGCAAGCTAGAAACGAAGTCAAATGCATGCACCAATCAGCGCCGAGCTCAGAAACCAAGCACATATTCCAAATTGTAATGGCAGCTGTCACTGCTGCTGGTAGCACCGCTGCTACAAATTGATGAGAAAATTAACCAATCCTTATAGAAATATTTAACACAACAATGAAATTTAATGAAAACAGTGGAAAGTATATTTAGAAAGATTAAATGTCGTATATCATAAACAGATTCATGGGAATAGCATCTGCCAATGATTGCTTGTAGTCCATAGTGTACAGCTTTCTTTGCTTGACGCTTTTCCATTCGGCTAATGTCTCTTGAAAAAGGGAACTCTGACCTTTTAGGATTCAGGTTGACTTTTAAAAGCTGTTCTTGATGTTCCAATGACAGCCTGTTTCAGTGATGAGTGACAATGATGTACTGAACAGGGAATCGTCGTTCACAGCCAGCGGTGTGTACACTACAATAGTGGCCAGTCAAACGACGATATTGAGGTTAGGGAAGTCTTTTATGTGATATTTTGTCACCAACCACCAAAGTTTCCACATACTGTCTCTGGAGTAGTGCCATGCTTCAACAACTTTCTTCAGCACTCACTCATCGAGACTGAACAGCATCGAGAAGAGACTGCATACTCTCCATCCTCAACACATTTGTCGATTTGTGCAGGCTTAGAGTAAGAAATTAACATTTTTAACTCCTCCTCTCCATGGATCTTCCTCACTCATGAAGCTGATGGGATGGATACTTGGCACACCAAATGCACACAATATATGTGTTTAGAAATCTGCAGTGTATGTTATTTATTAGGATACTAGCAGGACCTGTGTTTTGGCGTTGCCCGGAAGAAATGTAACATAATAATTTAAAAATATAAGTATTAAGAGTATTAATTCTGTAAAAAAAAAAAAAATCAGTACAGAACCAATTTCACTGTAAGTAATTTAAGTGATTGAAATAGGGTTTGTTAAATAAGTATTTTTTTTTTAAAATCAAACAAAATTAAGAAGTAAGTTAACTGCTAACTGGCCAAGAAGTGGGTGGTTGTTTTACGTTTAAAAATTTTTTTTGAACATAGTTCACCCATAACAAGGCAAGTTGCCACTCTAGATGTAAGGGGCTACTGAGAATTAGGGTGAAAGTTTTTTGGGTCATCCTAAATTGGGAGCTGTGCAGCGATAAATGTATATAGGAAAGTGATCCCCAATGTTAAAATTTTTAAAAATTCCTTCTTTCCGGAAATTTTTTCAGGCTGTTTACATGTAATCGACCAAAGTAGAATCTGATTTTTTTAGTTGGGGGGGGGGGGGGGGGGGGGAGGGATGTTAAACTTGTAAAAAAAGTTTGTAAAAAATTCTTATATATTTGTAAACAAAATAATTCTTAGAAACCAACTTGTTTTTGCTTCGTCATGATTTATACCCACTAATTTGTGAAAAAACAATTTATATATTTGTAAACAACAGAAAAGAACCCATTTCACTGTAAGTAATTTAAGTGATGAAAATAGGATTTGTCAAATAAGCATTTATTGTTTTAAATAAAGCGAAATAGATTTCTCTACGTTTTGGCTGACTGGGCTTCACCCTCTATAGTTTTAAGTAGAGGCTAACATGAATAAATCATATTTTAATCACCTGAATTACAGTGAAATGGGTTTGGCTTTCAAATAACACAGGATCCCATTCTCATACTATACGTAATAATAAAAAACACTGCACAAAAAATAAAAAAGTAAATGTGACCCATAAAGTATTCGTGGGGCTTACCTTACCGGAAACAAATGCTGTGATGAAGCAAATTAAGAAATGAGTGGCCAAAAAGTGGGTGCTCATTTTACATTGAATTTATGTAGGGAAATTATCACTCCACTCTGAAAATCTAAAATATTAAAAAGTGTTTTTAAATACCTTCTTTGTGCATATTTTTCCAGGCTGTTTACGTGTAATCGGCCTCAAAACATAGAATCGGATTTTTTTTTGTGGAAGCTAAACTACGATGGTTGTGATAGCAAAAACGTAGCCTAACAAAACACTGGAAAGTAAATATACTTGGAAAAACAATTAAAGAAACAACCAATGTGTGATTTTTTTCCAGCGCTTGTATGGAGATGGTTTTCTTACGATCTAACTGATTTTTGAAAAAGCACCAAAGTGTAGTTAGTCTACAGACAAAAGTATAAATTTGTAATAATTTATGTACGCAAATGCTGATGGCAGAAGCCACCATGTTGAGAAGCTGTTCATTAATTGGTATATTCTGCTCTATTCTAGAATGTGAAAAAATGTTTACCGAATATGTTGACAGAATGGCGGACAGAATTTAGTGTTTAAATCTGAATAAATACTGAATGTTCTTTGTTTAACATGAAGACTATGAGAAGAAAAAAACTAACTGTAATTAAAAAATAATTGGAAAAGCTTACTGATGCAGACTCTTAGCGAACATTTGTTGTTTTTCAGGAATGCAAACATGAAGCTTTCATTAAATATTCTGGAATAACCAGTGTTCATTTTATTCGTATTCCATGCAAAAATTAGCACAGGGGGAATCTAGTGGCGGTGAGAGTAGATAAATAGTAGCGAGTAAAAATGGATGCCACCTTCTCTCTGGAAGGTTTATTTGGGAGAGTCCGGAAATCCAGAGAAAATATAATAAATATTGAAAGAAGAAGAAATGAATGCATAATTTCTGGAAACATGCACTAGGACTAATTAGATTGTGGAACAGATTAGACTATAAAGGTTTTGGTTATTATCCTACCATGTCTGAATGCAGGAGGAAGAGGGAATCGACAATCACTGTATATATAGTCACTTTGTTGAATTAAACTTTAAAACCACACGTCAGATATTAATGGTTCATTAGCAAGATCCGTAAAATGTCTACTGAATCTTTTCACCCTTCCCTCAATCTCTCTGGACACATAACAAATTCCCTTTTGTGAACCCTGTATACCTGCAAAGAATCCACTCTCTCTCTGTCTGTCCTGGTTAAATGTTGAAAAATAATAGACACTTTGATTAAATGATCATAATGGTTACTTTACTTTAAATATAATTAAAATATAAATAAATAAATTTAATTGAAACACAAAATTTACATTTATAAAACCTTTAAACAATTAGAAACAATAAATCTCTGTAGTAGTATTGATTTACTCCTTCGCTAGGAGTTAGGCACAAGGCAAGTTTTATCTTACTCCTACAAGTAAGATGTGACCCAAGGTTGGGTCGGGAAAGTGGGGTTTGAAAAGCCAACGCCCGAGAGGTGAGCACTCTGGCCATTAAAAATTGCCCGGGCAGCCCCGTCGGCATTCCCTGGTAGGGGCGCCTCAGGCAGTAAGCAATAAACTTACTCTTCTCCAAAGAGGGGAGGCGAAGCCTGGGAAGGTGGACCTCCTAGAACTGCACAGGACAGACCCATAGACCGGCGTAAATCAAGTCCCAAAGGTCAAGACAATACCAGTTTATCGGGTGTAGTATCCATCGGAACAGATACTACACTTTGATCTTAGCCAAAAGGCCAATCTCTGCAGTAGTAGCTGCTATTACATTTTAATAAAATGTAAGCCATATGCATATGATACTAATTCAGAAGGTTTTCCCATATTTCAGCTTCTTCCGACCATATTGAGGAAGAAAAATGGGAGGAGAAAGACAAAAAAAACAAAGAAAGTAATATGGTGTTATGGACGTAGTGAAAAAGTACATAATAGTGATCATCATTCAATCCCAAGCAACGTCGGGTCTTCCTGCTAGTGGTTTATCTATATACTTATATGAATGTGGTTTATCTATATACTTTGCCACCAATTCATAGAATTTCATCATTGGAAGTGCTAAGAGAAGCCACAACCTGGTGGACCCCACTCCCCACTGATTTATATAACCACTCAAATGACTGATTTAATGGCTAAAAAAAACATTTTGCTTCAAATGTATGAGGATCAGAAATAATGGACGTCAAAGCAAAAATTAAGTGGAAAAGGGAATTCCTGAAAGTAGGATTTATGTGTTTATTTATTTTTTTAAAATGGATTTCTTTTACCTGTCAAACGCATCCGATGATGCTACAGAGTAATTAGTAGGCAGGTATTTAAAGTTTTAACGATTTTATGAGTAATCTGGTCCCAGGTTGAAGATAGGCTAAAATTTCGGTACATTTGCAGAGACAACTTCATTTTATTTTATGACATGTTTCACCTCCACTTAATGGGATTTTTGTGGCGTCGCAGACAAAAGAGATAAGATAATTTATGTTATTTAATTTTTTTGTTCTCATCTTTAAAGTTCTTTGTTTATCTACATAATATTTTTTTGCTGTTAAAGGTTTTGTTAATGTTCCTTAGGGACCTCCAAAACTAACCATAGAATTTATTCCCCCCCCCCCCATATGTAATACGATGTAAGTTCAATATGAAATTATGAGGATAATATTATATCATCATAATTTTTTTACCATTCAAAAGAAGAAACATAAAATTAGAGATGGGCGGTTTTACCGAAAAAGCGCGTTTTTTCGGTTTTGTCTCCATACCGAATCGTTTTTTTTTAAAAACCGTAACCGTTCGGTATTGTGTTTTTACTACAGTAAGCCACCATATACAAGGAAACACGGTTGAAAAGATTTTCCGATTTGAATAAAATTGAATATTACCAAAAAATGTTATATTAGTAAAAGGACAGATTGAACAAATATATGATAAAAACATTTAATTGACTTGTAGGAAGAAATCTTTGTTTATCATTAACATTTTGAATTTTCAAATGAAAAAAAGAGAAATACGACAGACAACATGACATCGTATTTTTAGCATAAACTATTTTCAAATGAAAAAGAAAAAATCAAACGCGTTCCGTATGATGTCGAAAATCTATTTGATTCAACTCAAAATTGTAAAATAATTATTTATGTTTGTTTCAGAGTTATCTAAAAAAATAAGTTATTAAAATGAAATTTAAAAAAAAAACTTGTTGTAAAAGTAAATAAACGAAAAGTAGCGAGTGAGTATACACATTTAAAAAGAAAAAAAGTAGTTGCCAATGCTAGTATCACTTTATTCGGATTTTTTAAATTATTTTAAACATTAGGCATTTCATTGTTTACTTTTGAAAAGCCACTTCATACATAAATTGTCATTTCTAGAGAACTATCTCTCAACTATACCGTTTTCTCTCCCAAAAATGGGTCATTCAAAAAGTAGACTATGCAACGATTTATATTTTACTAAATTGTTAATATGGTATTTATTTAGAGTTGACAATTTATTCGAAAGTTTAATTATTAAACTTTAATCCAAGTCATGAATTCTATGACTAAAATTACCTTAAAGCTTAAAAAATGACTTCAGGTGAATTAATAATCTCTACTTTTTTTAACCATCCTTCCTTTTCCCTTGGCGCGGTTTTCGGGTGTACTACTAGTCTTTTACGCATGTCTATAAAGTTTTATTACCCTGTCTTAAAAACAAATATTAATAATAACTAATCATCACACAAGAGAATGAATAGCTTCCATAGTAAAAAAAATTTATTTCAAAAAAACCGAACCGTAAACCGAGGTTTTAAGGGGGAAAAAACCGAAACCGATACCGAAACCAAAATTTCAAAACCGCCCAACTCTACATAAAATAAACTGATGATTTTTTTGCAATTTTTTTCAGCATACGAAAATATTGAAAATGAGAAACTAAAAACGTGTGTACTTTATTGATGCCTTAAAATATCATTATGTAGTGGCGATTTTGCATACTCTGATAGACACATGTTTAATAAATCTAGCAAAAATCAAGTAATGGGCAGATTTTCACGAAATTTTCGATACTTATTCAATATTGGATTAATTTATATTTAAAATGCTGATTTCGTAAAATATAAGAGGGGAACTATTTTTTTTTATGTGCCAGCCCCCCCCCCTATTTCATTTTATTAAATCTGAACAAAATATATTCAGGTCGATCGAAATTTTAATGTTATATAAAGCAGTAGACTGTTAAAAAACACATCAGATTTACCTTTGTTTTGTTTTTTTAAATTTTTTTTATTAATGTTGTATTTTGGTAAAATATCCGTAAATGCATAAATAAAAAACGATATTATTGTTTTGAAAATTTTTACTTCATTTTCTCATTAATTTGAACTATGATCTGTTGAATTGCAAAGAAAAAAATGTTCTAAAGAATAATTGTTCAGAGATTTTAATTCATTTAAATCACCTCATCATTGAGACATTTCTATGGAAGACCGAATAAACTTTATTAATGTGTCAACTCGTTATAGAGAAAGTAGTCGCTTTTGCAAACGCACGTGTGTAAATGTTATTGCTCTGCTTACATTCTTCAAGCTGAAAAAAAAGCTCTGTCTTTGTATGACAAAAGTATTATATACTTTTTATCATTTTTCTTTTTTTCAAATTTAAATGCTTATCCATTCAAAATTCTTGTGAATTTTAATTTTATTCGGCGAAAATGCGAACTGACTTAAAATTTATTTTCACTTTGAAATGGTCTCATTTATTTTTAATTGACAAATAATATTGTTAAATCATTAACAAACCACGATACTTTTTCAATTTTCATTTTTAGTTTGATTTTTATGATGCATAAAATTTAAGCCAAACGCTAAAAAAAAACAAAATTATAGCAAAAATCGTTACTTCCATTAGTACTTTAAAACTATTTTTATATTTATTTTGATGAAATTCAAAACTTTGGAGCATACAGGGAATAAGGACCCCAGATCAATGAAAGGGATGCCTTTCGTTCTTCACCAGTGTCTTCCGGTTGACCTTTTACAAAACTTTTTAATAAACAAACGAAACATCGAAGTGTCCGATATATATATATATATATATATATATATATATATATATAAAAGAAGTGTGGTAAATTAACTACCATCAAAGCTGGTAATAGATGCAATATTTATTTTATTTAAAAGAAAAGACAAAATCGAACCGATTTTTTTTTTTTTTTCTATAAACTCATTTTTTTTTCTTTCAAAACTATAACAGTCCACGTGCTGGCGTGCTTTCATACGAGAGTGGAAAATAACAAAAAACAAACGACATCTCACTCGCCGGCTCACACCAACTGAAGCTGGTTTCCCAATTACATCGGAATTTAAAACACACTAATGAGGCTAATATTATTAGCGAAATATATGTATAACTATAAACTATAAAAAAAAAATGACAGTTTATAGAAAAAAAAAAATCGGTTCGATTTTGTCTTTTCTTTTAAATAAAATAAATATTGCATCTATTACAAGCTTTGATGGTAGTTAATTTACCACACTTCTTTTTTACTAAATTTCATTCAGATGCTTAAAAAAAGTATGAACCTTTCAAATATATATATATATATATATATATATATATATATATATATTTAAACATGTTAATATTTATATTGGGGAGGGTGTGTATATTATATATTTATTTTTTAATGTAGGGTGCGTTTTTTCGTTTATTTACAAAACTTTTTGATACTAAATAAATGTATTGACAACAAGTAATTGTAAACGAAACATTGCAGAATACTCGTTCTAACATGTTTTCGTGTCACTATTTACCCCCCCCCCATGATGGCAGAATGCATAATAACATTAAATTTTATAGCGTGCGTCTTTTTTTTTTTTTTACAATACGTTTTAATAACTCGTTTGATAAATTTTAATAAACAAAATTAAAAATTGGTTGCTCTTACGTTGCCAATAAAGAAATTGTTGATTTCGTAATTTAATTTTTAAAAAATAAAGACGTTGTTTTTTTTTAAATTGAAATTGCCTTTTTGTCAGGTTTTGTTAGAAAATAAAATTGAGTTGTCTTCCGCACACTCGAATCACATTCTCCAAATTGTTGCTTGGTTCATTATTCCGGGCTGTATCTGAATTTCTGTCAAATTTGGTAGATTTGATGAAAGAAATCGCACATAGCGAAAAAATTCAAGGGTTGTAACTCTAGTTATATAAAGAAATAAAATTTCAGGGTTACTTCCCTTTGTCGTATATTCTTGTCACGTTAAGAATAGGAACGAACACCTGATAGACAATCTCTACATTATGACTACTTCTTGTGTGTCTGTATTCGCTTACGGCTTCCGAGTCGGTTGGATGGCTTGGTCTTAGGACTAGGCTATAAGTCATTTCCGGGTAAAACACATAATAGTTAACAATTGAGAACTCGTAAACAAAAAAATAAAAACAACAAATAATTCATAGCAAACGCAGTAGTATTAAATTCTTGGTTCTGTTTCGGAAACGTCAACCATAGATTTTACTGGCGTGACGTATGTACAACGAATGTTACGAAATTGAGAAAGACGAAGCAAGTACGTCGTTCCGAATATTACCGAAGTCCTCCTCCCCATGTTAAAAATGGATTCTAAAACTCCGGCAGTAAAATCTATGGTTGACGATTACGTAACAATACGAAATTCTCTACCACCCGTATACTTTTAATCTGTTTGTAATTTTTTTTTTTTTCAGAATTTTATTTCGATGTTCGTGTGTCGCTAACATGGCAACCGAGGTGATGGCTTAACCTCGCAAAACATAGGCAATTAAGTGTGGCTTTACAAGTTTTTCAGAGGGGGGGGGGGCACTCGAACTTAGGGTCAGTGGTAGGATAAGTAATTTTTTCTTACTATCTTTTCAGCATGAAGTTTACCGAAGTTAAACGATTATCTAGAAAATCGGGTTGCCATTATTTTTGATGTCTCGATAAGACAGCTTTTATCAAAATCAAATTCTGAAATAAAAAATCTTAATTTCAACACATTAAAAGTATACAAGTCGGTAGAGAATTTAATTCTACTGCGTTTGCTATGAATTATTTGTTGTTTTTATTTCACAGAATAGTTAACAGTCGAAAACTCGTAAACAAAAAATAAAAACAACAAATAATTCATAGCAAACGTAGTGTAATGAATAATTACGAGTAACTTTCCTTACTCTGACTTATCTCCCCTTTGGAGAACTCTCCTGCTTCTACTAACCACTATAAATAGTATTGATTTACTCCTCTCCAGGAGTTAGGCACAAGGCCAGTTTTTATCTTACTCCCACAAGTAAGATGTAACCCATGGTCAGGTCGGGAAAGTGGGGTTTAAAAATGGTCTGGGCAGCTCCGTCGGCATTCCCCGGTAGGGGCGCCTCAGGCAGTAAGCAATAAATTTACTCCTCCCCAAAGAGGGGAGGCGAAGCCTGGGAGGGTGGACCTCCTAGAACTGCACAGGACAGACCCATAGACCGGCGTAAATCAAGCCCCGAAGGCCAAGACAATACCAGTCTATGGGGTGCAGTATCCATTGGAACAGATACTACACTTTGATCTTAGCCAAAAGGCCAAGGAGTAAATAGTAGCACTAATACTGTACGGACATTGTGCGCTGAATAAAGCTTTCCCAAGTTACGTCTGTTCTCGTTAGTCATTACATGTAGTAGAATTTAATTCTTTACCGGCCAGTATACTTTAAATGTATAGAAACTAAAATTTTTTTTATTTCAGAATTTGATTTTAATGTTCATGTGTCGATAAGACACACAAAAACAACATGGCGACCGAGGTGATGGCATACCTTTATTAAATTTATGCGATTAAGTGTGGTTTTACAAGGGTTTTTTTTAGGGGGGGGGGCTTGCTACTCGGACTTAGGGTGAGTGGTAAGGTAAGTAATTTTTTTTTCACTATCATTTTAATATAAAGTTAACTGAAGTTAAGCCATCACCTCGGCTGCTATGTTGTTTACCATTTGTCGATAAGACACACGGACATCGAAATAGAATAAAAACTTAGTTTCTACACATTAAAAATATACGGGTCAGTAGAGAATTTAATTCTACTGCGTTTGTTATAAATTATCTGTTGTTTTTATTTTTTGTTTACGAGTTCCTAACTGACAACTATTCTGGACTTTTACCAAAAGTTGTTTCATTTAATGTTGGTACTTATTGACTCATTGGTGACAGCTTAGCCATTTCTAGTCTGGATACCCCCCCCCCCCCCTCCCCCGGTAAAAGGACCAAAACGACTATGGCAACGGCAGATAGACACAGTTAGTTAAATCATAACTAGCAGGATTGTGTGGAAATTTCACGCATGCTTACGTAACACATCTTTCTTTAAATAAAAACATGAATTATATTTATTGTAAATATATACAATTAAGCACAGGGCCATTAAATTGGAGGGACTGTTGATCTTTCACTTGGTCATTTCTTGACTTAACCAACTTGGCTCGTCTCACTTCTGAGGGGATAGAGTTAGTCATTTGTTGTATCTTTTTCCTTTCACAATACGTTAAGGTGCATTGTTTACTTGTGTCCATCCACCAACATCTCCACGAGGACCAGAATGCGACACAAGATCCAGCCTAACAAATTGGAGCAGGCCATGAGTCCCGCAGGAAAGCTCAAGTCAGTCTGAAACAACCCCTTCCCCAAATTGCCTGAATAGGATGGTTGTTTGCAAGTTGATCTGCTTGCTTATACGGCTTTTAAATTGATGGAATACTATTTATAACGTTTTGTTCGATTTTGGAACATTTCATTTAGAAATGAGTAAAATTTTAATTTTTGGTACTCAGCAACACTGTGGAACCCCCTGTTCCAGCAGTAGCAACAACAGCAGCAGCAGAGAAACAATCTCTGTAAAATATTCAATGTTTATTGTTTAAAAGACTAAATACTGATTGGTCAATTCTATCAAAATACCCAATTTCAATTGGTTGCCAATTTCAGACTTCAACCAACCAAAAAGAATCGCTTCTGGGAGCCGAACATCTGTTGGCATTGTCTACATAAGTGACAACCCAGTCAACAGTGAGATACTCAACTTGCCAAATGAACCATTATCAGTTATAACACAACTACACGGATTTATCGTGGGCAAACAAACTCTGGCCACAGATTCTTAGTTACTGCCATCTCGGCAAAAAACACAAGTCACAGTCATGGACTACTAAAATATAGCAACAGCTTATACACAGTCTAACTCAAACACATACTGACAAACACAGCACTTTCTTCATCTAGACTATTTGAATTGTGTAACTTTACTTTTAGTTCAATGTTATTAAAATAAAGTGGTCATCTGTGAGTGGTAAGACAGAAATATGAAGAAATAAATTGGATGAAAACGATACTATGTATATCAACACTAATAATTATTTATTATATAAATACAACTGAAAAGAAATTACTTTGAGATGAGGACATATTTAATTGTCTGTCACTGAGCGAACGTCCATTGAATATTTTCCTATTGTTGTAGTCTGCTAAATGCATGAGATATATCTATGCTTTCTAAAATGCTGCTTTGACCAAAAGAAATAACAACGGGCAAAGAGTTACTTCCCTTTTAAATCTAAAATATTTAATTATGTTTTAGGTATAAAATATTCAAAAGTATTATTATTTTTAGGTGGTATGTAGACGCCCCTCCCCTTGAGTATTGTGCTAGTAAGGTTTCCTGTTATAATACTAATAAGCGTATGGTGACAAGATAAAAAAAACAAAAAAACACAGGATGAACTTTAAACTGATTGCAATATTCAATCATTTATTTTTTCTGATAATAATAGGAGAAAAAAGTGGTCTTCTCAATAAAAAAGGGATGTTGTTAATGAAGTTTTGTTGTTTTGGTTTCACAACTGTTGATGGTAGCCTTTTCTGATAATAGTTTGTTTCGTTTGTCGCGATTTGGTAATGCCAGTATAGTGGTGTGTCTGCGTTCTTCAGTCATTTGTTTCTCTGATAATATTGTTTGGTTCGTCGGAATTTGGTGATAGCCAATTCTTGTCTGCCGAGTGGTAATGAAATATTTGATATATTTCTTGATGGGTTGGATTATTCAATTATTTGTCAATAATTATAACGATAAAAGGGGATTGTCTTTGTTGGTATGATTTTGATGTGTTGAACATCTGTGTGTCTCTGTCTGTCGAAAAGGCGTGGCCTAACGGCCAGAGTTAATTTGGTTTGTTCGCAAAGAGTCGGAGTAATCGTGTTGTGATTGACAAGGGTTCGCTTGGCAAGCTGAGTTTTTCCTATGGGTCTACTTGGGTTTTTGCTTATGTATTGATTTACTCCTCTCCAGGAGTTAGACACAAGGCCAGTTTTTATCTTACTCCCACAAGTAAGATGTGACCCAAGGTCGGGTCGGGAAAGTGGGGTTTAAAAATTGCCTGGGCAGCCCCGTCGACATTCCCCGGTAGGGGCGCGTCAGGTAGTAGGCAATAAACTTACTCCTCCCCAAAGAGGGGAGGCAAAGCCTGGGAAGGTGGACCTCCCAGAACTGCACAGGACAGACCCATTGACCAGCGTAAATCAAGACCCGAAAGCCAAGACAACACCAGTATGGGGTGCAGTATCCATCGGAACAGATACTACACTTTGATCTTAGCCAAAAAGCCAAATGTAGCCAATACTCAATGAGTGCTTGTCTCTCAGAGGAACTGTTTCTGATTGGTTGAAATCGGATCTCAATAACCAATCAGAATCGAGTATTTTACATAAATCGCTTTTTCTGCTGCTGCTTTTGTTGTTTGTTTGCAAAAAAAAAAAAAAAGGGTTCTAACAGTAAGGCGTTATCTATTAGCTAGGAGAGAAATTTAATAACTCAGAATAAGATTTTGCCAATGATCATGTAGGATCAAGAAGATGTAAATGAAGTGGATAGACTTTGTTATTGGTCCCCTGATTTAAAAAATTGGGAGACCTATGTTTTTAGGCATTTCTGTCCGTGTGTGTCCGTGTGTGTGTCCGTCCGGATTTTTCTCCGCAACCATCCATTGAATTTCTCTGAAATTTTGCATGAAGTTGTAACTTTTGTCAGGTTAGAAAGTGACATTCTCCGATTTTTGAAAAAAAATCTGGTTACCCCCCAGGGGGTAAAAAGACCCTGAAATGGCAAAAAATGACATTTTCTGCCCCATAACTTTTCATCCATCCATTCAATTTCTCTGAAACTTAGCCAAAATGTGGAGGCAATTGTTTCTAATAGAAACTAAGTATCGTTGACCTTGGAAAAAATCTGGTTCGCGCCCCCAGGGGGTCACAGTGCCCCTAAAATGGCAAAAAATGACCCTTTCCTGCCATAACGTTTGATCCATATATTCAATTTTTCTGAAATTTCTCTGAAATTTTGCATGAAGTTGTAACTTTGGTCAGGTTAGAAAGTGACATTCTCCGATTTTTGGAAAAAATCTGGTTAGCCCCCCAGGGGGTCAAAAGGCCCCGAAATGGCCGAAAATGATATTTTTTGCCCCATAACTTTTCATCCATCCATTCAATTTCTCTGAAACTTGGCCAAAATGTAGAGGCAATTGTTCTGGATATAAAATGAGCATCCTTGACATCAGAAAAATTCTGGTTCGCGCCCCCAGGGGGTCAAAAATGCCCCAAATTGCCCAAATTTATTGCATTTTACACTCGTCATATACAGAGGGGGGGGGGACCACGCATGCGCGGCTTGTTACTTTTGATAACGCCTTATCCTTTACAACATCAGCTATTTCTCACTTGTTTGGCGATTGGATGATCTTATTTTCTTAAATGGGTGTGAAAAGTGATAACTTACGTACAAAGGCTCCAGAATATTTTTATACGGATAATAGTGCCCCCCCCCCCCACAAGTCGATTTCTAGGTGGAATGGAGGAAAGTGTTAATAACAATAAAACAGATGATAGCACAAGAAACTAAAAATAAATGTCTAAGAATAATAAAATTAAAAAAACATTGTTCACCTCTGAACAAAAAAAAAGTTTGATACAAGTCGGTTCGGTTCAAATTCTGTAGAAGCACCAAAAATAATTACATTTTTTTTAAGCAATGTGCAATGTTGTGTAACAATAAACAAGTTTACTTTCACCTTTGCCCTTTACGACCAAAATATAAAAACTACCGATTTAAGGTGTCAAAAACACAAACAAAAAACACTTGATTTGATAACAAAAGATAAACAATAATGAAGTTAAAACAACTCTAGGTGCTTCTACAGAATTTGAACCAAACTAACTTTTGCCTAACCTAAAACTTAGTTTAAGGTTAGGTTAGAATTAGTTTAGGGTAAAGTTAGGGTTAGGTTAAACAAACAGAACAGTTCAAATTCTGTAGAAGTACCCAACATTATTATTTGTACTAATTATTTGTAATTCTGATTTGACGACCCAAATTTAAATCTGCAAACATAATTCGAATTTTATGTGATGTAAACTTGTTCCTATTTACTTTCCTCCCTACGATAGCAATGTTAGACACAAGGTCGATTTTTAATGTGTGGAAACCCAACTCCTCAAAAAGGGGCACTCTGGATTGGAACAAAAATAAAAATTACCTCAGTCTAGAAGAATTTCACGGTCACTGACAGGACATAAAAGAGGAATAATTTCGATTATTTGGACTACTGTTCTCATCTTCAGTGTTATCATTACAAGATGAGAACAGTAGTCCGAATAATCGAAATTATACAAATTATCAATCCTCATCTAAAAAATTCATAAAATGAAGTGTAGTATCAGAACAGATACTACACTTTGCTTTTAAACAAAAGGCCTAAATTGTGTACAAAATATTTAAAGTTTGAGTGAAAACAAGGTGAGTGAAAACAAGGTCCTTTTTCTTTCTTTTTAAAAGATTTTTAAATGTTTTAATAGTGCGAAGTAAAAGTTCATTCCCGGCCATTGTTTTTTTAGAAATAACATAGAAACTGCCAAGGACAATGACTCGATTCGACAAAAACTATTGATCGCGTTACGCCCTCAGCTGTTTCTGTGATATTTCTCAGAAACAATGTCACTGGATGATCTTACGTAAGATTAGTACATTTGAAAATTTTAAATATAAAAGGTTAATTCCTATTTCAGTCACCTAAATTATTTAGAGTGAAATGTGGTTCGGCATTAATCCCAAACTACTTTCTTCTTTTTTAACTTCAATCATGTTTTATCGTACACGATAAAATGATGTTTTGCTTTTTTGTATGTACCCTTCAAAAATGGTTCTCTGTTAGCGTTCGTTTATAAGAAAATTATGAATTTGAGTTATACGCCCTTAACCTCGTTTCGATTTTATTTATACAGATGTCACTATATTCCGGTCGATTTTTTTTTTTATTGCATTGCGTCATCAGATGCGTGCTGGAAAAAATTGGTTTTGTTCGAAAAAAAACAAAACAAAAACATACACTTGATTAACTACACTGGACTTAGGGTTAGTGGTTAGGTTAATAAAGGACATCAATTGTATAGATTCCGCATCCGGTTTCGCGGCGCTTATATACAATAACCTATCATGTCGCGAGAGAATTCCGGAGTTTTGGGGGAAAAAATTAACAAAATTTACATTTTAAGACGGGGGATCAGTCTTCTTCGTCTTTTCCCACAGTCTGTTTTTCACAACTTTTTAGGTCTTAAAATCTCAATTTTTTAAAATTTCTTTCCAAAAACCCCGAAATTCTCTCGCGACATGATAGGTACTTGTAAGCAGAAGAATAATTTTTAAAATTTGAGATGGTCAAAAAGAGGGGGATCAGTCTACGTTGAATTTACATTGAAAACTGATCCCCCGTCGTAAAATCTAAATTTTCTGAAATTTCTTTCCAAAAACTCCGGAATTCTCTACTGACATGATAGGTAATTGTACACCGAAAAAGACTTTTACAAAAATTGAGATGGTCAAAAAGTGGGGGATCAGTCTACGTTGAATTAACATTGGAAACTGATCCCCGCTCCTAAAATGTAAAATATTTGAATTTTTTTTCAAAAAACCCCGGAATTCTCTAGCAGCCTGATAGGTAAGTGTACACCGAAAAAAGAAAAAAAAACTGGTCATTAAAAAGTTGTGAAAAACGGACTGTGAGAAAAGACGAACATGTGCCTAGACTTTTACCAAAATAAGTTGTTTTGAGTAATGCCGCAACCCACTTCGTTCTAAATAATTTACGTAACTGAAACAGGAATTAACTCTATTTATTTTTTTAGTTAGGAAAAGATGTGTTTTTCATTTGTTTGTTTTTTTACCTGCACAGCTTATCCCTGCCGGAGGTCTTTGCAACAAATTTAATATACTGTGTAGTAAAGTCCGGCGTCGTTGCGGCTACCGGCAATGTTACGGGCTCCATCGTGCTAACCATAATACTTCCACCGATATGTTGGATGTTATTATTTGTATCTTCCATTATTCTGTCCTTTTTTTGTTCGTTTCTGGATGCTGTTTGTTTTATTAAACATCAAAAACATTAACGACGCCCAAAACAGACGCAAAATTGCTGTGACATAATTATTATGCTAGACAACACCGGCCAATCTCACATCATCTCGTTGTATTAACGGTGATCACGTTTTTATTGTCCCCTCTGAAAACTTGTCCGACACAAGTTCCGTTGCTTACGTTTAATATTTGAATTATCCGAATTATTCTTCTCATCTTGGTTGTGTTTTCTTATTTATTATGTTTCGGCCGATGTACCCCCGACCTTCTTTAGTTTTATTTTTCAAATTTAGAATCTTCTTATCAAACTCAGTAATCTTCTAGTAATTTAAAAAAAAACTTTTCTTTTTTTTTAATGGAAATCGCCCCAGACAAAGCATTAAGCCACTTGATGTAAGAAGCTAAAAAAAATACTGGCACTTCTGTAGTATATATGAAGCAGCAGATTTTCTGTCCTTCTACTGAAAATAAAGGGAGGTAATTCAACTGGAAGTGATTTTTTTACAACATAAAAAAAAAAATGCAAGACTGATTTGTTTTTGGGTAACAATTAACAATTTCTTTTTTTTATTATATGAAGTAAAAAAAATTTAAATAAAAAACCCTAAACCCTAACCCTAACCCTAAACCCTAACCCTAAACCCTAACCCTAAACCCTAAACCCTAACCCTAACCCTAAGAAATCAGGCGGTGTGCCTGTAAAAAATCTATTGTTTTTTGCGGCTGGTTCATTAAATTACCAATGTCTCGAAGATTAATCTCATTTAACTCCATTTTCTAAATACTAAATTCAACTTCAGGTTAATTCTGAATAAATGGTACTTGGAGAAAAAAACCCGGAACTCTTCAATTTCGATTTCTTAATCGGCAGTTGCTTCATATATACTACAGAAGTGCCAAAATACTACTTCAAGGGCAAAAACTAGCCAACGATAAGTGTTAAATGGATAGATTCCGACCCAGAAAACAGCAATTCTTCCCCCTTTGTCAGAAATATCACTCATGAAATGTGAGGATTAAAGGACAAAATAAGGGAAGTGAGAGTTACAAGACTGCCGAAAGTAAACCGAACGTTCACTTTCTACTCTGTTTGTCAAACTTGGAAACCTGTAAGGCTTTGTGGTGGACCGAAACGTGATCCAAACGAACGGCAAAAAAGCAAATGACTTGAATTTCTACCCTTTTTTCTTTCTCTGCATTGTTGGGATATGCTCTCCTTTTCACTCATCAAACACAAGTTCTTTTTTTTAACAGGAACGGGTGAACTGGAGATTTCCAACCAATCAAAAACGGTTCAAAGTCAAAAACTGACAAGTAGATGTCAAAGTAATAAGCCGACACGAAGTAAAAAAAACAAAAAACTATAAGAACAAGGATATAAACAGCCAAAAGGACAGATTCAACCCATACGCGAAACCACAAAAATGTACGCTCACCTGTACCTTTGGCCGGGGAGACAAGAAGAAAAGAATACTTCAAAACGCAAGTACACGCTTTCCTCAGCTCGCCTCCATTATCAGTAGGCCTACTTGGCCTTTTGGCTAAGATCAAAGTGTAGTATCTGTTCCGATGGATACTGCACCCCATAGACTGGTATTGTCTTGGCCTTCGGGACTTGATTTACGCCAGTCTATGGTTCTGTCCTGTGCAGTTCTAGGAGGTGCACCCTCTCAGGCTTCGCCTCCCCTATTTGGGGAGGAGTAAGTTTATTGCTTACTGCCTGAGGCGCCCCTACCGGGGAATGCCGACGGTGCTGCCCAGGCAATTTTTAAACCCCACTTTCCTGACCCGACCTTGGGGCACATCTTACTTGTGGGAGTAAGATAAAAACTGGCCTTGTGCCTAACTCCTGGAGAGGAGTAAATCAATACTCACGCACTGACAAGAAGTCAGGCGAACAGAAACAAATTGCTACCCACTTACACGCACTAACAAATATCGACATACACATCTTTATCCCTCGTATTTGCTTATTTACTGAACGTTTTCTACCAAAGAACACGAGTTGTATAAACTTCACCAAATGAACATTTCTTTACTAAAACTGACTTTTATATTCTTGTAAAATTGTAGTTCTATAAATGTTTTGTTGATTGATCATGTTTTCCTTCATTTTTTATTGACAAAATCCTATTCCTGTTTGTAGTCCAGCACTCACCATAGGAATTTCAAACTGAACCAGTGAACCGTAAACCCATTATTTAATCCACGAGGGTAGATTGTTCTCATTCCGTCGGCTATGACCGAATATAAGTGTTGATTTTATTTTATTATTATTATTATTATTATTATTATTATTAGCGACATAAATTATTTAAAAGGGTGTGCCAGTTGACACGGTTAAGATTCGGATAAAAATTGTTGTTTGGGATAAATACAATTTAGGCGCGCAGTGTGAATATAATTGTATTGGCGCGTGAAAAATAAAAAATAACGCTCACGCAAATTCCGGCGTGGCCTTATATATTAAATCAACTCAAAACGAGCGGACGTAGTAGGGAACACACCACGTGATATTTCTGTCCAATGGGATTTCTCCAAAGACATTTTTCTAAACTTTTCTCCTTAAGCTCGCTGGAACCTATCCAAATAGTATTTAAGCACACACAAACATCAAACCCTCTCTCTCAACTGACTCTTCATTCGGAGGTTACACGCGTCTTACTATCACTCTTCCATTTCACCTTTCGCGCGCTTCATACAATTTCACAGGCGAACATTACCTATTGCCTCTCTTAACATTTTATAACATATGAGCATTTCAACAAAACAAAAGACATTCTACTTTTTACTTACCCTGAAACTAAAGAAAGGACTTCTGAACTCATTACAAAAGAAATATGTTCTATTTGTTAATGGTTTATTTCAGTGAATAAACTTCCGTTGGTTTTGCATGTAAGTCTTCTTCTTATTATTTTTATTTTTATTTGTGGAGGAAGTTATCACCAAAAAAAGGCATGACGACCACCACAAGGGCATACTGTTAGGAAATTAGTCCCAAACAAATTATTTTGCTTTACCTAGTAATTTGCGACCTATTTGCGTTAAAAATATATTTAAATTATAAGAATTCTGAGTTCGGCAATTATCGGTTCTGAGCAAAGTAGCCATCGTTGTTTACGATACTAACTGACCAAACAAATATGGCTACTTTTCTCAGAATCGACATTTACGGAACTTAAAAATTGTTATAACTTATATCAAATATTTATTTTCTAATGCTAATGAGTATGTAAAGCCTATTTTTACTCATTTTCTTTACTCTTTTCCCAACGGTATTTCGTTTAAAATAATTTATGCCGCCAATAGTAATGATTACCCTTCGTTATTAGCAAATGATAATTGATTGATTGAACGTTCAGAAGACTCACTTAGAACTGATTGTTAAGTTGTTTATTTATGTTTTGTTTATTTATGTTTTGTTTATTTATAGCAGTATATATATTTTTTAATTGATTATAGAATCTTCAGTGAAAGAGAAAAAGTCTACTTGGTAACGGCTTCCGGTTTTGATATCGGAAATTTACAAGCGGTATTTATAAAAAAATATTCCCTCATAATTTTATATTGCTTAGATTTGGGCAAAATTTTGAATGTCCCTAGTTTGTAAACATTTCGTTAAAAGAGTTAACCAAATTTCTTTTACCGCTAACCCTAAGTCCGAGTGCCAAGGTCGTAAAACCATACGTAATAATCACCTAAAAAAGTTGAATGCCACCTCCTCCAACAAAAAAGTTTGATTTGATTATTTGTAAAAAAAAAAACACGTTCCAATTATATAAAATGTTTAATTTGATTATTTGTAATAAAAATTTTGTTTCCAATTATATAAAATGTTTGATTTGATTATTTGTAATAATAAAAAAAAATTCCAATTATATAAAAAGTTTGATTTGATTATTTATAAAAAAAAAACACGTTCCAATTATATAAAATGTTTAATTTGATTATTTGTAATAAAAATTTTTTTCCAATTATATAAAATGTTTGATTTGATTATTTGTAATAATAAAAAAAAATTCCAATTATATAAAAAGTTTGATTTGATTATTTATAAAAAAAAACACGTTCCAATTATATAAAATGTTTAATTTGATTATTTGTAATAAATTTTTTTTTCCAATTATATAAAATGTTTGATTTGATTATTTGTAATAATAAAAAAAAATTCCAATTATATAAAAAGTTTGATTTGATTATTTATAAAAAAAAACACGTTCCAATTATATAAAATGTTTAATTTGATTATTTGTAATAAAAATTTTTTTTCCAATTATATAAAATGTTTGATTTGATTATTTGTAATAATAAAAAAAATTCCAATTATATAAAAAGTTTGATTTGATTATTTATAAAAAAAAACACGTTCCAATTATATAAAATGTTTAATTTGATTATTTGTAATAAAAAATTTTTTCCAATTATATAAAATGTTTGATTTGATTATTTGTAATAATAAAAAAAAATTCCAATTATATAAAAAGTTTGATTTGATTATTTATAAAAAAAAACACGTTCCAATTATATAAAATGTTTAATTTGATTATTTGTAATAAAAAATTTTTTTCCAATTATATAAAATGTTTGATTTGATTATTTGTAATAATAAAAAAAATTCCAATTATATAAAAAGTTTGATTTGATTATTTATAAAAAAAAACACGTTCCAATTATATAAAATGTTTAATTTGATTATTTGTAATAAAAAATTTTTTCCAATTATATAAAATGTTTGATTTGATTATTTGTAATAATAAAAAAAAATTCCAATTATATAAAAAGTTTGATTTGATTATTTATAAAAAAAAACACGTTCCAATTATATAAAATGTTTAATTTGATTATTTGTAATAAAAATTTTTTTCCAATTATATAAAATGTTTGATTTGATTATTTGTAATAATAAAAAAAAATTCCAATTATATAAAAAGTTTGATTTGATTATTTATAAAAAAAACACGTTCCAATTATATAAAATGTTTAATTTGATTATTTGTAATAAAATTTTTTTTCCAATTATATAAAATGTTTGATTTGATTATTTGTAATAATAAAAAAAAATTCCAATTATATAAAAAGTTTGATTTGATTATTTATAAAAAAAACACGTTCCAATTATATAAAATGTTTAATTTGATTATTTGTAATAAAATTTTTTTCCAATTATATAAAATGTTTGATTTGATTATTTGTAATAATAAAAAAAAATTCCAATTATATAAAAAGTTTGATTTGATTATTTGTAATAAAAAAAAAATTCCAATTATATAAAAAGTTTTATTTGATTATTTATAAAAAAAACACGTTCCAATTATATAAAATGTTTAATTTGATTATTTGTAATAAAAATTTTTTTCCAATTATATAAAATGTTTGATTTGATTATTTGTAATAATAAAAAAAAATTCCAATTATATAAAAAGTTTGATTTGATTATTTATAAAAAAAACACGTTCCAATTATATAAAATGTTTAATTTGATTATTTGTAATAAAAATTTTTTTCCAATTATATAAAATGTTTGATTTGATTATTTGTAATAATAAAATAAAATTCCAATTATATAAAAAGTTTGATTTGATTATTTATAAAAAAAACACGTTCCAATTATATAAAATGTTTAATTTGATTATTTGTAATAAAAATTTTTTTCCAATTATATAAAATGTTTGATTTGATTATTTGTAATAATAAAAAAAAATTCCAATTATATAAAATGTTTGATTTGATTATTTGTAATAAAAAAAATTCCAATTATATAAAAAGTTTGATTTGATTATTTATAAAAAAAACACGTTCCAATTATATAAAATGTTTAATTTGATGATTTGTAATAAAAAAAACACGTTCCAATTATATAAAATGTTTAATTTGATTATTTGTAATAAAAAATTTTTTTCCAATTATATAAAATGTTTGATTTGATTATTTGTAATAATAAAAAAAAATTCCAATTATATGAAAAGTTTGATTTGATTATTTATAAAAAAAAACACGTTCCAATTATATAAAATGTTTAATTTGATTATTTGTAATAAAATTTTTTTTCCAATTATATAAAATGTTTGATTTGATTATTTGTAATAAAAAAAAAATTCCAATTATATAAAAAGTTTTATTTGATTATTTATAAAAAAAACACGTTCCAATTATATAAAATGTTTAATTTGATTATTTGTAATAAAAATTTTTTTCCAATTATATAAAATGTTTGATTTGATTATTTGTAATAATAAAAAAAAATTCCAATTATATAAAAAGTTTGATTTGATTATTTGTAATAAAAAAAAATTCCAATTATATAAAAAGTTTGATTTGATTATTTATAAAAAAAACACGTTCCAATTATATAAAATGTTTAATTTGATTATTTGTAATAAAAAAAACACGTTCCAATTATATAAAATGTTTAATTTGATTATTTGTAATAAAAAATTTTTTTCCAATTATATAAAATGTTTGATTTGATTATTTGTAATAATAAAAAAAAATTCCAATTATATAAAAAGTTTGATTTGATTATTTATAAAAAAAACACGGTCCAATTATATAAAATGTTTAATTTGATTATTTGTAATAAAATTTTTTTTCCAATTATATAAAATGTTTGATTTGATTATTTGTAATAATAAAAAAAAATTCCAATTATATAAAAAGTTTGATTTGATTATTTATAAAAAAAAACACGTTCCAATTATATAAAATGTTTAATTTGATTATTTGTAATAAAAATTTTTTTCCAATTATATAAAATGTTTGATTTGATTATTTGTAATAATAAAAAAAAATTCCAATTATATAAAAAGTTTGATTTGATTATTTATAAAAAAAAACACGTTCCAATTATATAAAATGTTTAATTTGATTATTTGTAATAAAAATTTTTTTCCAATTATATAAAATGTTTGATTTGATTATTTGTAATAATAAAAAAAAATTCCAATTATATAAAAAGTTTGATTTGATTATTTATAAAAAAAACACGTTCCAATTATATAAAATGTTTAATTTGATTATTTGTAATAAAAAATTTTTTCCAATTATATAAAATGTTTGATTTGATTATTTGTAATAATAAAAAAAAAAACCAATTATATAAAAAGTTTGATTTGATTATTTATAAAAAAAACACGTTCCAATTATATAAAATGTTTAATTTGATTATTTGTAATAAAAAATTTTTCCAATTATATAAAATGTTTGATTTGATTATTTGTAATAATAAAAAAAAATTCCAATTATATAAAAAGTTTGATTTGATTATTTATAAAAAAAACACGTTCCAATTATATAAAATGTTTAATTTGATTATTTGTAATAAAAATTTTTTTCCAATTATATAAAATGTTTGATTTGATTATTTGTAATAATAAAAAAAAATTCCAATTATATAAAAAGTTTGATTTGATTATTTATAAAAAAAACACGTTCCAATTATATAAAATGTTTAATTTGATTATTTGTAATAAAATTTTTTTCCAATTATATAAAATGTTTGATTTGATTATTTGTAATAATAAAAAAAAATTCCAATTATATAAAAAGTTTGATTTGATTATTTGTAATAAAAAAAAAAATTCCAATTATATAAAAAGTTTTATTTGATTATTTATAAAAAAAACACGTTCCAATTATATAAAATGTTTAATTTGATTATTTGTAATAAAAAATTTTTTCCAATTATATAAAATGTTTGATTTTATTATTTGTAATAATAAAAAAAAATTCCAATTATATAAAAAGTTTGATTTGATTATTTATAAAAAAAACACGTTCCAATTATATAAAATGTTTAATTTGATTATTTGTAATAAAATTTTTTTTCCAATTATATAAAATGTTTGATTTGATTATTTGTAATAATAAAAAAAAATTCCAATTATATAAAAAGTTTGATTTGATTATTTATAAAAAAAACACGTTCCAATTATATAAAATGTTTAATTTGATTATTTGTAATAAAATTTTTTTCCAATTATATAAAATGTTTGATTTGATTATTTGTAATAATAAAAAAAAATTCCAATTATATAAAAAGTTTGATTTGATTATTTATAAAAAAAACACGTTCCAATTATATAAAATGTTTAATTTGATTATTTGTAATAAAAAATTTTTTCCAATTATATAAAATGTTTGATTTGATTATTTGTAATAATAAAAAAAATTTCCAATTATATAAAAAGTTTGATTTGATTATTTGTAATAAAAAAAATTCCAATTATATAAAAAGTTTGATTTGATTATTTATAAAAAAAACACGTTCCAATTATATAAAATGTTTAATTTGATTATTTGTAATAAAAAAAACACGTTCCAATTATATAAAATGTTTAATTTGATTATTTGTAATAAAAAATTTTTTTCCAATTATATAAAATGTTTGATTTGATTATTTGTAATAATAAAAAAAAATTCCAATTACATAAAAAGTTTGATTTGATTATTTATAAAAAAAAACACGTTCCAATTATATAAAATGTTTAATTTGATTATTTGTAATAAAATTTTTTTTCCAATTATATAAAATGTTTGATTTGATTATTTGTAATAATAAAAAAAAATTCCAATTATATAAAAAGTTTGATTTGATTATTTATAAAAAAAAACACGTTCCAATTATATAAAATGTTTAATTTGATTATTTGTAATAAAAATTTTTTTCCAATTATATAAAATGTTTGATTTGATTATTTGTAATAATAAAAAAAAATTCCAATTATATAAAAAATTTGATTTGATTATTTATTAAAAAAAACACGTTCCAATTATATAAAATGTTTAATTTGATTATTTGTAATAAAATTTTTTTTCCAATTATATAAAATGTTTGATTTGATTATTTGTAATAATAAAAAAAAATTCCAATTATATAAAAAGTTTGATTTGATTATTTATAAAAAAAAACACGTTCCAATTATATAAAATGTTTAATTTGATTATTTGTAATAAAAAAATTTTTCCAATTATATAAAATGTTTGATTTGATTATTTGTAATAATAAAAAAAAAACCAATTATATAAAAAGTTTGATTTGATTATTTATAAAAAAAAACACGTTCCAATTATATAAAATGTTTAATTTGATTATTTGTAATAAATTTTTTTTTCCAATTATATAAAATGTTTGATTTGATTATTTGTAATAATAAAAAAAATTCCAATTATATAAAAAGTTTGATTTGATTATTTATAAAAAAAAACACGTTCCAATTATATAAAATGTTTAATTTGATTATTTGTAATAAAATTTTTTTTCCAATTATATAAAATGTTTGATTTGATTATTTGTAATAATAAAAAAAAATTCCAATTATATAAAAAGTTTGATTTGATTATTTATAAAAAAAAACACGTTCCAATTATATAAAATGTTTAATTTGATTATTTGTAATAAAAAATTTTTTCCAATTATATAAAATGTTTGATTTGATTATTTGTAATAATAAAAAAAAATTCCAATTATATAAAAAGTTTGATTTGATTATTTATAAAAAAAAACACGTTCCAATTATATAAAATGTTTAATTTGATTATTTGTAATAAAAAATTTTTTTCCAATTATATAAAATGTTTGATTTGATTATTTGTAATAATAAAAAAAAAACCAATTATATAAAAAGTTTGATTTGATTATTTATAAAAAAAACACGTTCCAATTATATAAAATGTTTAATTTGATTATTTGTAATAAAATTTTTTTCCAATTATATAAAATGTTTGATTTGATTATTTGTAATAATAAAAAAAAATTCCAATTATATAAAAAGTTTGATTTGATTATTTATAAAAAAAACACGTTCCAATTATATAAAATGTTTAATTTGATTATTTGTAATAAAAAAAATTTTCCAATTATATAAAATGTTTGATTTGATTATTTGTAATAATAAAAAAAAATTCCAATTATATAAAAAGTTTGATTTGATTATTTGTAATAAAAAAAATTCCAATTATATAAAAAGTTTGATTTGATTATTTATAAAAAAAACACGTTCCAATTATATAAAATGTTTAATTTGATGATTTGTAATAAAAAAAACACGTTCCAATTATATAAAATGTTTAATTTGATTATTTGTAATAAAAAATTTTTTTCCAATTATATAAAATGTTTGATTTGATTATTTGTAATAATAAAAAAAAATTCCAATTATATGAAAAGTTTGATTTGATTATTTATAAAAAAAAACACGTTCCAATTATATAAAATGTTTAATTTGATTATTTGTAATAAAAAAATTTTTCCAATTATATAAAATGTTTGATTTGATTATTTGTAATAAAAAAAAAAATTCCAATTATATAAAAAGTTTTATTTGATTATTTATAAAAAAAACACGTTCCAATTATATAAAATGTTTAATTTGATTATTTGTAATAAAAATTTTTTTCCAATTATATAAAATGTTTGATTTGATTATTTGTAATAATAAAAAAAAATTCCAATTATATAAAAAGTTTGATTTGATTATTTGTAATAAAAAAAAATTCCAATTATATAAAAAGTTTGATTTGATTATTTATAAAAAAAACACGTTCCAATTATATAAAATGTTTAATTTGATTATTTGTAATAAAAAAAACACGTTCCAATTATATAAAATGTTTAATTTGATTATTTGTAATAAAAAATTTTTTTCCAATTATATAAAATGTTTGATTTGATTATTTGTAATAATAAAAAAAAATTCCAATTATATAAAAAGTTTGATTTGATTATTTATAAAAAAAAACACGTTCCAATTATATAAAATGTTTAATTTGATTATTTGTAATAAAATTTTTTTTCCAATTATATAAAATGTTTGATTTGATTATTTGTAATAATAAAAAAAAATTCCAATTATATAAAAAGTTTGATTTGATTATTTATAAAAAAAAACACGTTCCAATTATATAAAATGTTTAATTTGATTATTTGTAATAAAAATTTTTTTCCAATTATATAAAATGTTTGATTTGATTATTTGTAATAATAAAAAAAAATTCCAATTATATAAAAAGTTTGATTTGATTATTTATAAAAAAAAACACGTTCCAATTATATAAAATGTTTAATTTGATTATTTGTAATAAAATTTTTTTTCCAATTATATAAAATGTTTGATTTGATTATTTGTAATAATAAAAAAAAATTCCAATTATATAAAAAGTTTGATTTGATTATTTATAAAAAAAAACACGTTCCAATTATATAAAATGTTTAATTTGATTATTTGTAATAAAAAATTTTTTCCAATTATATAAAATGTTTGATTTGATTATTTGTAATAATAAAAAAAAAACCAATTATATAAAAAGTTTGATTTGATTATTTATAAAAAAAACACGTTCCAATTATATAAAATGTTTAATTTGATTATTTGTAATAAAAATTTTTTCCAATTATATAAAATGTTTGATTTGATTATTTGTAATAATAAAAAAAAATTCCAATTATATAAAAAGTTTGATTTGATTATTTGTAATAAAAAAAAAATTCCAATTATATAAAAAGTTTGATTTGATTATTTATAAAAAAAACACGTTCCAATTATATAAAATGTTTAATTTGATTATTTGTAATAAAATTTTTTTTCCAATTATATAAAATGTTTGATTGGATTATTTGTAATAATAAAAAAAAATTCCAATTATATAAAAAGTTTGATTTGATTATTTATAAAAAAAACACGTTCCAATTATATAAAATGTTTAATTTGATTATTTGTAATAAAATTTTTTTCCAATTATATAAAATGTTTGATTTGATTATTTGTAATAATAAAAAAAAATTCCAATTATATAAAAAGTTTGATTTGATTATTTGTAATAAAAAAAATTCCAATTATATAAAAAGTTTGATTTGATTATTTATAAAAAAAACACGTTCCAATTATATAAAATGTTTGATTTGATTATTTGTAATAATAAAAAACACGTTCCAATTATATAAAATGTTTAATTTGATTATTTGTAATAAAAAATTTTTTTCCAATTATATAAAATGTTTGATTTGATTATTTGTAATAATAAAAAAAATTCCAATTATATGAAAAGTTTGATTTGATTATTTATAAAAAAAAACACGTTCCAATTATATAAAATGTTTAATTTGATTATTTGTAATAAAATTTTTTTTCCAATTATATAAAATGTTTGATTTGATTATTTGTAATAATAAAAAAAAATTCCAATTATATAAAAAGTTTGATTTGATTATTTATAAAAAAAAACACGTTCCAATTATATAAAATGTTTAATTTGATTATTTGTAATAAAATTTTTTTCCAATTATATAAAATGTTTGATTTGATTATTTGTAATAATAAAAAAAAATTCCAATTATATAAAAAGTTTGATTTGATTATTTGTAATAAAAAAAAATTCCAATTATATAAAAAGTTTGATTTGATTATTTATAAAAAAAACACGTTCCAATTATATAAAATGTTTAATTTGATTATTTGTAATAAAAAAAACACGTTCCAATTATATAAAATGTTTAATTTGATTATTTGTAATAAAAAAATTTTTTCCAATTATATAAAATGTTTGATTTGATTATTTGTAATAATAAAAAAAAATTCCAATTATATAAAAAGTTTGATTTGATTATTTATAAAAAAAAACACGTTCCAATTATATAAAATGTTTAATTTGATTATTTGTAATAAAAATTTTTTTCCAATTATATAAAATGTTTGATTTGATTATTTGTAATAATAAAAAAAAATTCCAATTATATAAAAAGTTTGATTTGATTATTTATAAAAAAAAACACGTTCCAATTATATAAAATGTTTAATTTGATTATTTGTAATAAAATTTTTTTTCCAATTATATAAAATGTTTGATTTGATTATTTGTAATAATAAAAAATAATTCCAATTATATAAAAAGTTTGATTTGATTATTTATAAAAAAAAACACGTTCCAATTATATAAAATGTTTAATTTGATTATTTGTAATAAAATTTTTTTTCCAATTATATAAAATGTTTGATTTGATTATTTGTAATAATAAAAAAAAATTCCAATTATATAAAAAGTTTGATTTGATTATTTATAAAAAAAAACACGTTCCAATTATATAAAATGTTTAATTTGATTATTTGTAATAAAAATTTTTTTCCAATTATATAAAATGTTTGATTTGATTATTTGTAATAATAAAAAAAATTCCAATTATATAAAAAGTTTGATTTGATTATTTATAAAAAAAACACGTTCCAATTATATAAAATGTTTAATTTGATTATTTGTAATAAAAAATTTTCCCAATTATATAAAATGTTTGATTTGATTATTTGTAATAATAAAAAAAAATTCCAATTATATGAAAAGTTTGATTTGATTATTTATAAAAAAAAACACGTTCCAATTATATAAAATGTTTAATTTGATTATTTGTAATAAAATTTTTTTTCCAATTATATAAAATGTTTGATTTTATTATTTGTAATAATAAAAAAAAATTCCAATTATATAAAAAGTTTGATTTGATTATTTATAAAAAAAAACACGTTCCAATTATATAAAATGTTTAATTTGATTATTTGTAATAACATTTTTTTTCCAATTATATAAAATGTTTGATTTGATTATTTGTAATAAAAAAAAAAAATTCCAATTATATAAAAAGTTTGATTTGATTATTTATATAAAAAAAAAACACGTTCCAATTATATAAAATGTTTGATTTGATTATTTGTAATAAAAATCAATAAAAACTTCCAATTATAAAAAACAGTTAGATTTTCTTATGTGTTAATAATTAAAACGAAAATGTTGAAAGCAAATTATTAATCGTGACAAGATCCGACCTAAAATATAATAGGTAATTGCTTTTTGATAAACACCGCTTGTCAATGTCCGATTTACAAAAGCCGTCACCGAGTAGACTTTTTCCCTTTAACCGAAATAATATTTGACGGACGTTCACAACACATACATGTTCAACATGTTCAATAAGAATTTAAAGAATAGTGAAGAAACCATCGGGAATATGAAAACCAAGGGATCAGTTTACGTTAAACTTACATAGAAAACTGTCCCCCCCCCTCCCCTGCTTATCCATTTCTAATGGAGATTTGGTATCTGTCGGTCTAGAGCTGAAACGATACTATTACTTTTATTAAATGGTACTATTGTACTATCTTTCAATACTCAATTCGGGGGGGGGGGGGGGGAGGTCGTAGTGTAGTATATGTTCGTTGGTCATGAGACCACTCTTCCAAGCATTACCTTCTCCTTTGGGAATATTGTAGTACATGTTCGTTCGTAAGGTACCATCCTCCCAGGCATTACCTTCTCCTTTTGTGAGGGGGTAGTGTAGTATCTGTTCTGGGGTCATGATACCATCCTTCCAGGAATTACCTCCTTCGTTTTGGGGATGGGGTAGTGTAATACGTGTTCTGTGGTCATGATACCATCCTCACAGGCATTACTTCCTTCTTTTTTTGGTGGGGGAGGTAGCATACGTCAACAAGAAATTGTCACAGTCGGCTGTGCATTAGAAAACACAACACTTACATTCTATATACTAACAAAAATAATATTTAGTTGAGCGATGATTGGTTTGGAGAGTTGACAGTGTCTTTTTTTTATGGAAGTCGCTCCAGACAAGGCATGAAGCCACTTGATGCAAGGAGGTAACAAGAACAAAATAGGATCATCTTGTTCGAATCGCGGGTCGTGTCCCCCGATTATAAACGTGCAAAGTTGAATCAAGCAATGTTGCATGCAAAGACAGAGTAATAATTAATAAACAAAATGAAGTAGTTCAAATAAGGTTTATTGAACGTGTGTGTACGTGGAATGATGAAGTGTGTGATGTATGCATGTGTGTCGATGGAAAAACAGTTCTTGAAAAGGTATAAGAAGAAATGAATCCGGCGTAGGAAAAGTCTTTGAAAGCCGTACACAAAGAAAATGAGTTGAGAACTCTTACCGTTGTTTGACCACGTGTGTTGGTAGTTGTTTTGCCGAGACTAGTTGAAGAGAAAAGCGTGAGACGAAACGCTAGTGTATTAGCGTCATTCTGCCGAGGCCAATCGACCAGAAGAGAAAAGTGAGACGGAACGCTAGTGTCAGCGTCGTTCTGGTCGGTGAAGAAGAGAGAGATGGAGCGCTGGTGCCAGCGTTAGGCTGTCGAGGCTGGTCGGTGAACAAGAGAGGGATTTTCCGTTTGCAACGGTTTTTATAGTCAGAAGGGCAGATAACTCTGGTGTCGCTTTACAGTGCCACCTGTCGGTGGAAAAGCGACACCTACCGGCAAACCGGTGGAGTTATGTTTTGAAAGGACGAGGTAACTGCTACAATCTCAAAGACAGGAGATGCCTATTGGCCTTAGTCTTGAAAAGACCAAGGCTATAGGTAGGAGGAAAACAGTCATCAGGAAGAAAGTTCCACAAGCCTGCAATTCTTGGAAAGAAGCTACTGGAATAGGAAGCTGTATTACAATGAGGTATCAAAACAGCGGATTAGTGGAGACCACTAGACCAACAAGTCAAATGAGCTGGAACAAAGGAAGCAGGGAATAGATCAAACAATTCTGAAGAACGCATGCCATAATAGGATTTATAGAAAAGACTGAGACTAACAACATCATGTCTGTGAGAAGAAGAAATGATAGGGCCAATCAAATTACAGATACGTTTCTGCACCTTATCAAGAACCCTCAAATGGGACAGAGATTCACCAGCCCAAATATGACAACAGTACTCCATACATGGTCTGATTGTAGATTTGTAGCTATAGAGAATAGCCTCAGGTCTGAGAAAGTGTTTGGAGCGATAGAGAGAACCGACTGGACACATCTGACTGAAATTGAATAAAGAAAGGTTCACCATCTTCCATGAAAAATACCATGCATCTCCAGTAAAATATGGATCAACTTTATTCAAAGGGAACACTGGAACATAAAGAGAGTTGCGAGGTCGGCTGACTTTTGTCACAAACAGAATGTGGTATCCTGGAATTCCACATCTTGCCTGGCCGGTTTTGGCACAGTACTTTGGAACTGATTTGTCTTTGGTGCTAAATCCTCTGGGTGGAAATCAGTAAAATTCCAGTGCGCATGTCAGTCGTGTGCTAATCGCCTGTGAATCAATACGCCGACCAGACTACAACTTGACATAATGCAAGATATTGCGCATACATATAAACAAAAGTAGATCTCTCATGTAACTGCTACAAATGTTATGATTCGGAAAACGAGATGCTTAATCAAGAGTAATGTGAAGAATTAAAAGAAAATATCCAGTGAAAATTCACTGAATATTCGGTATAGGTACAGCTTTTGAACCAGACAAAACTGACTGTTTGTTCGGCATCTTCTGCTTAGCCCATCAGAAGGTTTGAGAAACAGATGTTGTAAATTGATTGAATCTTAAAATTTCAGGCAGGCAGACTATAATTAAAAAAACGTGATAAAACTGAAAATGAATTTTATAGATTTAGGACAGGCGTTTCAGTCTGACGAAACATTGACCGAATTTTGCTAGGAAAACATCATTGCAAAAAAAAAAAACTTACACAACATGCGAAGATATCTTCAAGTTCTTCAAACGATATACAATAACTGACCAATATTCTTTGCGATGCATGAATACAAAATGCAGATTGTAGACATCACTAAGAAATGGCACATAAATCGTTGTTTCATTGATTATGTTCTTTACAATTTTTAGTTTATTCATAAAAAGCACAATTTATCACAAAAAAAAATAACTTTTAACTTTCTCGTGAAAAAATTTAAATGTTTCATTGATTTTCTTTGTCAAAAAATAAATAAATTGTCATAAAAATAAACATACGGTGAGTGTTTTTCTTTCTTTTTTTTCTGCTGAAAAGTTTTGATTGTGACGCTGGTTCATTTTGATTCGGTATTTTCCGGATGTTTACATATTTCTGCCTCGGCAAAAGTCGGTTTTGTCTGGTTCAAAAGCTGTATCAGTACCGAATATTCTATAGAAGTCTTTTAGTTAGATTTTCATGGCAAGAGGCGAAAAAGGGATATGACATCTTGTCAAATCAGCGCTTAAACTCTGGCTGTTTTTAGAGAGTAGGAAAAAGGTTTTGGCAAAAGTTGCCTCCTACGCACAAGTGTGTTCTTATACGTAATAACATATCAATCACTCCGTGAGTGAGAACATGTTAGTGCAAAAGAAAACTGCTACATAGTGAATCCTGCCCATACCATCATAAAAACTACAAACAGCAGGCTGCTTCTATTCAAACTAACAATGACGGCAGCGACAAAGATGGCAGTAGTATGTATCCCGACTCTCTTTGTGTTGTCACCAAATTTGTTCGTCGTTGATTCTCGGGACATCACAGATGTTGAGTTTAGAAACTTCTCTCTACTGATAAAGACTGGAGGCGTTGACGTGTCGGCTTATATTGAGAATTGGGTGGGTTGGAAGCATGTGGGGGATACCCACATTTCATCTAGAATCTCAATTACTAGATTTTCAAAAAAAACACATTAATAATCTGAAAATTGTAATCTTTGTGATTTTTGTTTTTCAGCTTTGAGGGAATTCCCCTCCTACTAGGCGGGGCCGTCAGCAGGATTACCTAGTGTCATATCTTTATGCTTCTACCACCTCGGTGTGTACCTCACACCACTGCCTTGATGGGAGAGGGACTTCTCATGTCTGGCCTATATCTCTCCTGTTACTCTATTTTGATCATTATCACTATGACAGATCCATGCCCTTGGGATCCAGCCACATCTCTACGGGTCTCCACAGGACATATTTTTTGAAAAACAAATGAGATTTTTCTAAATAATTTTCCCAGCAAACTTCTTATCTCTTTCCTTTAATTCCAAGTATGACGCGCCTTTGTTCAACATTTGAAATTGTCTAGGTGTTGGGTTAGGGTTAGGGGTGTCACATGCTGCTACCACAGGTTCTTATTTATTTTTTCCTCAAACTTATTATTCATATTTTTGCTACAAATTGGAGACCCATTTTGCCTGATTAATTATTCTGTCCCTTTACTGTTGTAATTAATGACCTGTTTTTGTTTTTTTTAAAAACAAGTCCTTCTTGTTTCGCACATTATATCTAGAAGCATATTTTTTCTTTTCTAATTCTATTTTTTTATGGAATTCGCTCCAGACAAGGCATGAAGCCACTTGATGTAAGCTGACAAGAACAAAAGATGATTACCGCAAAGACAGGAGATGCTTATTGATCTTAGTCTTGAAAAGACCAAGGCTATAGATAGGATGAAAACAGTCAGCAGGAAGAAAGTTCCACAAGCTTTCAGTTCTTGCAAAGAAGCTACTGGAATAGGAAGTATTATATCGAGGTATCAAAACTGCGAATTACTGAAGACCACTAGACCAACGAGTTAAACGAGCTGGAACAAAAAAAGCTGGGAATAGATCAGACGATTCTGAAGAACACATGCCATAATAATATTTATATATGAGAGGGTGCAGAGAAGAAGAAAGGGTGGAGCCAACATATACGTTTCTGCACCTTATCAAGAATCTTCAAATGGGACAGAGATTCACCAGCCCAAATATGACAACAGTACTCCATACAAAGTCTGATAGCAGATTTGTAGAGATGCAGAATAGCCTCATGTGTGGGGAAGTGTTTGGAGCAATAGAGAAAACCGATTTTACGAGAAGCAGAAAGAACAATGGATCTAATGTATGTACTCCAAGAAAGATTTGATGTGAAAGAAAGACCAAACAGTTTCAGAATCAATTTCTTCTTCACTTTTTCTCTCTCTCGTTTTCTCAGAATATATTTCCGATACGATTTTAAAAGGATCGTGGTACTCACTTTTAACTCTCTCTCAGTCCTAGCAGTGATGTAACCGTCATAAATAATAACTTATTTTCTCTCTTGGAGAATTGTCCCTGTTAAGAGTTTTGGTTACACACTGACCAATCAGCTTGTAGGGTGCATTTATTTCATCTGTCTCAAGAAGGACTACTTCAGCCCCTTTGGGAATCACGGACGATAAAGAGAGAGATTCCTGAAAGCAACCAAGAAGGACGTCTCTCTTTTTCTCTTTCCTGCCTTTTTAATCTACTGGATTTCCGAGCACCAACTAGTCTCCCCTGGAAGAATTACTGCTCGGAGAAAAGCAGCAGCCGAACTTTCTAACTCTTCATTTCTTCACTCAAACGCTGTTTAACTTTCTTCAACCTGCACCAAACGGTGTAATAAACCTTTTCGTTGTTGTTATAAAAAAGGTTTTATTATTCCTTTCGTACAACAGTTTTTATTACTTAGAAATTATATATAGGAGTTGATCTTAACACTCTCTTCTAAGATTAGCACCTATAGTACTGCCACAGTAGCAGTATGGTTAACTCCAACATGGCGACGACTGTGACGGTAGTAGTAGTAGTAGTAGCAACAACAACTCTCAGTGAAACCAAACGACCGGAGATTTATGAACATCTGTTCAGAATAGAAACCATTATCAGCATCCTATGTAGCGACTTCCTTTCCTGACAATGTACTGAATACTGTACTGCTGGCGAAAAGACATACTTTATTTCTCTAAAATAAAAATAACTCTGTATTATTTGGATTAATCAGACTACTGTTCTCATCTTGGATGTTATTCTCACAACGTTTTGGCCGATGTAACCTTCTTCAGGTGCATCTTGTCGAAATCGGGAATCTTTCTGTCGAACCTGGGAACTTGTACGGAATTTGAAACAGAACCCTTTATTCAATCCATGGAGGTAGTGTGCTCTTGTTTCGTCAGCCATGAAATGTGAGGACTAAAGGACAAAATAAGGAAAACAAGAGTTACTGCCGAAAGTAAACCCAAGGTCCACTTTCTACTCTCCTTACACGGGAAACAACTCTTTTTTCACTTGGAACGTTCTAAGACTCTTTAAACTTTTGTATTTTATAAACTCTTTATCTTTCGTTGTCTTAAGAAGTTGTCAAAAAAAATAGTATTATTTTTGTATGGATAGACTTTGTCATTCTTTCTGATAATATCTTTCCTTCAACAAGGCCATTAAAATTGTAGAGAAAGGGATGAATTTGTGGTCTTCCACTGCCTATCCTTCTCTTAACTAGACACAATCACGATCGATCCATATAAACAATGTTTCTTTCGTTGTTTCGCCATTTGTCCATCACTTTCAATTCTCCAATCACCATAATACCACATTTACTCTATAAACCATCTTACTTAAAATATCCTCAATGGTTTCAATCAATTTTATTTATAAGGAATATTTATAATTTGTGAAAACTGATACTGAGTGGGCAAAGAAAACATCTAAAATTCAAAGAAAAAAAAACCTTAGCCATAAAATCAATAATACACAAAACAAAAATAAATTTGAATATTAAATACGAAACTAACACTATCTTTTGGTTTACTAATTTTTTTCCGAATCGGCGGCTACGAAATCTGGTTTATTGTTTTTACACCGGTTTATTCAAATTAAACCCGAAAAAGAAAAAAACATTTTCATGTCTGTTATTAACAACTGCAGTAATTATGGATGCGGATACGATTCAGCAGAGTTTACAGCTTTACACATTACAGGTAGACAATCGCTCGGATAAATATGATATCTTAAAATGATTTATCGCCATATTGGCGTACGATCAAAGGGAGTTAGGTTGCTTGTTTGGATCGCTAAATTAAACTGACAGAATGAGTTTGTTTATTTTTTAGAAATAAATATATTTAATTTTTAAGCTGTAACATTATTTTTTTTTCGTAAGGATTTTTTGTTTTTATTAGATCCTGTTAATTATTATCAGCGATCAGTGATATTTTAATAGATTTCTTGTTTTATTGAAAAAAAGTAAAAATATGTAAACAAGTTTAGAGGGGGGGGGGGGGCTTGTTTACAATAGACGTAATTTGAATTAATAATTTTGTTTGAAGTCTTGTCCTTGAAATAGGAGCAGGTTTTCTTAGATTTCTAAATTAAACATACGATGTTTTTAGTACTTCTCACTGATTAATTCCTATTTCAGTCACGTAAATTAAGTAGAGTGAAATGGGTTTCTATTTTATTCCCAAACATTTAAAAAAAAAATTTAAACTATGTTTCAGTAGATTAAATAAATAATAACATTAAAAACAGCCATTTTCTCTTGTCGATTACTTCCCAGTCTTTGGGTAAGGATCAAAGTGTAGTATTCTTTTTGTTTTTTTTGGAGGGGGGGGGGTAATGAATTTTAAATATCTTTTGTAAATAAAATTGATTTTAAACCATTGGGAATATTTTAAGTAGGGTAGTCCATAGAGTAAATATGGTATTGTGGTGACTTCTGAAATCAAAGTGATGGACACTAAAACTTGAAATATTACTTTTCTATGCAATAACAAGTCTGCATATGATGTCATAACATAATATTGGGAGGTGGCAGTTGTGAAGTGGATACCAGCACAAACTAATGATTCGGTATACCGTGTTCAAATCCCGTCTAATCCATAGCACCACTTTCACTATGGATGATGGCAATCTTCACTGTGAATGCCAAGAAGCACTCCCATAAGTTAGTGACAAGAGTGATTTTTTAAGTTCCGAACATTTAAAGTTTACATGCGAATTTGATTGTTATGTAAAATTATATCAGTTAACAATAACATAAAAGAACAACGCATATCTATCCATACAGGATGAGAGAAAGAGTAGATATAAGAAAGTTTTTAGTGTAGTTTATTACACAGTATTAGTATTAAACAGTATTAGTCTCATGGTATAGAGGTCAGTTGTCTCTCTTTTTCTCTTTCTTTCAGCAGCAGCGGTTGTAATAGTTGTCGTAGTAATGAAAACAACACCAATTATCGATTTGTAAAATATCAGGTCATCCCATAAGTTCTGTACATATTTTAAATCTCTGAAAGAATGTCTAATGGAACTAAATAATATGTATATATAGTATAAAGTCTTCAACAATTTGGAAAGGTTCCTAAGTTTGGAAAATGAGTGTCTCAGGAATTGTCAGAAGACAAACATAAATTGCGAATTGAAATCTGCAGAAAAATCTATGAAGCACTAATTTTCCAGTGTTTAGGAACCGTTCCAAGTTGTTGAAGATGACGATGAACAGTTGTATGATTTGAGGAAATTTTCATTGCCAATTCTTTAATTAATACTGCATGGTTAAGTGATGCAACAAAGAGATCTTCGTTAAACTCAACTGAACGTCCTGATTGGTCTTCATCTTCAAGGGCGAATTTTACATTTTTAAATTCTATGAGCCATCTTTTAATAGCAGTTATAAGTGTATATTTGTAAATATGAATTCAATTGAAGGTTAAAATGAATGTATTATGTAAATGAGGAAGCCCGTCTAATGTCTTAACGACTTTTAATAACGGTATATAAGGCTGTTGAAATCTCTAAATTTAAGTAAGATTCTTGACACGTTTTCACTTCTAATCGCAGCCTCTTCTTGAAATTTCGTTCTTCTTTGTTTACTTGTAATAATAATAATAATAATAATCTAATCTAACTAATAATGTTATCTAATGTAAATAATGTAAATTAATTGATTAATTAATAATGGTTTCCTAATTCTACAGGTATAAAAATATTATGAACGCTGACTCGAAAAGCTTAATTAATTAAATGTTAATTACTCGAGCCCCCCTCTCTCTTCTGTTTACAAAAATTCCCCGAAACGGACAGACAGACATCCTGACATCCTGACATCGTGACAGAGAAAGTGCTCGTTATATTGCTAGAATAGAGAAAGAAAGACAACAACTTTTATGAGAAAGAACATGTAGAGAACATGTAGAGAACATGTAGAGAACATGTAGAGAACATGTAGAGAACATGTAGAGAACATGTAGAGACCATGTAAAGAACATGTAGAGAACATGTAGAGAACATGTAGAGAACATGTAAAGAACATGTAGAGAACATGTAAAGAACATGTAGAGAACATGTAGAGAACAGAAGATATCATCCCTTACGAGATTGTGAAGTCGATTTTGAACTCTGTCAAGGCAAGAAAGAGTGGTCTGAGCGGCACCTCCCCAGATGTGGCAGCAGCACTCCATCTTAGAACGTACCTGGGTGTTATACAGGTAGAGAATTGCATCAGGAGTCAGGTACTTTCTGGAGCAGTAGAATGATCCAACTATTCTTCTAGCAACCTTAGCAACAAATTGGAATAGAAAGAGAACCTCTTGTTTACTTTCGGCAGCCTTGTAACTCTTGCTCCCTTATTTTGTCCTTTAGTCCTTGTCTATTATTATTACATGTTTTACGAAGATGGACAAATTAGTCCTCACATTCCATGAGTGATGTTTCTGACAAAGGGGGAATAATTGCTGTTTTCTAGGTCGGAATCTATCCATCTAACACACTTATCATTGGTTAGTTTTTTTTATCTTGAAGTGGTATTTTTTTTAACTCCTTATATCAAGTAGCTTCATGCCTTGTCTGGAGCGATTTCCATTACAAAAAAGTTTTCATACTCGGGATAAAAATAAGATATTATGTTGGTCTCTGTTTTTTCTAAACAATTCACAAAATCTGTTAAAAAATATTTTTTCTTTTTTGTCTACACTCGTTTAACACTATAAAAGACATTCTAATCATCCGCAATAACCATATTCTTTTCCTCCATAAAAATAAAAAGTAAAGTGGTCGATCATAGTCGAGGGCGACCTGAAGGCTCCCTTTCTATTAGCTACTACACCAAAGTGTTGGGGAGGGCACAACATCTTTTTCAGGATTACTCCACTTACCCTTGATCCTGCACCGTATAATGCTGAGTGTTTTGCAAGGGGCCATCAAGTACCTTTTTTAAGTCTTTGGTAGGATTGAACCCTGGTCTCCGAGCCCATTAGCGAACACTCTAATCATTATGCCAAATGGGACAAATTTTCCTCCATAAAAGTCCTATAATTCACCAATTTTTGTGCTAGTGCAATCACGAAGAGATTGTGTCTGGATAAAAAGCACTGGTCCCCGTCACCACACTGGGTTGGCGTCAGGAAGGGCATCCGGCCTATCAAAATCTTGCCTCAACTAAGGAAATGACGTTAAAAGAAAATCCGTTGCATTTCAGGCAGTTTATAAAGACCTGGCCAGAGATAGGTTAGTTTGAAAGTCAATTTCTAAAAGCCGTCCAACACATGGCAGCATGTAAAACTGAAAAGTTGCTATTTTTACCCATAACTGAGAATAAATTGTGGGTTTATACCTTTCTAACATTAAGAGGAAGTGATAAGGATAGATTTGAGAGAAAGAAGGATAAATAAATATCTGGCTAGGATGACATAAATAAATGACGCAAATAAAGAAAAGGAAAAAGAGAGTAACAGAGGCAATATGTTTGTCAGTGAAGGGCAAATGAGACGATAAGTGGTGAGAGAAGCAGAATAGTCAGAGTAGTAGTAGTAGTCGCAGCATAAGAGAAGGAGAGTAAGAGGATAAAATTTTTTTAAATCTTTTATTTTTTTTTATGGAAGTCGCTCCAGACAAGGCATGAAGCCACTTGATGTAAGGAGTTAATCATATATGGCGGACGTGGCGATCTTGAACCCGACTTAAAAATGCCCATCTTTACCTGGCATGCATTTTGAAAATGAAAGAACTGTGTAAAGCATAGGTTGCAAGTGAGGATTTGAACACTGCACCATTGATTATGAATACCTGTGTTATCAGAGAGAAGTCGTAGTGTCTTTATTTCAACATCCGAGATAGCGAATCCAGAGCTGTAGTTATGCAAATCAAGTTGGTTTGCATATGTTGGATTTAAGTTAATAAAAGAAGAGCGGGAGAGAAAACGTCCAGTGAGTTGTCAGCCGCATTATTTTTGATTGAAGCAACAAGTCGAATATTTTCATTTAATTCAGTGAAATTTATCTTTAACAGACTCATTGAAGTCAGAGCTTATCAAAGAAGAGGACTACCTCATTTATTTCAACTTGGGGAAAAACGAGCATAATTTTTTTGATCGAAGTGAAAGGAATGTACTATGATTGTCGTATACTTAACCTTGTGTCACACGCGCAGCAACCAAGTCCGAGTGAAAACATTTCCCCGATAGACTTTTAAACCCCCTTTTTCATCATAATAATAAAAAATACTTATCTGGCACAGCTTGAGTAGGTGTTCGTACTAATCTGGGATACGTCCTCAACAGTTAGTTCGACAGTGAATTTGTTGCTGTCGGGTTGAGGTCATCATCATCATCATCAACCAGTTTATTTGTTGAATCAGTCCACAATTAATCCTCTGATGAGGGTAGGGCCTGATTGTCTAGTCTCGAAATCTGAGTCTTCCTCTCCACTCCTGTCTTTGGCAAGGCTTGATGGAATCCATAGGCCCTGAAGATCCACGCATCCTGGGATCTACGAAGCCCAAGACATTACCAGCAGCATTAGTGCTACTGGCACTGCCTTTCTTTTTTCCTGCTGTATTTCGACTAGACATTGTATTTAAGGCAATTTTACGGCTGGATGCCTATCCTTTACCAACTTGAACACTTTTGGCAGTCCAAGACCTCCACCTAACTAGGGCTGATGTCGTTGAGGTATGGTTCTGTTCTGTTCAGTCCTAGGAGGTCAGCCCTCCCAGGCTTTACCTTCTCTTTGAGAAGGAGTTAGTTTATTGCTGATTGCATGAGGCACCCCTACCAGAAAATGCCGACGGGACTGCTCAGGCATTTTTAGTAGGCCAGAGTGAGCTTATCCTAGTGCATTGGCTTTTCAAAACCACACCTGACCTTGTGTCTAACCTGCTAGAGAAGAGGTAAATAAAATAATAATAAAATGAGAGAGCAAGGTAGAATCACTTCAAGACAATCCAAGACGGAAAGAGACCCGACCACCAGCATTCAAAATAAATAAATGACATAAATAAAGAAGATAAGGAAAAGGAAAACATGTACAATGTACCAACGTTGACTCAACAGGTCATGGGTCATCTAGTGTAATTTTAAAATGTTGTACAAATAAACCCTTTAGTTATTAATTACGTTTCAATGGTGATTTCGGTATCTGCTTTTTTACAAGCTTGATCTACCTGAGATAAATCTTTTACTAATGTGTTACAGCTTATCAAGTCCCAAAGGCCACTCGAGGATAAAGGTTAACGAGATTTTCAGTAGATAACTATCGATCATTTTTAGTGATGATGAATAAAAGATGAAGAAAGTACGCATTTGTTTTATGTCTTCATTCCGGATAAGTTATCGTACATAGCTAGGATGGAAGCAGGCTTCCTAAGAAAACAATACAAATAGGACACATATTACTCATTCATTAATACATTCATACATACATGGACATATTATAATATTACAATGGTTGTCCCTAACATACATCAATGGACATATTGCTACCGATCTAGTCAGTTGGCGATGAACAACACCTTGAAAATATTGGAAATGATGGGTTAATTATTAAAGTGAATGGCTTGAAAAAAATTTGTTAAGATTGGACTTAAAATCGACCATGTTGTATTCAGCTGGGAACCAGTCTTGCGATATTGCATTCCACAGATGAGAAATTCTTGGAAAGAAACTATGTTCATGGTAGTTCCGTTTAGTTTTAGGTAGACAGAAGAAGAAAGGAACAGTCTTTACAGTGGTTGAAGCTAAAGAAGTGTTTGCTAAGAATGTTAGCTATCATGAAAATAGCGATAGAGTAGAGAAAGACTAGCAACATCTTTTCTGTGAGAAAGGGGCTGTAGGGAAGGGAAGAGATCATCTCCCACTAGATTTTTAAGTTGATTCTGTACTACTCAGTCAAGAGTGTTCTCTGATTGGCATCTCTCCAGATGTGGCAACAGTAGTCCATCTTAGAATGTATCTGGCTCTTGTACAGGTATAAGATTGTGTTAGGAGTGAGGTACTTTATGGAGCGATAGAATGATCCAACCATTTTTCATGCAGCCTTGGCAATGGATTTGATGTAAGTCTTTCATTTCAGGTCTGGAGTGAAGCTCAGTTCTCGGAGCGTATCCAAGAAGGGGACTACCTCAAGGATAGAGCCATTTATTTCAACTTGGGGGAAAAACGAGGATAATTTATTTGATCGACGTGAAAGAAACGTACTATGATTGTCGTATGCTTAACCTTGTGTCACACACGCAGCAAAAAAGTTGTCGTCATCATTACAGAAACATTTAAAGTGGACAATACCTTGGTTGCTGGTCGTTCTTCTTGCATGCACTTTTACGTCATCCTCCTTGACCGAGGAAATAAATACTAGTCCCATAATTGAAGTTTCTTTAAAAAGACCAGCTCGACACAAATCTGATAGAAGAAAACGAGTCATTTATTTGACGTGATCGTCGGTGCTAATCACTGAGCAGTAAACAAATTAGTTATATCTTGTCAGCCCATGTTATTACACATCTGATTCCTTGCATTCTCCCAAACGGTCTGCCGCTTCCTATCATCCTCTCTCTTTAAGCCATGTGACGTCATATCTGTTTTTAATACATTTCCACAGCCTAAGTAATTTTTTACCTGAGTTCAGCGAGTTTACCTCTGCTCACCCATCTTGTCATTCTCAACTTACTAAATTAAATATTAGATGATCAACCCGTCCGATATCTAACATGATGACAGTTCATTGAAATTTACCTGATCTCTGAAATGCAAAAATGTATATTTTTAATGTTTTTTTTCCAGTTAAATCAAGTCGAAATGGCGATTCAGGCATCTGTTCCTGATGAAAACTTGATCAAGTTAAGAACAGATTTAAAAGAATTGATTAGCTTAACAGAAGGTAATTAAAGTTTTGTTTTTTACATTTTTTGTTAAATTGTTATTGTTTTATTTATTTACTAACTGTCCTGATCCTGTGTTGCCCAGGAAAAAACATGACTAACTTGTTTATAAAGAAATGATAAATAATTTTGGTGACTTGAATTTTGTAAGAAAAGTATTAATGTTAAAAGATATAATAAAGAGAATATTTTTTATAAAATATTTAGAAAACCATCACAACGCAAATTATTTGTTTTTAAAATAAATTATTTATTTACCTTAAAAACATTTTTTTTTTTTTTTGAACTTGAGAACTTTCGCTAATATATACCATCTTCAGAAGAATAAGCATATTTTTTTTCTTCTTTTTCTTCATTTTTTTTTCTTCCTGACTGGGACAAACTTATCGCAGTCAGGTTGAAATCTGTCTTGATTTCATGGACGAAAATGTCGATATGGCTGTGTGCATCACATGGTTATGTGGGAAAGGTATTTTGAAAAGTCACACATTGGAAACGTTGGCGGAATGGCAATAATAAAGAGAATATTTTTTATAAAATATTTAGAAAACCTTCAACGCAAATTATTTTAAAAGATATGTTTTTAAAAATATTCATTTGTGCTGAAGTCATGGGAAATAACTCATGACCTGTTTACTTCCCTTTTAATCTATAAGAATATTTTCTGAGTAAGGGAAAAATTGTTTAAAAATATAACTTGTTTTGAGATATTTATTTTTTTGCGTAGGTCAAGAAAAATAACATATGACAGGATTATTTCCTTTTAATGTAGAAGCATGGATGCTTTAAATCGCAGGAAGGTTAGCCGTCCAAGGAAAACTTGAAAGCAAGTGATTAGACAAGACCGCACAGTGTGGAATCTGGAGACAGTTAACCTGCTGAATCATGAGAACTAGAGAGTGAGCTTGTGTGATATCAGAAAACAAGGGAAAAATGACGTTAAATGAATAGAAAATAATGGAGAAGAAACAATGTGTAAGAATATTCAATGAGTAAGAAAAAGGTCTCCACTCTCAAAGTTTTCTTAGCCGGTATTTTTTTTATAGAAGTCAAGAGAAATAACTCATGACATGATTACTTCCCTTTAATGTATTCGGTAAGTAAGAAAAAAGTCTCCACTCTAAAAGTTTTCTTAGCCGGTATTTTTTTTATAGAAGTCAAGAGAAATAACTCATGACATGATTATTTCCCTTTAATGTATTCGGTAAGTAAGAAAAAAGTCTCCACTCTCAAAGTTTTCTTAGCCGGGATTTTTTTTATAGAAGTCAAGAGAAATAACTCATGACATGATTACTTCCCTTTAATGTATTCGGTAAGTAAGAAAAAAGTCTCCACTCTAAAAGTTTTCTTTCTGGAATAAGTATTTTTAGAAAGAAACTGATGCAAAGTAAAATATATTCGTTCCAATGATATCGTGGAAAAAAATAGTCTAGTTTGAATCAAGTATTGATATGTCAGACAGATTGCTATTTGGGTCTGACTTTGAAAATTCAACAAGATAAATTTATGTTATAATAATAAAAGCACCCAATATTAGTAGGGTGTCAATTTTTGTATAATTAGTTTTTAATTTTATTTTATTGATTTTGATTTTTGGAAGTTTTTATGCATTAATTTAAAAAAATTGAAAGTAATATCATAAATATGTACACAATTAGATGGATTTGTTGTGTGACCTCAATAATTGTTACTAATATTTCATTCACAATAATTACAAAGTGAAAATTAAAAGCCGAGCGGAAACATGTATTGCTGGTGTCGGTCTTTTCTTTTCTTTCTTTTCTATTCAAATTTGTTCTTTTTTACCATCTTGTATCTGGCCACCAAACCCATACATCCGGTTCTTGACACATCAAAGTGGAGATTACATATGTCAGCATGGAACTACCTCACATCACCTGACTCACCTGATGACTGGTCAAAGGCGTTTATCAGTCCATCCATACACCAGTCAGCTTCTGGTGTCTAGCCGCCAAAATTTGTAACGAGTTTCATTGACGCTGTGTGGCAAAAAAGAAGAACAATAGTACTCTCATCATTAATCTTAAGTCTGCAACAACGACTGAAGAAATCAAGCTTATACAAGGTGATCAAGAAGTCACTGAGGGATTTTCAACTTGAATAGATTCTTTATTTTTTATGGTACCGTAATGGAATTTTAACATAATTATGACAAAGACAATGGAGATTTGTTTGCAAAAAAGAACAAAAATGAAAAATAATATCTTTTAAATGGTTTCCATTTTCAGCTTCACAAATTTGTGCCTTTTCCAAAACATTATTCATGATGGATTGCAGGATCATTCGATTACGATTTAATTCCCTGTCTTGTCTCCTGATGTTCTCCTTCAATTTCTGTAGAGTTTCAGGTTTGTTGATGTAAAATTTTTCTTTGAGATACATCCACAAGAGCACAAATTTGTGAAGTTAAACATAGAAACCATTTAAAAAATGTTATTTTTCATAATTAAATTCTTTTTTCATTTTTCTTTTTTTTGTAAACAAATCTCCATATTATGTTAAAATTTCATGAAGGTACCATAAAAAATAAAGAATCTATTCAAGTTAAAAATCCCTCGGTGACTTCTTGGCTGCCCTGTACTTTGCTGATCTGAAGATTTTACAAATCTGTGAAGAACCAGAGTGCTGACCAAAATTATTTATTTTCATAAAAGAATTATTATTTACATCTGAAAAGTTTGGATTATTTGGATTATTCAGACTACTATTCTTATCTTGGATGCTATGTGATACTATGGACTGCCCCCCCCCCCCCCCTGTCCACAGCCGAGGAAATGATTCACCAAGTTGCACAATGGACTGCCTACAGAGCAGAGACTCCGGACAATGATAGAAAATGACTCATTAATGCATACAAAGGCAATCAGAGATTGAGTGAAGTCAGCTGGGGAGTGGCTGAGGAGACAAAAGACCGGACATAGGATTTCCGGATATGACTAAAAATATTTTGGAGTGAGAGTTGTTTTGTGACAGTTGATTTTCATGACAGTTTTGAGTTTAAGACACTTGAAGCCTCAGAGAGGAGACAATCATATTGGGCAGAGCTTTGGCAGATGAAGAGATGAGCTGACAACCTTGAGCACCGACAATGGGGGCCTCGACAGTCCGCAACGGTGTCACACACACTCAGAGTACAACTGGTTGATACACAATGTATCGGCATTTATGTTTATCTTGTGAGTTTGCTGTTGCTTTTATTCTTGTAAACCATTGCTTGTTCCCTCGGTGATCGTCAGTGAAATAGACGACATAACGAGAACGACGATGAAGACAAGAAGAAAACCACGGCACACAATGTTGGGGTCGGCGATTGTCAAGGAGGACGTACATGTCTTCTACTATTCTCACAACATTTCAGGTGATGTAACCTCTGACCGCCTTCAGGTGCGTCTGGTCAAACTCAGAAATCTTGATGTCGAACTCGTGGATCTGTACGGAATTTCGAACTGAACCTTTTAGTTAATCCGCGGGGTTAGCTTTCTGTCGTTGCGTCAGCCATAACCGGATAGAAGTCTTAAGTAATTTGCAATTATATTCTTAGTATCGCCCATACTGAGGATTGAACCTTCAACCTCCAGAAGACTGTCACTTAGAACTGATAATAACTTTTAATGTCTGTGCCACTGGTCTTTGTGGACAATTTTAATATGAATGTTTTAGATGTGTAGTTTTACTACTTATTACTTACGTGCTTTCAATCTTTCAATATACATGTATATATATATATATTAGCATTTGCTGAGAATTTTACAGCCAGTTTAAATGACTTTCTATTTGACAGTTTAAATGCTCCAAATGTCTTTCAAATTTCAAAGGGTTATGAAATAATTAATTCCAACTATTTATTTCAACTATTAACAAAAGATTAAAATGGCTGACTTGTTTAGAAAGAAACTGAAATGCATTCTGGTGGATTTAATTTCGTAATTAAATAAATAATTCTTTTAAGTAGGATTTTTAAAATTTTGTTTTATTTTACGATACAACATTTTTTATTTCAGTAAATATTTGATTAATAATAGATTTTTAAAAATTCAATAATGTGTAATTGGCAAAGTTATGTTGATGCAAGAAAATCACACACACACACACACGTGCAGTTGTCTCATAATTTTATTGCTATAGAGATAACACTGAAGTTGATTCTTATCCTATCCGTTTTGTTTTTGTGGATTTTAAAAAAAAGGAATCATGATCAATTTTTTTTATCTATTGGGTTGGCCAAAAAGTTTGTTTGTTTTTGGAATGTCATCTTTCCGGCCTATTAAAGCCCGTTTTATATTCCTATTCTTCAAATCCTGTATTTGGTGTAGCGAGTATGTTGACGTCAGCGTGTAATAAGCCTCCGAGCAGAGAATGTCTTACATTTTTGCTTGTATTTCAGGGCTTGAAATGGAAAATCAATCAGAGCACTACCGACATCTGATGCTTTTTTACTACAGAACAGATACTACACTTTGATCTTAACCAAAAGGCCAAGAAAACAAGATGTTCGTTCGTTTTTTTAATGCCATCTTTCCGGCGTACTAAAGATCGTTTTATATTCCTATTCTTCAAATCCTGTATTTGGTGTAGCGAGTATGTTGACGTCAGCGTGTAATAAGCCTCTGAGCAGAGGAGTTCTTACATTTTTGCTTGTATTTCAGGTCTTGAAATGGAAGCATTACCGACATCTGATGCTTTTTTTACTACAAAAAAGAAAAAAAAGCTACATAAACCTGCATAAAGATATGTCATGTGTATGGGGAGAATGCTGTTACAGAACGGGTGTGCCAGAAATGGTTTGCTCGATTCCAAAAAGGAAAAGTTTCAGTGAAAGATGTTCCTCGCTCTGGCCGGCCAAAGATGATCGATAGTGACCAAGTGAAAGATGTAGTTAAACAAGATTGCTGCAAACATTCTCAAGATTTCCAAATCGAGCGTGGAAAATGAATTGCATAAACTCGGTTATGTTTGTAAACTTAAAAACGAACAAACTTTTTAGCTAACCCAAAATTTCTCTGATAAAAAAAGGACGGAATATATTATTAAATTTGAATCAAAGAAAACGCGATTAAAGACTAAATTTCCTCACTTTTTCAACTTTTTTTTTTGTGAAACAAGAGTGGTCGTTCTTTCTCCTTATATTGAACTAGCATGGCTACTCGGTGTTGCCAGGGACAACAAAATAGAAAAGTTTTAAAGCGTAACATTTTTCTTTTAAAACTTCTCTCTCTCTCTCTCTCTCAACCTTTACCTCTCTCTGTTCCTCTCTTACCCGTCCCCTCTCTTTCCCATCCCCTCTCTTCCCCGTCCCTCCTCTCTCGCACTCCTCAGCCAAGAAGGCTTTCCCCTCCTCCAACCGAGGACAGAGCAGATATCATACTTTGATTTGAGAAAGTGTATTTTAGTTTGAGCTTCACACCAAAGGTCGATGCAAAAAAATCACTCTAAATGTTGACCCCCTCCTTCCTCTGACTAATTTTGTACCTAGTGACGTCCCAAAAAATAAATATTACAAAAAAAAGTGTCCATATTCTATCAAAGGTAATGCTGAAAAAATATATCAGTTTTGTGGGTGTGTCTTGTGTAGTTCCTGACTTTTAGCTGGACAAACACACACACACACACAGACAACTGCCCTTTATATAGTAGAAGATGGGATTTCAGTATCCTAGAAGAAGGTCTGAGAGTTTAACAGTCAAGATATTATGACCTGCTACCTTAAATATTATACATGTACTGACCCAAGAACTCTCATCCATTCTTTCAATGTGGCCATACCATCAAAGTCTCCTGTTCTGCACACATCTCCCTATACTGTCAAGATTTAATTTTCCTCTAAATCCAGAACGACTAGATGAAACCCGAGTATTCCCAGCAAACACTGTAATGTATAGTATTTAAATCGAATAATTAATATATATATATATATATATATATATATATATATATATATATATATATATATATATTATAAAATTGAAAATAGAAGCCTTTATATATGCAAGATTAATTTTTTTTTTTTACTTTAATCTTATTAATTTTGGATATATACTATATATATATATATATATATATAGTGATAAGATTAATTCCAATAACCAAAATTCAGTCGTTAATCATAATATTTATTTTACAATGACAGAATTGTTGATGGTTTTACAATCGTTTTGTAATATGCAATACCTACAATTAGAAGCAATTACATGCTGCTCATCAGAAACCTCAAGAAAAACATTTATAAAAATGTTAGATCATGCCAAAGTTCAAGGATAAGATGAAAAACAGTCGTCACTCATGCAAAAGCCCCCCCCCCCCCTCCAACTGAGGGTGCTAGTTTGACTGCAAATAATGTAAATAAAAGTTCTTATCTAAAAAATGCAGAACGATGCCGTTCTTAAGTATTTTTTTGTGCCGTCATTCAAAAAGGTCACAGATTGAATTACAACGTCAATTCTTTCTTTTTCTTTCTCTTTTTAAGAAAGTCTTTTGGATCTGCGGAAACGGCAATTACTTTCAGAATTAGATGCTGCAAGTGATGAACAACCAACTTTTAGCTCCGAGGCAAAGTCTTCCGAGGCAAACGCCATGGACGCCGAATATGCAGCATTCAAGGTAAGTTTATAAATGCTATAAATGGAACATATTGACTCCACAATCCTTTGCGCAATTCTGTAAAGTTCCTTGAATGGTTAGGCGTGACGTTGCTTCTTATGTTCATGTGTCATCATCATTGTCATCGTCATCATCATTATCATCATAATCATCATCGTCATCGTCATCGATTTTACATGCTGGCATGCATTGGATGGCTTTAAGAAATTGACTTCCAAAATAACCTATCTCTGGCCAGGTCTTTATTTATCCCTCTTTCTCTCAGGTCCATTCTTATCACTTCCTGACATGTTTTCCGTGGCCTTCTCCAACTGTATCAGCTGAACTGATTTGCCCTTAGGATAACCTCTATGATGCGAAAATCCTCTGACTTAATGTGTTTTATTTGATCAGGTTTCACATTGCGGATCCATCTAATCACAGATCCTCATTGCATTGCATTCGCTGCCATATAACATGATGCACCTGACGCAGCTGCTATACAACTTACACTGGATGCTTGTGATGTTATCAGACGCAACAACTTATGAATGGTCAGCCACGCTGCCTTCACCCTTGTGGTTGTAGTTAGGGTTCACATCCACCGCTTACGGTCAGCAGATCTCTTCCTTCGGTAGCAGAAAGAGTCTACTACCTCCATTAATATAATGCTAAATTGTCGTAAGGCGTCTTTTTCGGTTCGGGTCGCTGCGCCGTTGAACAGGTTACCAGAAGCCGTTGTCAGCCTACAGATGATCAAACAGTCCAAGGCAGCGCTGGATGCATCATGGCCTCTGATCTTTGGATAATTATCCTTCACTTGGGCAGCAGAAGATGCGTGAAGACATGTTTCTGGCGTAAAACATCATCAACCAGAATTTAAATATATTTTCCGAAAAGTTTTCCACAGGACCCAAACAAAAGATGTACCATAGTCGCTTTCGTCTCATTAGAAGAAAGTCAGCATTCTCTGTCCATGATTCTGTTTCATAGAACAGCCGAACACAGGATTAAAGTCGCCTTGGACAAAACATTCAGATGATATATAGATGTACACATCTTTTAACTGTCTTTTTACATGGCTTGTTGCACTTTGTTATTTTTTACCAATAAATTTCATTTGATTTGATTATTATAATTCGTATTATTATTATGATTAGGTAGATATACAACAAAGCTGGACCAGATTCAGAACATTAGGTCAGACACTCTACTTGAGAAATTGGCCATCCAAAAACTTGATGTCCTAATAAGGGCAAACTGTCTTCATTGGTTCGGACATATTGAAAGAAGCAAGGGATATATCAGTACTTGCAGAGACCTAAGACTGGACAGTAAAAGAAAGCTGGGTGCCCTAGCAAGACATGGAAATAAACCATCAAGCAAGATCGTAAACAGTGGTAAATTGATAGTCAATCTCCACAATCGTGATCACTGGAGACTTAGCGTAAGGACAGCCAGACAGCATCGAACCTCTTGTTAAAGTTAACATAGACGATAAACCTGGATAGTGAGTGTAAGTGAGTGTATTACCCCCATCTTCCATAACCTTCCAGTGGGCAATTTTGTTACATAATCAGTTGTGACATGAAATGATCGACTAATAATTTTTGAAGTTTGAGGAACGATTTTGCTATTTTTAAATTTTTGCCGCATTTTTTGCACCTGAGGTAAGAGTTGATAGCTTGGAATTTACTTTTACCTAAGTAAGTGTGTGTACTTAGTCTTTTTTGCTCCTGGTGAAACAGGGCCTTCATAGTTGTCTACCATTGTCTTCCGTTCCTCAAGGCCTTTTTTATAGCTTCCAACATTAATCCTGCGGTCACCAGTTCTATTGCTTCAGGTCTGCTTTGGCCATCCTCTTTTTCACTTTCCTTGAGAGATTGAAGGGCCTATCAAATTATTTTGCTTGGTTCTTTTCACAGGGTGTATCCGATCTATCACCATTTTCTTTGTCATATTTGGATCAACATTGGCTCTCGTTTTGCCCTAGCCGACACGTCTGTGTTGGGAACTCTATCAGACCGCATTAACTAGAAAAATGGAAGTAAATTTATAGACACATACAAATACAATTAATGAGACTGCAAAAAGTAGAGTGATTGTGAAAATAAAATGAATATATAAACAAAATAAAGATAAACGGGCACTTTGTCAGTTGAAACTAATATATTAAACGATTACTAGATTTTTACTTTTCTTTCCTGTTCTTTTTTTTTCTTTTTTCAATGTAATTTACAGAAATTAAAATTTTTCTTCATACTTCTTTAAAAAAAATAACAAATTCTTCTTTAAAAAAAAAGGGATTGTAAATTCAGTTTTTAGCCATTTATTATTTATAAAATGTTGCTGGTGTTAGCTTTATACTGACTTTAATAATATTTACACAATTTATTTTTATATTAAAAAGGGCAATGAAACAACGGGCATTAATATCTAAGTATTTAAATACTTAAGAGTTAAAAAGAATAGCTTCGAACATATTTCAAGTACAAATACTTCTGGGAAATGCTGAGCCGGGACTGCTAGTATATATATAATGTTAAAAGCAGCTAACAGAAACATTTGTTCTTAATGGTAATATACAACGAGACGAATAGGCATACGTTCACTTTAAGAAAGACAGCGGTTTTCATTGGCATTCGGTGGGGAGACTTCGCGTGGACTAACTTTCAAATTTAGACGCAAAATGAATGCTGCAAAACAGTTTCATATTCATTCATTTCTTATTAAATCATACATTTTTTATACAAAGCAGAGGACTGCTTGAAATATTTAAATTTAAATTATAATAACACCTATAAATTTACGTGCTTTTATGTTTTTCAGAAGGCTACTTTTTATCTGTCAAATGTAAAAAAATTCATTATTTTTAGACAAGAAATATAAATATAACTTTGAAATTTTAGAAACAGTTAACATGACGCAAGATTTTGTTAAACAAATGAAATATTTATTAAATCATTTTTTTTTTTAAATCCAAATTTTCGGTTTTAAAAACCTTATTCATGGTACAGACAATATTTTCCTTTTTTTTTCTTTTCTTCTTTTTTTTCACAGTCGAAGTCTTACGACTTGGCCGAAGATCGATCTTCTGGTGTTATGAAGATACTGTGTTTTTTAATGTTCGATCTGTAGTGTAGCGCACTGAAACGCGTGTGCACGATAATGAGATTTAAATTTTACTACAGCTTAAAAGCGCCGTTGAAACGATAACCTTGAAATTTTAGAATCAGTTAACATGACGCGAGATTTTGTTAAACAAATAAAATATTTATTAAATCATTTTTTTTTTATCCAAATTTTCGGTTTTAAAAAAGCTGTAGTAAAATTTAAATCTCAAATATAAATATATATTTTAAATGATATATATATTTTTTTAATGATATATATATATATATATATATATATATATATATATATATATTAAGATAAATGAAAGAAGAAAGATAAATATGTACGAATGACAAATCTATTTCAACTTCGATTGTTCAATGCAAGGTGTACTCGGTAAAAAACATGTTTATTTTTCTTTCCTTAAGCCAAGGCTTTTCAAAGATTAAAATCTTATCATCAGAGGAATTACATAAATGTATAAGTTGGCAGTGGAAAAGGCAAAATTCAAAATTTGAAAAAATATAAAGTAATGGAGAGTAAGTGTGTGCGTGTTAAAAAATATGGAGTCTGTTCAGTTGGTGAATGTCCGTAGATGAGGTGTCCGGTGAAAGAAGATTTAAAGATGGAAAAAACGGGTTTGTGAAGGCAGCGTTGAAAATGTTCAAAAATGTATGTTCCATCTACGATTGAACTAAACATCTTTCTATTGGATTTACTTCATCTTTATCTTGGCCTTTCTCTGTGAACTGAACCTGCTACCTTAAATTTTATACATCTACTGACACAAAAACTCTCATCCATTCTTTCAATGTGGTCATACCATCGAAGTCTCCTGTTCTGCACACATCTCCCTATACTGTCAAGATTTAATCTTCCTCTAAATCCAGAATGACTAGATGAAACCCGGGTATTCCCAGCAGACACTGCAATGTATAGTATTTAAATCGAATAATTAATATTTTTATATATATATATATATATATATATATATATATATATATATATATATATATATATATATATATATGTTATAAAATTGAAAATAGAAGCCTTTATCAATGCAAGATTAATTTTTTTTGTTTTTTTACTTAATCTTATTAATTTCGGAATAAAATTCCATCATCAGAGTTGACCAGTATTGTGTCATTTTTTTTTTCATCAAAAACACAAAAACAAAAATAAACAAACTTTTCTCCATTTGTTTTTTTGATAAAATGTCCTTGTTATGATGTATCCGCGCCGATGTCGTTGGCGGTTATGAATTCAAATTCTGGTTGTAAAACGAAGAAAGCATTGGCATGCTCGTAGTTTAAAAAATGGGTCGTTCATTTCAAAGCATTGCTGGGTCAGTATTATAAAATTGAAAATAGAAGCCTTTATCAATGCAAGATTAATTTTTTTTTTTTACTTTAATCTTATTAATTCTGGAATAAAATTCCATCATCAGAGTTGACCAGTATTGTGTCTTTTTTTTTTTTCATCAAAAAAACAAAAATAAACAAGCTTTTTTCCTTTTGCTTCTTTGATAAGATTAATTCCAATGACCAAAATTCAGTCGTTAATCATGATATTTATTTTACAATGACAGAATTGTTGATGGTTTTACAAGCGTTTCGTAACATGCAATACCTACAATCAGAAGCAATTACATGCTGCTCATCAGAAACCTCAAGAAAAACATTTATAAAAATGTTAGATCATGCAAAAAGTTCAAGGATAAGATGGAAAACAGTCAACACTCATGCGAAAGCCCCCCCCCCAGCGTTAATAGGATGAAAAAGATTCAGATCAAGTCATCATTTTGATTGTGTGTATGTATATATATATATAAATATATATATATATGTCAGATAGTTTTTATCTTTCACAGGCTTTAATTGATACTGATGATGGTGAATCGACATCTTGCACCACTAAAAAGAGACCCCAGAATGAAGATGACCAAATGGCGGAATGTTCCATTAAAGATGAAAGAGGGGAAGATGAGCGCATAAACTCCAGCGACGAAGACGAAGACGACGACGAGGAGGAAGAAGAGGAAAACAGACGTTTAAAAGAAGGTTTAAAAAATTTAATTGGACAGAAATGCCGAGCCCCTTTCAACACAGAATGGACCAAATATGGTATGCACAATGCCATCATAACAGACATTCTTGATTTTAATCCCCCTCATCCAGCTCAGGTAAATACCCTCATTTTCTTTTTTTTTTTAGGAAATCTATTTGTTTTGTCTGTTTTATGGCATATCATCCCTGTTTGGGTTATTTCGTACCAAAACACAATCTGGTTCTGGTGTAGCACTATAGGAACTGATCTTGCATCTTTGTATCACGTCGGGGGTCACCATTTTATAGGAGTTAATCTTCGCATAGATTATAATACTCTCTGATAATAATCTTTAAAAAACGATCGCTAAAGAAAGGAAAACAAAATTTACATAAATTTATTTATATGGCCTACACAGTTGAGTGTAGGTTGCCAGAAGTTACAATAGTGAATTGAAAGAAATTAAAGTTAATAAGTGTCGGGTGCTGAAAGTTATTTCTTTGAGCAGTATATCTTCAAACGAAGATAGCCGTGCTCAGAGTGTCTAGTCGATGGATGGCTAGAGAGAGTGTCTATATCTTTCTTTGTGGCTGCTTGGAAGCTATCTAACTGCTCTGCGAACCTATAAAGGTCTCTGGGTGGAGTCCTTAAAAAGTTCCGGTTGAAGTGACCACACTGTAGAGTCTGATTGGTCATCGTGTGACCAAAACACCTCACTCAGGTCAGTCACCACCAGAGGAAACAAATGCTAATGTTATGGCTACATGGGGACTAATTCTTATATCCCGGAAGATTGTCTGAACTGCAGCTAATCACCTACACAGCTGCAGTCCTTATTTACTTGCCTCCCCATGTGGACAGAGTTAGACACAAGGTCGGTTTATAATGTGAAGAAAATCCAGCACCCCAAAAAGGGGCACTCTGGATTGGAACAAAATAAAAATTGCCTCGATCTTCGATGTCTGAGGAATAACAGATAAAGTGTAGTATTAGAACAGATACTCCACTTTAAATAATTTATTTGCAGAAAATATTAAAAAATTACACTTAAAACAAATTAGGCACAGGACCATCAAACGTGTGGGGTAAAAATGGGCGTCATTTGTCATCCTTAGTCTAACGTGATAAAAATGTCTATTCTACTCTTAACTAGAATCATCTCAGTCACCACAATACCACATTTACACTAAAGGCCGTCCTACTTAAGATATCTCCATATTTGTTAAACATTTTTAAAAGTTATATTTATGCACAAAAATTCATTGGAATAGCACGGGGAGTAGGAAAAAAACAAAAAATTCAGTTAGTAAGACCCTCCCAACCATTTCTAAATAATAGACCACTCACTGTTTTCCGGTGTCTTTAGAACCAAAAACAAGCAGGTCAATCTTTAAATGGTAGTGTTATCTGAGTGGAAGAAAAAAGAAAACAGGGGATGGAGTCGGAGAATGGGTGGTGTCCTTCCAAGATAAATGCAATTTAGGAGAGGCGGAGAAAAAAATATTTAAAGTGGGGAGTGGGCATCTTGGAGGATTTCTATTACCGCAGGGGTGTGTGTGGGTGGGGGGGGGGTGTTACTACACTTTGATCCTAGCCAAAAGGCCAAAGAGTTGAAGTCTTGTTGAGTTGATGACACATAACAGATCAGTCTCGCCTTCCTCTTTTTTTTCGTTGTTGTTCCGTCGTGATGTGTGTTTATTAATAACAGCGGTTGTAAAAGCTGAGAGCATAAAATCATTTGGGGTTCAACAATCTTTTGGGAGTTTTATTTTTCTTTATAGTATAATTATATACATACATAATACTCTAAACCCATCCCCCATAGGGGAGGGAGCAGCTATCCAAGAACTCAACCGCTTTCTTGTGTGCATTTTAGAAAAAAAGCGGAAGAACTGATCAGCTTATTCGCTACCTGTCACTAGCGACTTTTTGTCCTTCCCCCTGCAATATGTTGACACGTAACCCTAATTTAAAACTTTTAACTTCTAATGGAATTTTCCACTGCTCTAACTTTATGCTTACTTTAACCTTGTGTGGAAAAATACCGTTTTGAACATTATTTTTACACACCCACATATAATCTGGCTACACTGGGTATGATCTTTAAGTGAATCCAGTGGTGAGGCCCTAATATGTGAGTTTTGGGGAATATCGAATTACCCGTTACTTACTATTACTTCTAGATCCACTCTGACTTTGAGTAGGTTCTATCTATGGTTTAAATAGAAACTTTTGTTACAATAATGTTTGACGTGCCATGTAAATGATTCATTTTATTTTGGGTTATTTGGATTATTCGGACTACTGTTTTCATCTTGGATGTTATTCCCACAATGTTTCGGTCAACGTAACCTCTTACTTTCTTCAGATGCACGGACCTATGGCGAAATGAATAAAAGTGCTAACCCTAACCAATTCTAAATGACGGTCTTCTGGAGGTTAAACGTTCAATTCCTAGTATGGGCAATACTAAAAATACAATTATGAATTACTTAAGACTTCTACCAGGTTAGAGCAGGTTAGTTACTCCCGTGGATTAAATAAAGGGTTCTGTTAGAAATTTTATCCTTCAGAATTGCCAATTGTCAGTTCTCACTGAATCTCTTTTAGTTTCTTGGTTGGACATTTTCCAGAAGTCAAAGATCAGCAGGCTTTTTTATATTAATTTCAAGCTAAGGTTTATCTTCTTTTATTATATAAAGGACACTTCTTTGTGTGCGTCCAGCTAAAAGTAAAAAACAACAAAACAAACACCCACAAAGTTGGTATATTCTTGAACAGCGATGCCTCGGATCAATAATATCTAATATATAAAGTAGAGACGATTTTTCCCCTGTACCTTCTCAGAGAATAGGAAAATAACCACATGCATCACAGGCTACTTAACTCAGCATTATATTACACTTGTTAACTCGAGCGTGTTTTATTAAAATTGTTATTATTTTTTTCCAGCTAACACTAAATATTACATTTGGCTCAGCATCTTTGGCTCTCGGACAAACCAACTCCATATAGGTGGTAGCAAAAACTTTTCTCCCTAACAATTATGTACTGTGACTACACTCATCGACACCAGGAACTAATAAACACTGTTTAATTTTCACAAAACACTGGTGCCAATAATGAAGCTTAGGTTAATTGGCCTATTTTGACATGCATTTATAACCCGGGAGCGTGGCGCAGTAGGTAAGAAAGCAGGTTTCTTAATCGCCAGTTTTAGCGTTCGATCCCATTCTACTCTAACATTTGTTCTTTTTTTTTAATATAAAACATTCGTCAACACGGTAGACGGGGCAGAAAAAAAACAATAGGCCGTTTCTTTTTGATTCAACGTCATGCAATAGGTAGTACTTTCTCCCGTGCAACGCCGGGCGACGGGTTCCGCTAGTATCTAATATTTTAAAAAAATTATTCATTCTTTGAGGGTCATGTATTTTCAATCTTATGTACTAGCGGAACCCGTCACCCGGCAAAAAGTACTACCTATTGCATGACGTCGAATGAAAAAAAACAGCCTATAGTTACCGTGTTGGCGAATGTTTTGAATTAAAAAAAAAAGAAAAAAGTGGACCCATAGAATGGGATCGAACGCTGAAAGAGTCGAATATGAAACCTGCCTTCTTAACCACTGCGCCACAGTTTCTACTTAACGATACATGTTTAAATAGGCCAAGTCATAGGTAGAATGAGAAAGAAGGTAATCTGATATTCGCGGAAAATCATCGTAGTGAACGGGAGCGGTCACTAAGTCTTTGCATATTGCTTTATATTATGTAGTAAATTAATACCAGGCAAATAATAAATAAAGACGGACTGTTTTGTGAAAATTAAACTGTGTTTATAAGTTCCCGGTGTTGATGAGTGTAGTGACAGTACATAATTGTTTGCTACCACCTATATGGAGTTGGGTTTTTGGAGAGTCGTGGATGGCGGGCCAAATGTAATATTTAGTGTTAGCTGGGAGAAAAGAATAACAAATGTACTAAAACACGCTCGAGTAAATAAGTGTAATGTAATGGTGAGTTTAGTAGCTTGTGATGCATGTGGTTATTTTCCTATTCTTCGAGAAGGTACAGGGGAAAAATCGTCTCTACTTTATATATTAGACTAATTTGTAAAGAAAATACCAACTCATTTCAAAATTATTAGAAACTAACTCCAGATTTTATTTATCGTTTCTTAATGTTCTCTTCGGACTATTGTCATTATCAACATCATTTCTCTTCAAAGGGAGGAGTAGGTGGCAAGAAACTAGGAAAAGGTGGTTTTAGTAGTGCTCTGGAGGCCTCCTTAATTTTATTTAGGTGGTTTCAGTAACGTCCTAAGTTTTATTTTTTTCACTCTATATGGGCGGAAGAGAAAGAGGGGGTTGGAAAGATGGAGGGGGAAAATGGGGGAGAGGAGGAGAGAGAAAGATAGAAGGACAGATAGAGAGATAAAATGTTTAATAGAAATATGTTACACTTTTTAACCTCTTCTGTTTTGTTTTTAGTGGCCCGGGCAACACTGGGTAACCCTACTAGTAATCCATAAAAACAAGTTTAAATATGGTTTGGTGCATAATACCGAAATTCACTTGTCTTATATTAAAAAAAAAAAAATTTACTAATGAGTCACCACTTATGTTGAAAAGGCACTCAAAGATGAGGGTTATTGAAATGATAGATTTGGCAGTTAAATGATGAAAAATATCATGAGAAGATTGAAAATAATAAATGAATAAATAAATGAGAACCATATATGACAAGTATTTATTGCTATTTGATTTGAAGATGATCATGTTGTAGCCTGCAGGGAAGCAATCCCATGGTAACATGTTCCAGAGATGGAAGTTCTTGGAAAGAAACTTTGTTCATGGAAATTCTGTTTGATGTTAGGCACATGGAGGAAGAAAGGAAAGCCTTTTGCAGTTGTGGTAAAAAGATGAGTTCTTGCTGTGAATGCCTTCCTATGGAAATAACAATAGAGTAGAAAAATATTAATCAACATCTCTTCTATGGGAAAATCAGAAATTTTTGGTTTCATTGAAACATTACTTTGAATGATCGATGTCACAGAACATTTAGAACGACAGACATATAATGATGGATAACTTTAATGGAGACTTTTCTTTTGTATGTTTCTGTTGCGATTTCTTTTGTACCACAGTGCTTATCAAGGCCCAAAAGCCACTCAAGAATAACGGTTAATGGGTTTGTCACGTGGACAGTGAGATATTTATTTACTCCTTCGCTAGGAGTTAGGCACAAGGCCAGTTTTATCTTACTCCCACAAGTAAGATATGACCACAGCTTGGGTCGAGTAAGTGGGGTTAAAAGCCAGCGCTCGAGAGGTGAGCACTCTGGCCATTTAAAAATTGCCTGGGCAGCCCCGTCGGCATTCCCCGGTAGGGGCGCCTCAGACAGTAAGCAATAAACTTACTCCTCCCCAAAGAGGGGAGGCGGAGCCTGGGAGGGTGGACCTCCTAGAACTGCACAGGACAGGCGTGCAGTATCCATCGGAACAGATACTACACTTTGATCTTAGCCAAAAGGCCGAGACAGTGAGATATTTATTTACTCCTCCCGGAGTTAGGCACAAGGCCAGTTTTATCTTACTCCCACAAGTAAGATGTGACCACAGCTTGGGTCGAGAAAGTGGGGTTAAAAGCCAGCGCTCGAGAGGTGAGCACTCTGGCCATTTAAAAATTGCCTGGGCAGCCCCGTCGGCATTACTGGTAGGGGCGCCTCAGACAGTAAGCAATAAACTTACTCCTCCCCAAAGAGGGGAGGCGAAGCCTGGGAGGGTGGACCTCCTAGAACTGCACAGGACAGGCGTGCAGTATCCATCGGAACAGATACTACACTTTGATCTTAGCCAAAAGGCCGAGACAGTGAGATATTTATTTACTCCTTCGCTAGGAGTTAGGCACAAGGCCAGTTTTATCTTACTCCCACAAGTAAGATGTGACCCAAGCTCGGGTCGAGCAAGTGGGGTTAAAAGCCAGCGCTCGAGAGGTGAGCACTCTGGCCATTTAAAAATTGCCTGGGCAGCCCCGTCGGCATTCCCCGGTCGGGGCGCCTCAGACAGTAAGCAATAAACTTACTCCTCCCCAAAGAGGGGAGGCGAAGCCTGGGAGGGTGGACCTCCTAGAACTGCACAGGACAAGCGTGCAGTATCCATCGGAACAGATACTACACTTTGATCTTAGCCAAAAGGCCGAGACAGTGAGATATTTATTTACTCCTTCGCTAGGAGTTAGGCACAAGGCCAGTTTTATCTTACTCCCACAAGTAAGATGTGACCACAGCTTGGGTCGAGAAAGTGGGGTTAAAAGCCAGCGCTCGAGAGGTGAGCACTCTGGCTATTTAAAAATTGCCTGGGCAGCCCCGTCGGCATTCCCGGTAGGGGCGCCTCAGACAGTAAGCACTAAACTTACTCCTCCCCAAAGAGGGGAGGCGAAGCCTGGGAGGGTGGACCTCCTAGAACTGCACAGGACAGGCGTGCAGTATCCATCGGAACAGATACTACATTTTGATCTTAGCCAAAAGGTCGAGAACAGGTTGTCTTTTATTTACTCCTCTCCAGGAGTTAGGCACAAGGCCAGACCTTGAGGATTGGTGATGATGGTTGAGACTGGGCAGAATCTGATTATCTGAAAGAATGGCTCAACAACAACTTGTTAACATTGGACTTGAAAACAAACATGATGTCGGTGGTTCAATGGTAAGCCACAAAACAATGTAGAAATAAACATGAAAACCATTCATTTAAAATGATTTATGTGAAACATAATACAGTGGATGATTCAACTATGATGTTAGTTGATTTAATATGTGAAGGCAGCCGGTGATCGGTAGCGTCCATCTTGAATTCCACCCCATGATGTCACCCTGTGGCAAGGGCAGATAATCCTGCTATAAAAATGTCTCTTGACAAGGGAGATAATTTCAAGGTGCAAAAAGAGTTATGAAATCTGATTTACATCTACCAATTTTTAAATGACACCAGTTCCGTTTTGCTATCATGATTTTTTCCCAGTTTCCGTGAAACAAATTTCAGGCTGGTGAATTTTTCTATAATGATCGTTTCCCATTTCAAATAATACTTCTTTAAAGATTAATTGAAAAAAAAAAATCATGTTCTTCTAATTGTTTCTTCAGGTTTTAGTCATGTTTAGTAATCCAACTCACAGAGCGATGGTGCCGTGCCAATATTTTTTAAATGGAATGTGCAAATTTTCTGATGAGAAATGCAAGTAAGTTCCTAGATTTTATTATCATTTAAGTAATCTTTATCTTTATAAAGTTAAGCATGTTTATATGTTTATCTATTTGTATGTACAGGATTCACCCCTAAACTAATGAACCGATACTTATGAATTTTGAAACACAGCTGCTAGGTGTAAGAGTGAGTAATGTGGGCTATATTTAGTTTACTTTAGTTTTATTCAAAGGGATAAAAAGAAGGTTGGAGCCTTTTGTGAAAATTCAGATACCTCTGATTTTTGTGAAGTTTAAACAGTAGTTATTAGACATCAATTAATAAATATTCCCCAAATTTCAGTTTCTTTGGGATTCTTTAAAGGGTTGTGCCCATATTACGCAATCTAAAGCGTAATATGGGCACAACCTCCCATTTGAAATTTCAAGTGTATCAGATTTGAATTGAATTTAATCCCTAGTCATTAGGCACCAATGAAGCAAGATTCCTTGAATTTCAATTTCTTCTTAAGCCCCCTTAAGCTTATTTTCTATAATCAAAATTATGCAATGGATTTTGATAAACATTGAAAGAAGAATTCTAGATGTAAGATTTCGTATGATTATATCTGGATTTTAATCTTCATAATATGACATAAAAGTGGTGCAAACCTGTTGTCATCTGGGCATTAATTTTTCTAGTTATCTATATTAATATACAACCACCTTGAAAAAGTTGTAATAATATTGACCTTTTGGGTATTATTTAAAAGAAAATTAAATAGGAGTTATATGTACCTATGTTAGTCTATTAAAACTAGGAACATGACATTTTCGTTTTTACATTAATGTATTTTTGATTTTTCGATGAAAAAAATAATTGAAATAATTATCAAAATTACATTGATGCGAGAAAAAAGCACACACAAAGTTGTCTACTAAATTTATTAATATAAAAATTTAACATATATGTTTGCTAGTTTAAATTATTTCTAAAACAAAACGTTTTTTTTTTCAAATATTTACTTTTCAGCTTTTCTCATGGACATATAGTAACGTTAGATGACATAAAATCATACGAAGAGCCAGATTACAGGTAAGGTCAAATGTCACACTTATCCTTTTGTAAACAAAAAGACGATGAAGAATGTTTCAGGTATTCAGAAAAAAAACTAGAAAAAAAAAGTGACCCAACGGGTCACATTGAGCTTGAATTAGATTGTTTGAATCTGGAAAAAGTGAGTTTGCACAGCCAGTTAAATATAAAAAATAAAAAGACATAATCCCAAGTTACTCGTTTTCTGCTTGCTATGTCTCTTTCTTTTTCTCTCTTTTATTCTCTCTGTTGTCTTTCTTTTCCTCTCAGCTACGGTCTGGTGCTATCAGATCAGGCTGTCTGAAGATACTGGCTTCCTGACTTAAAATGCACCAAACATTGATGTTATTGTTTTTTTTCCTTTCCCTTTGCAAAACTCAATCTTGTTCTGCAAAACTAAAAAAAAAACCAAAAACCAAAAACAAAAACAAAAACCAAAACCAAAAACAAAAACAAAACCAAAAACAAAAACAAAAACAAAAACAAAAACTTTCCGCTACAAAACAACCAAACCAAATACCATGAATAAATATTTGAAGATATAAGGAACTTGAAGCATAAAAACTTTTACGAAAATGACTCGATTCGGCATTAAATAACCCCAAAAGGGTTGATATGCCGTAAAACAAAACAACAAATCTCAGCTACGGGTTGGATTGTATTATTACTTGTGATGTTATTCCCTTTTGTTCATAATGGACTATTCAAATCTTTTTATTCTTTTCTTTCTTTATTACCTTCGACTGTTAATAAACAAAGAGAGAGAGAGAGAGGGGGGGAGAGAGAGGGAGAGAGAGAGGGAGAGAGAGAGGGAGAGAGAGAGAGACTTACATAGACAAGAGTGATAGAGAACATATAAAATAAGAACAGAGTAAAACAAAATAGTGAGGGAGGGTAAAAGTGATAGACAGAAACTTAGTAAGAGATGGCTTATTTGGTGAGTTAATTGCAAATTACGGCTAATTAGAACAATTAAAATGCAAATTTTTTTTTCAAACATAACTCAATCCCCAAACTAAGGAATATTTTAGCGTGTATTGTGTGTAATTAACATATATATGAAAACAATCTTTAGGGGAAACACATTTTGATTAACTCAGCTTTAGTATAATAATAGAATCTTGTAGGGATGGGCCAATGTTTTCAATCGTGGGTTATTTTGGCCATCTCCACTCTAAAAAGAAAATAAATGTTTGTCGGGATGGTTGCATCCATAATTAATACATGTTTTCACTTCTTCTTTGCATGTCTTTGAAGCATCATGTGGTCATACGACAGTTTCCCACTTTTTTACGCAGTCCTTTGCGTTATTGTTGTACACTGCAAGATCTTTCAAGTTGCACCGGTTGGGCAGACAAGGCAATGTTGCATCGTATGATCCTCTTCTTCACATTCGTAGATGGTTGGGTCAGTTTTGTAGCCATATCTAGTCATAGCAACTTTTGATCGCCCCATTCCCGTTCTCAGGTGGTTGAGTGTTTTCCACTTGAGCCAGGGTGCTTCTAAATCGGGAGAGAGAACCTCAGAATGGAGGATTCCCATGTCAGTAGGAGGGGGGACATTCTCTAGCCGTCTGGTTCACAGCTGTAGTCTGGTCTCTTCCTGAGATGTTATTAGCGGTTCGACATGGCTTCTTCTTTACTTCAGTCATTGAACTGTTGGTTCGCATCCATGAAGGAGATGGCGTTCATCAATGATATCCTTTGTGATCTCTACTTGACTTGCAACTTTCCGTCTCACATCTGAAGGGGTAATGCCAGGTTGGTAGACTTCAAGCAGCCAGTGATCAAGTGGCAGGTGTTGCTCAATGCTGAGTCTAGTTTTTTTGGCATGCGTTGATCACTCCCAACCAGGACAAGCATACTCCGCAGAGGAATAGCACAAAACTAAGGCAGTACATCTTAGTGTGTGTGCTATGGCTCCCCACTTGGAGTTGATCAGTTTCCGTAGGATGTTGTTTCGAGAGCTGACTTTTATTTTTGTTTTCTTGAATGAATGTTTTTAATGAAGAGACTAAATTTTTTACCTTTTTTTATATTTTTTATTTTGGTTAATTTCACATAATAGTTAGAACGTTCACTGCTAGGCCAGGAAATAGAGGTTCAATCCTTGGTGTAGTCATACCAAAGACTCAAAAATTGTATTTAATACCTCCCTACTCAGTAGTATAAGGTGAGGATCAAGGGTGAGTGGAGCAATTCAGGGAAAAGTAATTATCAAAGTTACATTGATGCGAGAAAAACGCACATAGGTCTCCCCTACATCTCAATGTAGTAGCCAATGAAAAGGGAGCCTTCGGTTTGCGCTCAACTACGGTTGATCCATTATTTATTTATTTATTTTTATAATAAAAAAACAAAACTTTTCTTTATTTTCATCAATTTTTTTAACTTAATTTAAGACCAACAAAAACCTGAATTGGATCAATTAGGTTTAAAGGACCCCAGAAAAAAGGAAAGATAAACGAGACGCATCCGAGTCTACATCGGTTTCTTCCGGTTAACCATCACACACTGTAAACAGATGTTTTTTTTAACACGATTCGATTTTTAATATAGTAAAAGATTTATTTTAAGAAAAAAGAGATTGTGTCCCTATTTACTTGCCTCCCCACAAAGGCGGAATATTCTGAACTTTTCTTTCATTTTTAAGTCCTTTTTTCCTTGACAGGGTTAGACTTCATTCGCTGTCTGCATAATATTCTTTCACTTGCATCTTGATTTGCCAATCCAACTGTCTCATATCTGTTTTCAATTCCTTTGAAGTCTACCCACTTTTTGTGGGTTGACTTCAAAGGAATTAAAACAAATTTCCTTTACACATAACCAGACCAATTTAATCTTCTATTTCGGATAGCTTGCTCTACATTGATGACCTCCTCCACCCCCAACTCTTCCTTTGACGAATTTGTTCTTGTAATCATAGATCTGTCAGTTTGTTTCAAACAGGATATTGAATTGTAATCCATAGTCGATGTCTCGAATGCGTACAAAAGATCAGATTGGATACACACACGAAACGACTGTCCTCTCATTTGACTTTTTATCTGTTTCCGACACAAAACCTTCGCTATCGTGTTGAAAGTTATAATATCGTTTTTATTTTCCAGCTCTTTGCAGGTAAACGGGACTTGCTTGGCACGTTTTTCAGATAAACTCTGGTATCGAGCGAAAGTGGAAAGTATAGAAGAAGACGGACGTTTTGTTGTTTCCTTTGAAGTCAAAAACGATGTTTTGGTCGTTAGCCATGAAGAAATAATGCCTCTTGGTAAGAATTAGTTTATAACATCTAATAATGAATCATACCTATTAATCATATCTACACTACTTTAAAAGCATATTACTGCATAGTAATTGTTTTGTCTGAAATGAGCAAAGTATTGTAAGTAATATTTTGTGTATCTTTCTTCTCTCTCTCTTCCCCATATATATATATATATATATATATATATATATATATATTGAGCACGGTTCTGAAGAAGAAAGAGTTCCCGAAATATTTAAAAAAATATTATATTATACGGAGTTTACACCAGACCATCTTGATACAGGTATATCTTGTGTAGATAAACAGATATATGTGTATTTGTGGAAAAATAATAATAATAATAATAAATAAATAAATGAAAATATATATATATATGTGTATGTATACATTGTATAAAGGGTGAAACTACTTAATTTGTTCCACCATTATATGTCTTATTTGCTCCAACTTGTGTCTATCCGTCACACCCATGCATTGTATTGCCTTCTAAGTATCACATTTCTATATAAATAAAAATTATTAAGTTTAAATATATTGATAAAATAAACTTACAACAGACATTTTTTCAAAAGTGCTCAGTACAAAGTAGAGCTTTTATGAATAGAATTATATAAACATTAGAAACAATCTACGTGGATGAACCAACATTTCGATGTTTACACATCTCGTTGGGACCGCAAAATGTGCTAAGAAATTAAAATTGTCCAAATAAAACAGAGTAAAATTGGCCAGTCGGAAATTAACTTCATTAAACATGTCATCTTCCCAAACACATTTGATGGGCACATGTGATAGCCACAAACAACAGTCCCTTGGCCCTTTGGCTACGATCAAAGTGTAGTATCTGTTCCGATGGATATTGCACACCATAGAGTGGTATTGTCTTGGCCTTCGGGCCTTGATTTACGCCGATCTATGGGTCTGTCCTGTGCAGTTCTAGGAGGTCCACCCTCCCAGGCTTCGCCTCCCCTTTGGGCAGGAGTAAGTTTATTGCTTACTGCCTGAGGCGCCCCTACCGGTGAATGCCGACAGGGCTGCCCAGGCAATTTTTAAACCCCACTTTCCCGACCCGATCTCTGGTCACATCTTACTTGTGGGAGTAAGATAAAAACTGGCCTTGTGCCTAACTCCTGGAGAGGAGTAAATAAATACCCAAACACATTTGATGGGCACATGTGATAACCACAAACGTGTCATCTACCCAAACACATTTGCTGGGTGGATGTGATAACCACAAACATGTCGTCTACCCAAACACATTTGATGGGCATATGTGATAACCACAAACATGTCATCTACCCAAACACATTTGATGGGCGCATGTGATAACCACAAACATGTCATCTACCCAAACACATTTGATGGGCGTATGTGATAACCACAAACATGTCATCTACCCAAACACATTTGATAGGCACATGTGATAACCACAAACATGTCATCTACCCAAACACATTTGATGGGCACATGTGATAAACACAAACATGTCATCTACCCAAACACATTTGATAGGCACATGTGATAACCACAAACATGTCATCTACCCAAACACATTTGATGGGCACATGTGATAAACACAAACATGTCATCTACCCAAACACATTTGATGGGCACATGTGATAACCACAAACATGTCATCTACCCAAACACATTTGATGGGCACATGTGATAACCACAACCATGTCATCTACCCAAACACATTTGATGGGCACATGTGATAACCACAAACATGTCATCTACCCAAACACATTTGATGGGCACATGTGATAACCACAAACATGTCATCTACCCAAACACATTTGATGGGTGCATGTGATAACCACAAACATATTATCTACCCAAACACATTTGATGGGCACATGTGATAACCACAAACATGTCATCTACCCAAACACATTTGATGGGCACATGTGATAACCACAAACATGTCATCTACCCAAACACATTTGATAGGCACATGTGATAACCACAAACATGTCATCTACCCAAACACATTTGATGGGCACATGTGATAACCACAAACATGTCATCTACCCAAACACATTTGATGGGCACATGTGATAACCACAAACATGTCATCTACCCAAACACATTTGATGGGCACATGTGATAACCACAAACATGTCATCTACCCAAACACATTTGATGGGCACATGTGATAACCACAAATGTGTCATCTACCCAAACACATTTGCTGGGTGAATGTGATAATCACAAACATGTCGTCTACCCAAACACATTTGACAGGTTGATGTGATAATCACAAACAAGCATAGACACCCAACTAAACATATGTAAAACCACCTCTTCCACATATATTCCACTATATATTAGATATTTACATACACATCATAGAGAAACAGTTTGCAATAATATAAACATTCATTCACTCGCATTTATAGTACTCGGTCAATATAACTATAGGCAAGTTTTAGGAAAAATCTATCTCAAATTTAATTTACTTTTAACTTTTAACTAGCTTCTAATAGGCAAATTTATCCTTAGAAATGATAATTAGAAGGTTTAATCGGTGTTTACTAAACCTATTAATTTTTATTTTTTTTTAAGCAGGCAAGTGTCCACTGTAGATATAAGGGGCTACTGAAAATTAGGATTAAAGTTTTCAGGGTCATCCTAAATTAGGAGCTGTGCAACGAGATGCCTGTTCACATTAGTTTTAAATTTCTGCATGTCAGTACAATCGGGGAAACTGGGAGCAGGGAGGGAATTCCAATGGCCGGCACCTAGAGGAAAGAAGCTATTGGAGTAGAAGGCTCTCTGGCATCTGGGGACCTCCACAGTGAATTCTATACTAAGAAAGATACTAAGAAAGATAGAAAAATAGCTATTTTTCAATATTCCTATTTCAAAATTTGTAAAGTTATAAAATCATAATTTTATCAAATAAAATTCAGTGAAACTAATATATAGTGTAATCAACAATTACAAATAACTTTCATTATTTTGAATTATCTCCCCTTTGGAGAACTCGCCTGCTTTTACTAAACAATATAAATAGCAGCACTAATATTGTACTGACATTGTATGGCGAATAAAGCTTTCTCAAGTTACGTCTGTTGTCATTACATATAGTAGTTACAGGCATCAAATAGTATCTCTACAGAGCCATAATAACACAATTATGCAAATAAGTAAGAATAAAAATAATAATAAAAAATAAGTAATACAATAATAAGATTATAAGCAGGTTTAAGGAAAAATCTATCTCAAATTGAATTTTTTACAATATTTGACTGGAGTTTAGTAGATAACTCCATACTTAAACCAGCCAATTAGAAGATATAACAACTATTTACTAAACCTATTAATCTTATACTAAGAAAAATAAATATTTCAAGAACTCCTATTTCAAGAAATAATAAAATCCTTCACTTCAGATCTTACCAAACAAAATTCTGTAAAATTATATATAACACTTACATGCAACAAAGGGTACATCCACAGAACTACATCATGATTCCACAAGTATGTAAAATTATGTTAAGATTTGAAATAGAAATTTTTTAATTCATCAGCGTATTAAAATAGTGGAAACAACAGATATTATTAACGCTATTATTCATTAATAGCAATTCAATTATTAGTTTAATTAATAACTATAATCTAGTCCGATTGAACTACTAAATTTCATAGTTCACACCACTTTTCACTGTGGTTTATAAAATTAGATTACTATTTATTAGCTTAAAGCCTAATTCAACTACCCTTATTTAGGAATTAAAGTAACATTAGTTGTGTACTTAGTCATGGAAATTTTAATTTTTACGTTATACTAGAAAGTACATTATAGTTTTCTTATTGAATGTTATGGTGAATTCACTAGGTTATTACCATATTTATCAAGGGTGAATTGTTTGAAGTGCCTACAATTAATACCTATTTCATCCCTTTGATTCAGCAGTTTATCCTTATCCGGGAAGTAATAATAGCCAGTTTTTCATTCAGACAAAGAGAACAGGTAGGGTTGTGTAGTGTTGGAGTTGAAGCTTTCTTCAAGACACTCCATGTTAGTACAGGTACAATATTATTTTCCTTTAGAGATAATATGTGTTTGGTGCCCCTACTTTTACCTGGGTTATTAAACAATCTTTTATGGTTTCTATATCTAGCCTTAAAATCAGTACATGTACCCGCTCTGTACAATTTTTTCAGACTAGGATTATTTTCTGGGGACACGGTTCCCAAATAAACTATACTATTATTTAAACATTTTTCTTGTAGCGGGCATTCATGTTTATCTCTACAGCTACACTCATTATTGTTGTTATTATTCTCTTGTGTATTATTAATTCTGTCATTATTATAACGGTTTAATATCTGTCTATTATGACTCTTAATTATTTTTTCTAAGTTATTTGTACAGCTATAACTAAGTTTAACAGTATTTTTTATGTAGAGGGTAATTTATCGGAAAATGTCCACCCGCTAGGATCAGGTTGTCACCAACTGATCTCCTTCATTTTTTAAGCGGCCTACCACATAGCTTTAGGCCATCGTCATTGATATGGGACACACTGTGGAGCTTTTCAGATGACTGATGGCGGGTGATGCAGCCATACCAGTTGAGATGTCATTGTGCGATGCAATTTCTCATGGAAGCCGTTACAGTGTTCTCCATTCGATACGCTACTTGTTTATGGAAATTAGAATGCCAAGCGACACAGGGTGGCCTGCTAGTTTTTTTTTTTTATAAAACTGCCATATAAAAGAAAAAAATTAGATGTCCGTTCTCCAGTGGGTCTTGTTGGATATTCCTTTATGATTGTCTTAGTGACTTTATCTGAATTCCCACGTGTGGATAATATCTTGGTTGCTATTTTGGATTTCATTCTTTGTCAAGGCTGGATTGCATAGATCAATTGGTGACTGTGAATGATTTTGAATATTTAAAATATCAATTTATTAATTAAATGAAGAAGTCTGGCGAATAAGCAATTTCAGCCGCTTATATTATGTGAATGCTGTAAGTGATTGGCTGGCGAAATGATTCATCTGCATATTAGTTGACTCTTTCGACTATTTATTTACAACCAAGCGTTCCCCGGTTCATGACAGCCGCCACTGTAGACACACCACACGTACTGCATAAATAAAGGCTATTAATAAGCATTAATTAATAAACATAGATTAATGTCCATAATTCACAAATAAACGTTCTTAATAATTCTAATACATTATTACAGTAATTATTCATGAATGACTAATTAATAGACACTTTTAATGATCTTCTTTCTTCTTCTAATCTCTGTCTTTATAAAGTTAAGTATGTTTATATGTTTATATATACAGGATTCACTCCTAAACTAATTAATCGATCATTATGAATTTTGGAACACAGCTGCTGGGTGTGAGGAGTCCAAATGTGGGCTATATTTAGTTTAATTTAGTTTCATGCAAACGGGGGTAAAAAGAAGGTGGAAGTCCGTCATAAAAATTCAGATACTTTCGATTTTTGTGAAATATTAACAATTTGTATTGGACATCAATTAATAAATATTCTCCAACTTTCAGTTTCTTTGGAGTATTTTAAAGGGCTTTTAGGGGGCATAATATGGACATAATCTCCCATTTGAAAATTCAAATATTTCAGATTTGCATTGAATTTGATGCATAATCATTAGACAACAAGAAAGCAAGGTTCCCTGAATTTCGATTTCTTCTTAAGACCCCTTAAGTTGCAGTCTATAGTCAGTAATATAGGCACAACTTCCCATTTGAAAATTCAAATACATCTAGATATAAGGTTTGGTATCATTATATCTTGATTTTGTCCAGGGAATTATATTTACCTGTCTTGGGACGGGTATTCTTCTGGTTGCTGTATAAAATAACAATTTGTAATGATGAAGATATTAGTAAATTACTAATGTAATAATTATAATTTCAGGTGAACAGTCTGAAAAGTGTGAACCTGATTTAACGTCATCAGAATCCGACTCTGATGAGGATGAAAATACTTCAAAAGTCATCAAGTACATTGCTCCTAAAACTACAGATGCTATGGGCCAATGGGAAGCACATACAAAGGTCAGTACAACCGATCACTTCTGTTTCTTGAAAAAGAAATATTTGTACACATAGAATTTATTTACAGGGCGAACCCCCTCCTCCCTTTCAAATGCCACCCAAGGAATCATTAATAAAAATTCACAATCCTTTCTGCAATCTAAGCATATTTGATAGAAACCTTAGTCTAACACATCACTCAATAAGTCCCGAGGCTGACTTATAGATGGCGCCACTAATAAAAAAATCCATATCATTTTTTTATAAAGTACGAACCGTCAAATGGAACATGTCAAAATTTGATCCCAATCGGATTATTAGTTTACAAATTACAGTTATTTAAGCGAAGATACTGTTGCAAATTTCAAAACAATGGAAAAATCTGAATTTTGTTTGTTAATAAAGCATTGCTTTCTGATGGGAAAAATACTGTTCAATCAAAGCAATGGCTTGATAAGTGTTATTCGGAGTCTATTCTGTAGGAAATATTTGTCAAGAGGTGGTATGTTAACTTTAAATACGGTCGTACAGACACAAATGATGCTGAACACTCAGGGGACCCAAATTCGGCAGTTGTCTCGGAAAATGTAAAAAAAGTCTACAAACTCGTTTTGGCCAATCGTAAATTGAAGTTATGAGAGATAGCAGAGGAGTTGAAGATATCAGAAAGCAGTGTATTCACCATTTTGCATGAACATTTGTCAATGAGAAAGCTATGTTCAAAGTGGGTGCTGCATTTGCTCACAGTCGATCAAAAAGAAGAATGTGTTGATGATTCAGACGGTTGTTTGCAACTGTTTCAATGCAACAAAAATGAGTTTTTGCATCGTTATATGATGATGTATGAAACATGGATTTATCACTTCACCCGAAGTCAAATTGTTAGTCAGCGGAGTGGACAGCAGCATTTCAAACCATCCAAAGTGAACAAAGATTCAGGCAAAGTTTTGGCCTCCATATTTTGGTATGTGCAAGAAATTTTGTTCATCGAAAGAAAGAACCATCAATAGCGAAGATTATATAGCATTATTGGTGCGCTTGAAAGAAGAAATGGCCAAAGAATCAGCCACAAATGAAGAAGAAAAAAGTGCTCTTTCACCAAGACAATGCACCATGTCACAAGTCGATCGCAACAATGGCAAAACTATATGAATTGCACTTCAAATTGCTTCTGCACCCACTCTATTCTCAAGATTTCATCCACAGCGACTACTGGCTGTTTGCAGACCTCAAAAGAATGCTCCAGAGAAAGAGATTTAGCTCCAATGAAGAAGTGATATCGGAAGCTGAAGTGTATTTTGAGGTCAAAGACAAATTGTTCCACAAAAAAAAGCATGGAATTGTTAAAGAAGCATTGGAATCAGTGTATCACCTTAGATAGAAGGAGACTATGCTGATGAATAAAGTCGAATTTTGCCAAATGTTGTTGTTTTGTTAGTTAGGCCTGGTACTTATAGAGTGACTTGTCCACCAAGTTTCAGTCATGAATGTCCAGCAGTCTTTGTTTTATTGCCATTCAATAATAAGCACACTTGGATAGGACGTGAAAAATTGCCAATCACTCTGACACATCTCTTTTCTTGGCATGGTCCTGATTTGGGCTGTGATCGCCCTCTTCAAGAATAGTCTGGAAATTGTTTTCGTTAAACATTTTCTTTGAGATAACCCCACAGATAAAAATTTGGGGGGTTATGGTCCGGTGAGTGTGAAGCCTATTCAGGATCACACCTTCTACTGATAAGATGATCACCAAAGTGTCCTCGCATATCATTGAACAGCAATAAAACAAAGACTGTTGGATATTCATGACTGAAACTTGGTGGACAAGTAATGCATAGACTGAAGTTTATTTGTACGAAATATGATTGGATTGCAGAAACGATTGCGCATTTTATCAATAGTTTATGGGTGGCATTTTTAGATGCTTAGCAAAATAGTTTTCTTTCTAAAATCTTTGATGTTGTGTCAATCATAAATACGTCTTAATATAGCACAGTAGTAATAGCAGTTCGTTGCAAGTTAATGGTATCTGTTCCGATGGATACTGCACGCCTGTCCTGTGCAGTTCTAGGAGGTCCACCCTCCCAGGCTTCCCCTCCCCTCTTTGGGGAGGAGTAAGTTTATTGCTTACTGTCTGAGGCGCCCCTACCGGGGAATGCCGACGGGGCTGCCCAGGCAATTTTTAAATGGCCAGAGTGCTCACCTCTCGAGCGCTGGCTTTTAACCCCACTTGCTCGACCCGATCTTGGGTCACATCTTACTTGTGGGAGTAAGATAAAACTGGCCTTGTGCCTAACTCCGCGAGGAGTAAATAAACATCACTTCATACAATTAGCCACAGAGAGTATGGTGCCTTGTATCAGTTTCCTCCTCATTGATGGGTGTCTTTCCTCGCTTATGCCACAGATATAAGTTGTGTCTCTCAGTAGAGGCTGATACATGCACACTCTCCTTAGTTCAAAAACATCTCTACATAGCACTTTAAAGCCCTTCGGCATGCTCTTCACATAATTGTGAGCGAGGTTTTCCATGTTCCACGGCGAGATGTAACATTTTTCTTGAGTAGAAAACTGCATATCTTTTATGTTGCCCTGCTATTCATTCTGTATAGTTACTTCCCTCCCTATGTGCGCAAAGTTAGACACAAGGTTGGCTTTTAATCTCGTGAAAATTTGTCCAGTCAAGAAAGATTCCTTCTCCTCTGACTGAGGAGAGAACAGATACTACACTTTGATCCAGGTCCGAAGTCAGTACTAGTCTCTTGCTGCAGGGTTAATTCCATTACTATTTTATATTTTTGAAATGCAATCAGTAGTGAGTTGAATCCCCTGAATTGCGTGGGGATTGTTATGGTAGAAAATGAAAATCAAGTCTAGCATTCGATTTAGTTTGGAGTTTGGTGACTTGTTGCAGGAATCAGCTCTACTTCTATATTAATATTTAAAATATAAGAAGTGAAGAGTTGTCTCCCCTAAACTAGCTCAAGGTTGTTCTTGTTACAGTGAAAAAGTATGTTTCTTTCTGTCTGTTTTGCAATCCTATTTACTTGTCTCCTCACTAGGGCAATCGGTTTTTAATGTGGGGAAAATCTAGCTCCCCCAAAAGGAATACTCTGGATTGGAAGAAAAAAAATAAAGATTGCCTCAGTCTAGAAGGACTTCTCATTCACTGACCGAGGACAGAATAAACTAAGTGTAGCATCAGGACAGATACTACTTTAATGTCTGTCAGTTATATTATTTTCTGGCAATGCAATTTGAAATTGGTAAAACATAAGACGCTTATGCATTAAAAGGCATCTGTTAAATATGTCAGTTAAAAATAAAATGACAATAAAACTTTATGAAGTACTTACTTTATATTGAAAAATGTTACTGTACACCGAAAATTACGGAAAATGATCAAGTAGAATTTTAATAAAAAATAAAATTAATTTAGCGATTGAGTCGTTAACTAAGACGAAAATCTGATAATGGCGGACTTCTCTGGACTACGATGCAGAGTTGAATTTAATAAAAATATTTTATCAATTTCAATAATTTTCGGTGTACAATAATATTTTTCAATACCAAGTAAGTACTTCATAAAGTTTTGCTGTCTTTTTATTTTTAACTGACATATTTTACAGGTGCCTTTTCATACACAAGTGGCAAACATAAACTTGTGTTTCTAATTTTTTTTTAGCTGCTTACATCAAGTGGCTTCATGTCTTGTCTGGAGCGATTTCCATTAAAAAAAAATTCCTACCAACTTTTGATGTGTAAAACATTTGAGGTGGACATTTTTCAGTCAATTAAAAACTTCTGTTTTAGTAGCTTTCTTATTGACATCAACAAGTTTAGCACTTGATTAAAGAAAATATTCTCATCTAGATTGATTTTGAAGAATGAGTAATTTAAAAAGTACCATATGAATATGATAAGAGAGTGTATAGCATGGGTTAGGGTTATTAGGACTAGAAGAATACCCGTCCCAGGACAAATAAAATTAATTCCCCGAACCGAACACTTCTCCACCATTTTTATGTCCCCTTACAAAGATTAAAATCAAGATATAATGCTACTAAACCATACATGATTTTAATTCTAGAAAATGTTTAAAATTTAAGGCTTAAGTTAAGGGGTCTTAAGACGAAATTAAAATTCATGGAATCTTGCTGAATTGAATTCCATGCAAATCTGAAATATTTGAATTTTCAAATGGGAGGTTGTGCTCATATTATGCCTCCAGACACCTTTTAAAATATTCCTAAGAAACTGAAATTTAGGAAATATTTATTAATTGAGGTCTAATACTTGTGAAAATTTCGCAAAAATCAGGGGTATCTGAATTTTCACATCTGGCTTCCACTCCTTTTTTGTTCCTTTGCAAAAAACTAAATTAAACTAAATATAGCCCACATTATGATCCAGCAGCTGTTTTTCAAAATTGATAATGATCGGTTAATTAGTTTAGGAGTGAATCCTGTACATACAAATATATAAACATATACACATGGTGTTCTTTCATTGCTTGCGAAGATGACCGTGTTTTGTGAGTCCGGAGATGGCACCTGTGGGATGATTTTGTAGTAGAGGTGCTGACTGCTCTTTCTTTTCGAATAGCACGTTTTCTCTTGTGTTCCTCAATGCGTGCAGATTCATCAATCGTAGCCTCTTTGTGGCTTGCAGTATGCGAGGAATCTGTTTTGAGCTAGGTTTGCCCACGAGTCGGAATACAAACCAAACTCTTTGAGGGGCACCTTCATGCTTTCCTCGAACCGTTTTTGCTGTCTTCCTACGATTCTTTTGCCTTTGGCCATCTCACCGTATAGAAGCTGTTTTGGGAGTCTTGAATCTGACATGTGGCATACATGACCCGCCCAACGAACTTAACACTGTTGCAACATGGTGTATGCTGACGGGAGGCTTGATCGGGCTACAACCTTTGTGTCTGGTATCTTGTCTTGCCACTTGATTTTCATCAATCTACAGAGGTCATGTGAAAATGGTTCAGTTTCTTGGTGTGTTTGGCATATACGGTCAATTCTCGCAGGCGTACATGAGAATGGTAAGAATTACAGTTCTGTAAACCTGAAGTTTGGTCTGCAGCCGAATACTTCTACATTCCCGTACAGTGGATTGAAGACCTCCAAAGGCAGCACAAGCTTTGGCTATCCTGCAGTCGACTTCATCGTCTATGTATACTGCCCTTGACAGGGTACTGACTAAGTAAGTGAACTTGTCCACAACTTTTAGGTTGGTTCCATGAATTGAGATCTGTGGCTCAACATATCGTTTCATCGGCGCAGGCTGGTACATTACCTTGGTTTTCTTTATGCTGATAGTTTGTTCAAAGTTGTTGCACGCTTCAGAAAAACGATTAACAATGTGTTGCATGTTTGGCTCTGTGTTGGCATTGAGGGCACAATTATCAGCAAAAACAAGGTTTTGTATGATGGTTGTCTTAACCCTGGTGATAGCACTAAGTCGTTTTAGGTTGAACAACTTCCCATCTGTCTGATAATTGTATGCATACTCCGAAGTCTTCTGTGTTAAATACATCAGTCAGCATCACGCTGAAGAGCATTGGGGCCAGGACAAGCCCTGTTCAACACTGCTGTTTACTGGGAAAACATTGGAAGACTCTTCATCATCTATGACATGAGCCATCATGAAATTGTCTGACGATTGAGATGAATTTATCAGGACATCCAAACTTGACCATGATCTTCCATAGTCCTGCCTGGCTTACAGTGTCGAAGGCCTTTGTAAGATCAACATCTACACATACCGAACTTTATATATAGATATTGATTCAATATGGGCACCAGCATTTGCCACCAGCTTCTCATGCTTGGAGACCGCATCAACTGATTTCATAAGAAGGTTTTATCTTTTTGTTTTTAACATATGAGCCGCTACTTATCAAGGCTAAAAACACTTGAGGGTAAAGGTTAATGAGATGGTTAGATTGACAGTTGAATGATGATTAATACTATGAGAGGATTGAAAATCTCCACACCATCCTCTCAAAGCAACAGCTGGCCGAAAAAACAACAATTCTTCCCCCTTTGTCAGAAACATTACTTATGAAATGTGAGCACTAAAAGACAAAACTCATTTCCACCTGTTTTGTTTTCTAGTCCATCTTTGACAACAGTGGTCTAGTCACCAAATTTAAGTTTAAAGTTTTCTATAAGGTTAAGCTATAATGAAACATTTCTTGTTTTTATACAAAACGCTCAACATTGGCAAAATAATAATAATAGTAATAATGATAATAATAATAATGATAATGATAATAATCTATATTATAATTGAGCACTTTTTCCCTGTCTGTTGGTCACTTATATGCTCCCAAGCTACTCGACAAAATTGCACCATATTTGGCATGAAGCATCCTTCAAATGTCAAGTGTGTATTGGAGGTGGTTGGGATGGATACATATATTAATATTATTATTACTACTACTACTACTTCTAAGAACAATCAACACTTATAGACTCTAAAATTATTGGACAAATCATTATTGCATCAAATTTGAAATGAAGTATCCTTGGCGTGCCGGATAAATCAATGGGAGAGCCAAAATTATAATGCTGCTGCTACTTCTATTACAACTACTATTACTGCTAATAATAATATTAATTATAATGATAACAAGAATAAACATTCATAGGTTAAAAAATAAGGGGAAAATTCCACCATATTTTGCATGAAACACCTTTGGCAAGCTGGATGTGTAATAAGTGGGGAGTTATTATACTACTACTACTACTACTATTACTATTATTAATAATAGTAATAATAATAATAATTATAATAATAATAGCAACAACAGGAAGAATAAACACTTATGAGTTCAAAACTATTGAAAATTTTGATCAAATTTTGCATGAATCACCTTTGACAAACAGAGTTTGTAATGAAATAAGAAGTTATTTTAATACTATTACTACTACTAATAATAAACATTTATGGATTCAAAACTATTGGTCAAAATTCTAACAAATTTTGCATGAAGCAAGACGCCTTTCAGAGATCTTCTCTTCTTCTATTACTAAACATCCATTGCTTGAACTTACTCCATTCACTCGTAAGTCTTGCACTCACACTAGCACCTGCTCCACCCTGTGCTCCAATCGTATCACCAAGGTAACAAAACTTCTCGACAACCTCAATAGCTTCACCATCATGATATACTTTCTCCACATCTGTTCTCATCCATCTCCATTGTCTTACACTTCTTGCACACAAAATTGATTATCCACTCTTAACCTACCAGTAATTCCACTGCTTACAGGTACCACAAAAAAAGTTCAATTGCACCTGACTTCCTTTCCACAAACCGAGCAGGGGAACTTTCTTCTTTTTAGGAGCTTTCCAACACTGCAACCACCGATCATCACTTTGGTCTTCGTAACATTAACTTTCAGAAATAAGAAATTCAATTTGCAAACATGTTTCTCCTTTTAGGGTTTTGGCTCACGGATTATGGCAAAAATGGGCTACATTGTTGGACAAGGTTTGGGAAAAAATGGAGAAGGCAAAGCTGAACCTGTTCCAATTGAAATTCTTCCTGCTGGTAAGATATTTTTTTTTTTATGTTGTCTTTTTACTGAGAGATTGAAGTGTTCTTTATTTTCTTTGGACTCAATAGATTTAGATTTATCACCTTTTTATTGTTATATAAATATATATATATATATATATATATATATATATATATATATATTTATATATATATATATATATTTATATATATATATATATATATATATATATATATATATATATATATATATATATATATATATAGTTATATGTGTTATAATGGAATAATTCCAGGAGGAAATCCGGGTAAACAGAACAAGAATAACATAAAATATAATAACACAAAATTACATAATTGTCGATGCAATAATTTATTTCAACCTTGTGGTTTTTTCAAGCATCAATCCAGACAATTACATTTTTGAGACTCAAAAATGGAATTGTCTGGATTGATGCTTGAAAAAACCACAAGGTTGAAATAAATTATTGCATCGACAATTATGTAATTTTGTGTTATTATATTTTATGTTATATAGAGTTATATATATATATATATATATATAAGTGTAAATTAGTCGTCCAAGGCTATAGCAATGCGATGTGGTTGCCGTGAGATGGAAAAGTGAAAAGAAATAAACGCAGGGAGAAAGTGAAACTCAAAACGATTTATTAATAATTTCACGAAAACTGATTAAATTTTTTTTTTTCCCGTTTTTTCGACCCTTTCGACCCTCTCGGTCTTCTATTGTTGTCTTCTGATAATGAAAGTTTTTCTTTCGAAAATTTAAGATTACCCTTTGCCGATCTGTTACTTACCAAAAAAAAAAAAATACTATTTGGTATTTAATCAGTTTTCGTGAAATTATTAATAAATCGTTTTGAGTTTCACTTTCTCCCTGCGTTTATTTCTTTTCACTTTTCCATCTCACGGCAACCACATCGCATTGCTATAGCCTTGGACGACTAATTTACACTTACATTTACCAGCAATGCTTCAAGCAAACTACAATCTCCTTTTATATATATATATATATATATATATATATATATATATATATTACTATTTCATGTATCCATATGAAATTTTATAAGGAAATATAATTTTTTATGTATCAATTTTCAGTATTTACTTCAACAGTGCTCGATACGTAAGTAGAGCTAGGTAATAAGTTATGAAAATATATTTATGACAATTAATCTGCACAGAGGCTCCTGCGTTTCATCCCCGGGGGGAATCTTCAGGCTAAAATTTTAGCCTGAAGATTCCCCCATTTTGGTCCAGAGTACTCTGGACCAAAATGTAAATTACGGCAGTTTCATCAGCCAATTCTCATTCGAGATTAAGACTTTAATCCGGAAAATTGAAGGGATCAATACAAAAATATCCAGACAAGAGTTGTCGGTTATTTTTAATAATATATATATATATATATATCAAGTTCAAGCGTGCATATGCACGCTTGAACTTAAGTTGAGCACGGTTCTGAAGAAGGGAAGAATTCCCGAAATATTATATCATACAGAGTTTCCATCAGACCATCTTGATGCAAGTATTACATAACATTGTAACATTGTGTAGATAAACAGATATATGTGTGTTTGTGAAAAAATCAATAAATATATATATATATATATATATATATGTGTGTATGTATACATTGTATTAAGGGTGAAACTATTTAATTTGTTCCACCATTATATGTCTTATTTGCTCCGATTTGTGTCTATCCGTCACACCTCTGCATTGTATTGCCTTCTAAGTATCACATTTCTTTATATATATATATATATATATATATATATATATATATATATATATATATATATATATATATATAAATATTTGTTATTGTTTATTTATCTATGGACGTATACATTTCGTCTCTTTTCAATCAAGACTCATCAGCAGAGAAGTATGACTATTCACTACCGGTCACACGATTCGAAACGCTGGATTACAAGTATTTTTCAACCCCCCATCCAACGTCGCTAACCGATAGGCCAATTCTGAACAGCTTATAAACAATGATAATTTTAACACATTTAAATGCGGCGAGAAATACAGGCATTCAACTTCTATAAGTGAAGGAATGATGCATATAAAGCAAGTGACGTCACGCTATATATATATATATATATATATATATCAAGTATTTTATTTAAAAACTTTACATTACAGCGTCTGTTTGGTGTACCAGGGTACATTTGTCATATATATCAGACCGAATTTTCATCACTGTTCAGTAGTGGCAGTCCTCATCGAAGATCTCCACTTTTGTCAATCCTGAGGGTCAGCGTTTAAGAGCTTCCAGTCTCTGCGGTCTCTCTCTGTCAGCTCCCTCCAAGACAACTTTGGCCGGCCATCTCCGTGCCTACTAGAGACTTGTAGGTTTAGTGCCCAGTTGATTTCATTGCTGGATCTGTCCACGTGGCCATACCAGCAGAGTTTTCCCTCCCTCAAGATGGAATTGAGGTCTGCAAGAACAAGTTTTCTCAGCAACTCACTTGTCTGCACAGTGAAAGTATCTTTTGGTTTGATGTTATAAATCCGTCTAACGATTGCCCTGTGATTGCACTGCAGAGATTGTAGGTCTGGCCTTGTCAGTGCTATACACTTGACCACGGGTCCTGTACAAGCAGTCTTTACATGCGTCGTGGATGCAAGGTTGCAGTCGGAACGTATTGTAAATACATATGGAAACTTGATAATAGCAGTTATAAGTGTATATTTGTAAATCTGAATTTAATTGAAGGTTCAAAGTAATGTATTATGTAAATGAGGAAGCCCGTCTAGTGTCTAAACGACGTTTATTAAGGGTATATAAGGCCATTGAAATCTTTAAATTTAAGTAAGATTCTTACCACGTTTACACTTCTAATCGCAGCCTCGTCTTGAAATTTCGTTCTTATCTAATCTAATAATGTTATTTAATGTTATCTAATGTAAATTTAATTAATTAATAATAGTTTCCTAATTCTACAGGTATACAAATATTATGAAAGCTGACTCGAAAAGCTTAAGTAATTAAATGTAAATTACTCGACCCTCCCCCTCCCTCTTCTGTTTACAAAAATTCCCCAGGACGGACAGACAGACAGACAGACAGACAGACAGAGAAGGTGCTAAAAGATAACAGAAAGAGGCAACTACCTTCAACCTGTCCAGACCAACCTGCACCTCCCTCAGCGGTCGACCATCATTACTGAATTATTATACAGGGTGATTCATAAGTCACTTAGCTATTTATTTTGGAAATTCTAAAGTTAAAAAATACGGTAATAACAAAACAGAAAGTTTATTCAACAAATTCATTCATGGGAGTTTAAAATTACGGCAAATTTTCGAAATTTCCACCTTCGTTCTGCATGCATAGCTCCATTCTTTTTTGCAATGGTATTTACGACTCTTTGTAGCATATTTGATTGATTAATTTAAAAAAAACTCGGCAGTGATTTTTGATTTGAGGTCGTCATTGCCTTTCAACAAGTGTGGGAGATTCATCAAATTTGGCCATATGAATAACAATAAAAATTCGCTCTTCAATTGTAAATGACATACTGCCTGAAAAAAAAAGCACATATGATGATTTACACAAATTAAAATAAATAAAAATAAATATATATAGAAACAAATATATAAATGAACACATTTAAAATAACAAATAGCAGTAATTAGAGAGTAAGATAACAATTATCAAAAGTTCATAGTATGTTTGTGCTTCATATGGTAATCATTTTAAATAGCTAAGTGACTCATGAATCACCCTGTATTTATTTTACAAGAAAGAGAAAAAAAAAGAAGTTATTTGTTGATGTCAATAAACTTCTCTTTTTTAAAAGTGTTCTTTGTATTTACACAGGTAAATCTCTCGATGTTATCATGCAACTAAAGGAACAAGCAAACAATAAAGATCTTTTCAATCCCTTTAATAATGAAAAGAAGAAACGGAAAAAAATTGAACAGCGCAGCAAAAACGAATACGACAGACCTGAAAAAGTCGACGTATTTGATTTTATTAACAACAAATTGTCTCGGAAAAAAGGTAGGTGATTTTATGATTGCTTTGTGCTTTTATATCTGTAATGAGGACGTAATTAATTGTAGTCACTGAACAACATGTTCAGTGAATGTTGTTCTTCCAAAAAATGTCGGTTGGCCGAATGCATGCGCCATAACTCTGCTTTCCAAAATGCACATCATCTCAAGCAAGACAACAAAGGGCAAAGAGTTACTTCCCTTTCAAATACAAAACGTTTAATCATTATTCTTAGGTGAAAATCTGCTTTCATCTAACAATATCATTATTAGATATTATTTTATGATCAAATTGCATGTCAAAATAAAATTCGTGTAACTTATATACATATTTAGTGATAATGGAGATTGTGTATCTGTCTGTTTGAAGCCGAAACCCCTACTTCTACTACTAATCTTATATATTTATATAAGATTTTGTATCTGTCTGTCTGAAGCCGAACTATACTATTACTCCTATTAATGTACAATTGTACTATCTTTTAATACTCAATTCAGTTTACTATTCTATTTTAGACTAATGTAAATATCTGCCAATGCTCAATTAAGGAGGGGGGTAGTGTAGTATCTGTTCTGTTGTCATCAGACTATCCTTTCAGGCATTACGTCCTCCTTTGGGGGGGGTGTAGTGTACTATATGTTCGTTTGTCATGATATCATTCTCCTAGGCATTACATATTTTTTGGGGTGGGGTGTGTGTGTGTGTGGGGGGGGGTGTAGTATCTGTTCTGTTGTCATGATACCGTCATCTACTATCACAATATGTGAAATCTTGTTGCATATTTTTGCTAGTACTAGTAATAATTGCGATAGTTTGAGCGAAGATAAAAATTGAAGTAGTCACCGAAATACAAAGTAATTAATCCTGGAATAAGAATAGGAGGTACTTACCTAATATTTGGTTGCTGAATATATATATATATATATATATATATATATATATATATATATATATATATATATATATATATATATATATATTTAAATCTTGAATTAAATTAAATTAAATTTAAGATAATTGAATTTAGGGAGGGCCTGTGGACGAGTGGTTATAGCACTTGTCTTTGGGCTGGACGACCCGGGTTCGATCCCACTCACGGCATGCAAATTTTCGGGTCTGAAAACTCCCTCTGTCCACCCAGCAGTAAATGGGTACCTGACTAAAACTCAGGGAAGGTTCAAGGCAGTGGAAGGAGAGGGATGGGCTCCGCCTTCCATATGCTGTGCCCTAGACACGGTGATTCTTAACAAATCACCGCCGCTACGGCCATAGGCAGTGTGCGATGTCGGCAACGACACTCGTGCGCGTCCAGGCTATGCGACCTTTACCTTTTTAATTGAATTATCGTTTAATAATAATCTATCGTGATAATATAAAGCTCAATATATTGAATAAAGCAATCAATTCTAGAGATGAAAGATGAGAATAAAAAATTGTAAAGATACAATATTTATTAGAATATCAGAAGTTCAAAGCAAGGAGCTTCATATCCTTAATCCATGGATTTTCAAAGATAAACTCTTTTCATCAGCGGATAGGGAAATGTAATTGTAAATATTATCGGTAACATTTAACTTTGAAAATTTTACATAAAATAAAACAAAATAAAAACCAAAAGGTAAAGAGTCTTATGTTGAGATGAGAGTGTAGAGTCAGGATGGATGCTGTCCAAAAATACGTCAAAATAAAAACAACTGTTATGTTGGAAATGAATGTTTGAAAAAGAGTAATACTCAAATTGTTTAGGAATCTAAATGTTTTTTTTGAGAGGCCGGTATTCAGACGGCAATTGGTAACGTCCAGTTTATCTTGTTTGTGCATTAGTTTGGTGCTGGAATTATCCGTTTCGTAGGGTTCAGAAAGAGGTTTGTCAGTTAGAGTTCGGTATATATCAAAGTGAGCATTACGAAAACCTCTAGCTCCCTGGTTGATCAGTGTATAAACTGGGCGTTACCAAAAAAGTAAACAACATTTTGTTTTGAACCTACATTTATGAATGCTTTAACAATGTGAGAGTTGTTATTAATTTTTTTTTGTTTTCTGGCGTTTCTGGACACGATTTTTTACAAATTTCCTTCTGAAGAGTCGCACTTATGTAAAATCAAAGATATATAGCTCTATATTATGGCTGTTCATGTTGTAACTATACGAGAATGTTGAAATGTTACTAAAAGTTCCTAAATCTGTTTTTACTTGTTTTTATTTTTAACTTATGCCTTTCGCGTATTTTACACTTAACGTCTGGGTGTGGGAGTGCATTCCTCATAATGTGTGTGTGTACAATCATTAGTTACTTTTAACATAATTATACAAGTACTCCCATAGAATCTTTTCCATTTTAACGGGTGTGTATGTGAGTTATACGTGTGTGTTCAGTGACAATCATTAGCTATTCATTGTTTTTGTACAAATGTTCATTTACAATTTAAAGCGAAGTTTACCTGTTACTTTTCTTCACTTTCTCTTTCACCACTGCTGAGTCGCTGTCGATATTCTCTCTTCTCTTTCATGTCGTAATCGTTGTGTTGATTTCTTCTTCTTTTCCGTCATACCGTGATTGCCATGGTGATCGTCGTGTGTTTAGTGAACAAATTTTTTCAAGGGACAAACGGGGGAGTCTGGAGGCATTCGTTTGAGAGATTTCAGGGTTTTTATTTTCTCTGGATAGAGCAGACACATAGGAGAGAGGTTTGTTATATCTTAACTACTGTCTATCTTATACTTTTGTTTTTTCTGTTAAGTTCATCTTAACTTATTACTTAGTAGAGGACAAATACTGAGCTGGACAAACAAAAGGGGTCCGCCTTCGGTCTCATACCGAACTTAGCTCAAAGTTTAAGAGCATAGTTTTCTACATCTATCTTGCTTCAAATTCATGAACAGACTCTTTAAAATTCTTGTTTCCCCAGCCGCAAAAACAAGTGACGTCATTATTTACTTGATTTGTCTGCCTTGTCTCTAACCTTTATTGACCCCAATGCCCTTTCTTTTGAACTTCGGTTCAACCTGTCTGTTCCTCACTTGTGGGAAAAAGAATTTATTTTCCCAAGGTCTGTGTCAGCCCAACTCACACTCAGCCGTACTAATCTCGACCCCAGTCACAATTCGTACTAGTTGAAGTACTCCTTTTTGACATAATGCAACAATGTATTGACGAAATGGTCCGTCAAGTATTTGGATTTTTGAAAGGTGAATAAAGACATGGTTACTGAAATCTAATTTGCTATTGTTTATTTTATATATATAATTAAACAAGTTCAGATGTATTTATAAAATGAACTTAAAATCAATATTTTTTCAAAAGTGCTCAATACTAAGTAGATATTTATCAATATTTATTATAGAAACATTTAATTTGGCCTATGCAGCTGCAATCACATTTCAGTGATCACACCTCTTCGGAGCTCAAAATGATTGTGAGAAAATAAATTTGGACAATGGATAGATAAAAAAGAAACTAGAAATGTTGAACATGTCACTTTTGACTTTATCGGAGAAAGTTCAGTTACTTGCATGTTCTCCTTATTTCCGCTTCACCCTCATTTTATTTATTTTTCCGATGAGGTGTAATCATTGAAATGCGACTTCAGTTGCATAAGCCAAATTAAATGTTTATATAATAAATATATATATATATATATATATATATATATATATATATATATATCATTATCATCATCAACAACCGGTTTATTTGTTGAATCAGGCCACAATTAATCCTCTGATGAGGGTGGGGCCTGATTGTCTAGTCTCGAAATCTAAGTCTTCCTCTCCACTCCTGTCTTTGGCAAGGCTTGATTGAATCCATACCCATGGCCTTCCTATCACGTTTGACTACGTCCTCCCAAGTCAACTTGGGTCTGCCAGTGGTGATGTTCTCTGCTGGCACATTCAACTGTCGGACTTTAGCAATCCAGCCATCGCTACGCTCAATGTGACCCAACCAACGCAGTCTGTTCTTCCGCATGATGTCCGCAAGGCTTTTCAAGTCGACCTGTGAGAGCAGGGATTCAAAAGAAACGTACTGTTCAGGCCTCACCAAACAGATCCATCTGACCATTGCCCTGTCATTACGGCGCAGCTTCCTTAGTATGCCAGCAGAGACAGCCCAAGTTTCTGAGCCATACAACAGCACACTTCTGACACATGAGGAGTATACACGTCCTCTCGTAGTTGTTGGCAGGTGTTTGTTTGTCAGGATTGGTAGCAGCTTTCTAAACTTTTTCCAGGCACACTTGCAATGTGTAGCTGCCACGAGTTCACAGCCTCCACCTGATGACAGCACATCTCCAAGATAACAAAAGTCTGTCACTACTTCCAGCTTGTTGTCACCAGTATCCATCTCCGTCAGTGGTCTGCCATCTATTGGTCTTACCGTGCCGGTGCAACGAAAGCACATAAAGTGAGGATCTGCTTTGAGAGAGCCCTTTATGCCACTGCACCTTTTGTGGACCCGACCTGAACAGTGAGTGCAGATGATTGAGTTGCTGCCAGTTCCTTTCAGACATACAGCACACGGGTATTTTCCTGTTTTCTGTAGTAAGCTGAGGTTTGGAGCTGCGATCATGACCTTAGTTTTACCCATGTTGACTCTGAGACCTTTCTCCTCCATGCTACTCTTCCATCTATCCAGACGTTCCTTGAGTGACTGAAGTGAAGTATCAATGATCGCTAAGTCATCGGCATATAACAGCTCCCACGGGCAGCCAGTATGGAATTCCAGTGATAGAGCCTCGAGTACAATGATGAATAGAAGGGGACTTAAGACAGATCCCTGATGGACGCCTACTCTAACCTCAAATTCGTCGCTGTAGCTGTTACCGACTTGTACCCGACTACGTACATTGGTGTACATAGACGTTATCACCTGAACCAACTACTCAGTAACACCCAGCTTTCGCAGGGCCCACCAGATGACCCTTTTGGGGACACGGTCAAAAGCTTTCTCCAAATCTACAAATGCCATGTACAGTGGTTTGTTTGCTGCTAGATGTTTCTCCATGACTTGGCGTATGATGAAAATTGCATCTGTGGTTCTCCTACCGGGCATGAAGCCAAATTGCATATCAGCAATCTGTATTTGTTGTCTGATCAGCTGTTCAACAACTCTTTCCAGGACTTTCATGACCTGATCAATGAGCTTGAGTCCACAGTAGTTACCTCTGTTTAATGCATCACCTTTACCTTTGTACAGACTTACTATAATGCTGTCTTCCCATTCCTTAGGTATGCATCCTTCTCTGATAATGGCTTCAATCAGTTCATGCACCAAACTGGCCCCTAGTTCACCGGTTGGTTTGAGCATCTCAGCAACTATACCAGATGGCCCAGCTGCTTTATCAGCTCCCATTTTACAGATTGCTTCAGTGATCATCTCCTGGGTAATGGGGGTACTAGGACCTTCTATAGGAGGTTCATAAGTCAGCTCATCTGGGTTCCATGGAAATTCAACGTTCAGCAAGCATTCGTAGTGCTGTTTCCATGACTGTTTTTTCGCTTCATCATCCAATGAGAGTTCACCAGAGTCGTTCCTTATAGGTTTTTCACCCAAGACATCTTGATTGTCACGGCGCATCTGTTTTGCGAGCTTGTAAATGTCACTTGACTTGGGAGTTATTTTGAGTTAGCGTGGTGTACAGCAGCTTTAGCAGCACGCTTGGCTCCATTGTATGCTTCTCTACTACCTCCTGTTTTCCATGCTCTGTAGCATCGCCTCTTCTCTCTAACAGCTTGATCAACAATCTCATTCCACCACCAGGTTTGTTTCCTCCAATTGTGCTTGGATGACACTCCACACACCTCCGTCGCTGCATCATTCAATCCATCCTTGAGCCTCTTCCAGTGCTCTTCAACACTCACTGCCTGTGTATCCCGATGTGAAGAAACAAATCTCTCAGCAAATTTAGCCTGAATGATTGGATCCTTCAGCTTCCACAGTTTTATGCGTGGTGTAAACTTGTGTTTGCATTTACGGGAAGCTTCTGCCTTGAGATCACATAATAGCAGATTGTGTTGAGATACACATTCTTCACCCAGGCTGACTCTGACATTTGTGACACGTCTCCTGAAGCTGCGCCGGAATAGTATGTAGTCTATCTGGGTCATGATTCCTCCAGATTGGTATGTAACTAGGTGTTTAGGTCTCTTTTCGAACACCGAGTTGCCAATCACTAGATTATTAGCAACAGCAAACTCGAGTAGTCTTTCTCCTCCAGCATTCCTCATACCAATAGCATGTCCACCATGTACTTCTTCATAACCGCAAGGAGTGGAACCGATATGTCCATTCCAGTCACCACACACAAACAGTTCCTCAGTACTAGGTACAGTCGCCACTAGGCTCTGCAGCTGCTCGTAAAAGTTGTCCTTTGCTTCCTCGCTGAGTCCAACTTGTGGAGCGTAGATGCAAACAATGGCAAACACTAACTTTCCAACAACAAGACGAACAAATATTATCCTGTCGGATATTCGCTTCACCTCAAAAACTTTCTCCCACCACTTCTCTGCCACCAATATTCCCACTCCACCTGTCCCTTTATCATTCCCAGACCAGTAGAACTTGCAGTTGGTATCCCTCCCGACTATTTTTCTCACACCTTCATTTCTCCATCTCGTCTCTTGTAAACAACCCAAGTCAATCTTCTTTCTGGATATTGTCTCCACCACCTCATTTGCCTTTCCTCGCATGGTTCCAACATTCAGAGATCCAATGCAGTAAAAGTTCTGGATGTTCGTATGATTTGCCATAGCCAGGCCCTGAAGATCCATGCATCCTGGGATCTACGAAGCCCAAGACACTACCAGCAGCATTAGTGCTACTGGCACTGCCTTTCTTTTTTCCTGCTGTATTTCGACTAGACATTGTATTTAAGGCAATTTTACGGCTGGATGCCTATCCTTTACCAACTTGAACACTTTTGGCAGTCCAAGACCTCCACCGTTCCCATCTAACTAGGGCTGATGTCGTTTCCACTTAAGCATGTACAAATGTCATACATTACCAGTGAGTTGCTTATCAAGATGTTGTTGGTGAAGTATAAAACAAGAATTCCACTTGTATGAACAAAATAGTGACACATAAGTGAAGTAGACGTGCCCGAAATGTCATTAAATATTTTTTTACCTGGCGAAAGAAGGAAAACAATGCTTCTGTTAAATTAATCAAAATAAAGAATCCTTTTGAAATATACTCGTGCGATGGTCGCGAGTAAAAAAACAAACGTCCTTCAATATATATATATATATATATATATATATATATATATATATATATATATATGTGTGTGTGTGTAAAATTAGTGGGAGAGAACCCCAGTAGAGTGCTCGATTATTAAAAAAAAATGTTTAAATAAGAGCGTAGTATTTATTTATATATGTATTACAGAAGATCAGTACAACATTGGTACCCTCGGTTTCAAATCCTAACAAAGGAGACTTATAATTGGTCTCATTTATCATAATCTCTTCAGCCTCTGTTTACGTCTGACTCTCAGCCATTTTCCGGAGAGGCAGACATAAACAGAGGCTGAAGAGAGTTTGGTAAAGAAGCTCAATTATAGGTCTTCTTTGTTAGGATTTGAAACTGAGGGTACCAATGTTGTTCTGATTTTCTGTAATACTCACCTACAACCTCACAGAATATGTAATAAGAATATATAAATAAAATTCCTTTAAATATTTAATAATAAATAATAAATAATAAATATTTAATAATAAATAATAAATATTTAATAATAAATAATAAATAATTAATAATAAATAATAAATATTTAATAATAAATAATAACTAATAAATAATAAATAATAAATAATAAATATTTAATAATAAATAATAAATAATAAATATTTAATAATAAATAATAAATAATAAATATTTAATAATAAATAATAACTAATAAATAATAAATAATAAATAATAAATATTTAATAATAAATAATAAATAATAAATAATAAATATTTAATAATAAATAATAAATAATAAATATTTAATAATAAATAATAAATATTTAATAATAAATAATAAATAATAAATAATAAATAATAAATATTTAATAATAAATAATAAATATTTAATAATAAATAATAAATATTTAATAATAAATAATAAATAATAAATAATAAATATTTAATAATAAATAATAAATAATAAATATTTAATAATAAATAATAAATATTTAATAATAAATAATTAATAATAAATAATAAATATTTAATAATAAATAATAAATAATAAATATTTTATAATAAATAATAAATAATAAATATTTAATAATAAATAATAAATATTTAATAATAAATAATAAATATTTAATAATAAATAATAAATATTTAATAATAAATAATAAATAATAAACCCTAACCCAAACTGTCCTAGTAAATTCATTGTTCCTAATGCTTTCTGAACTACTGCTATTTTAAACTTGATTAGGTACATTACCTAATCAAGTTAAAAATACAAAAATATATTACTCTATTAGAAAAAAAGTGTAATTGTGTGTTCGATGTACTTTTAAAAAAATCTATGTTGTTAATACATTTCCATTGCGACTATTTCAACTAAATAATCAACTTGGTAGACTTTAGTAAACTAAATGTACCAGTTAACTTTGGAACCTTTAAAATAATATGAGAACGAAACGCAACCAAAAATATTGAACAATAAATGAGTCATCCAAAACATTTTCACTGATCAAATTTTATGTCATATGAGACGACTTTTTTTTTTTTTTTTTCCTTAGCTAAAATAAAAATGTCACACATCACTACAATTAGTGTCATAAAAATGTACTGGAAATTCGGTGACCAGTGTTAAATGAACGAATACACCAGGTTCCGTGCTAATTTGAATATGTTGTGATCTGAACCATCCAAAAGACATAAGCAATAACTATAATGACAAGATGTGTGTGTATATGCGTTTTAAAGGGCAAATGGGATGAGAAATCTTCTGAGGAAGGGAATAAAGAGAGAGGGATGTATTAAACACAAAAGTCTCGTAATCTGAAGGTTGTGAGTTCAATCCCTGTACAGAGCAGTACGTTTACACTTTCTCTTCAATCACACCCCAAAATATTTTTATTTGTTTACTAATGTGTCACCATTTATCGAGGATAAAGGTTAATGAGACTGATGGATTGTCAGTTGAATGATGAAGAATATTATGAGATGATTGAAAATGATGAATGGAATGAACAAAGTTTGATTATTTATGAGTCAGTGAAAAATTCTGTTTTATTTTTATTAATGGGTCACCACTTGTCAAGGCCAAAAGCCACTCGAGGATAAAGGTTAATGAGACTGATGGATTGTCAGTTGAATGATGAAGAATATTATGAGATGATTGAAAATGATGAATGGAATGAACAAAGTTTGTTTATTTATGAGTCAGTGAAAAATTCTGTTTTATTTTTATTAATGGGTCACCACTTGTCAAGGCCAAAAGCCACTCGAGGATAAAGGTTAATGAGACTGATGGATTGTCAGTTGAATGATGAAGAATATTATGAGAGGATTGAAAATGATGAATGGAATGAACAAAGTTTGTTTATTTATGAGTCAGTGAAAAATTCTGTTTTATTTTTATTAATGGGTCACCACTTGTCAAGGCCAAAAGCCACTCGAGGATAAAGGTTAATGAGACTGATAGATTGTCAGTTGAATGATGAAAAATATTATGAGAGGGTTGAAAATGATGAATGGAATGAACAAAGTTTGATTATTTATGAGTCAGTGAAAAATTCTGTTTTATTTTCATTAATGGGTCACCACTTGTCAAGGCCAAAAGCCACTCGAGGATAAAGGTTAATGAGACTGATGGATTGTCAGTTGAATGATGAAGAATATCATGAGAGGATTGAAAATGATGAATGGAATGAACAAAGTTTGATTATTTATGAGTCAGTGAAAAATTCTGTTTTATTTTTATTAATGGGTCACCACTTGTCAAGGCCAAAAGCCACTCGAGGATAAAGGTTAATGAGACTGATAGATTGTCAGTTGAATGATGAAGAATATTATGAGAGGATTGAAAATGATGAATGGAATGAACAAAGTTTGATTATTTATGAGTCAGTGAAAAATTCTGTTTTATTTTTATTAATGGGTCACCACTTGTCAAGGCCAAAAGCCACTCGAGGATAAAGGTTAATGAGACAGATGGATTGTCAGTTGAATGATGAAGAATATTATGAGAGGATTGAAAATGATGAATGGAATGAACAAAGTTTGATTATTTATGAGTCAGTGAAAAATTCTGTTTTATTTTTATTAATGGGTCACCACTTGTCAAGGCCAAAAGCCACTCGAGGATAAAGGTTAATGAGACTGATATGACAAGTATTTGTTGACATTGGATTTTATAGTAAACAACTGTTGTCTGGCCTTCGCACTAGGACCAAAGTGTAGTATCTGTCCTGTCTTCGGTCAGAAAAGAAGAAATCGTTCTAGACTGAGGCAATTTATAACTTTACTCCAACCTAGAGTACACCTTTTTAGGGAACTGGATTTTCCCCACATTAAAAATTGACCCTGTGTCTAACTTTTATCACATAATTGTTTTTCTTCAATTAGAAGAAAAAGATATTCAAAAATTGCAACCAAAGTTAAGAGATTTTGCCGTTAATTTTATGGCTATGGTGAGCGAAAAGGTGACTTTTTCCTCTATGTCTTTTGCCTGTAAAACATAACTAAAGCGTGAACCAAACAAAAACTACATTTTTTCTAAAATTTCTTGTTTTATTTCTGAACAAAAAAAAGCAAACGTTAATAATTGTTAGTGTTTCTTTACAATCACACCGCCATAAAAACGTGTCTTATCATTTTTGGCATCGGTCGATATTTGGTGTAAATAAGCCAATATATATAACTTATTAGAATCCGTGTGCATTTAGTTAACAGACAAGTAATTTTTGTGTTTTTTTATTTTTATTTTTCATTTTACTTTTACGTGTAGTGATGATGGGGGAATATAATGGTTCTCAATTCTTTAAAAAAAAGCAGTGAAAGGGTAATAATCCAGGTTTTGAAATTCGCACGACAGTCTTCAGTGTTTGAAGAATGGCTGCCCTTTGACCGATTCTCTCCTGTTGCTAACCGTGAGACATGGAGAAAAATAACAAACAAAATAAAGACTATCGTTTGTTGTAAAACAGGAATTTCTTCTGTTTACTTATCATTTGATTAACATGAAAGAGTTTTCATTTCTTCTGTTTACTTATCATTTGATTAACATGAAAGAGTTTTCATTTTTTCTGTTTACTTATCATTTGATTAACATGAAAGAGTTTTCATTTCTTCTGTTTACTTATCATTTGATTAACATGAAAGAGTTTTCATTTTTTCTGTTTACTTATCATTTGATTAACATGAAAGAGTTTTCATTTTTTCTGTTTACTTATCATTTGATTAACATGAAAGAGTTTTCATTTTTTCTGTTTACTTATCATTTGATTAACATGAAAGAGTTTTCATTTCTTTCTGTTTACTAATCATTTGATTAACATGAAAGAGTTTTCATTTCTTCTGTTTACTTATCATTTGATTAACATGAAAGAGTTTTCATTTTTTCTGTTTACTTATCATTTGATTAACATGAAAGAGTTTTCATTTTTTCTGTTTACTTATCATTTGATTAACATGAAAGAGTTTTCATTTCTTCTGTTTACTTATCATTTGATTAACATGAAAGAGTTTTCATTTCTTCTGTTTACTTATCATTTGATTAACATGAAAGAGTTTTCATTTTTTCTGTTTACTTATCATTTGATTAACATGAAAGAGTTTTCATTTCTTCTGTTTACTTATCATTTGATTAACATGAAAGAGTTTTCATTTTTTCTGTTTACTTATCATTTGATTAACATGAAAGAGTTTTCATTTCTTCTGTTTACTTATCATTTGATTAACATGAAAGAGTTTTCATTTTTTCTGTTTACTTATCATTTGATTAACATGAACTAGTTTTCATTTTTTCTGTTTACTTATCATTTGATTAACATGAAAGAGTTTTCATTTCTTCTGTTTACTTATCATTTGATTAACATGAAAGAGTTTTCATTTCTTCTGTTTACTTATCATTTGATTAACATGAAAGAGTTTTCATTTCTTCTGTTTACTTATCATTTGATTAACATGAAAGAGTTTTCATTTCTTCTGTTTACTTATCATTTGATTGACATGAAAGAGTTTTCATTTCTTCTGTTTACTTATCATTTGATTAACATGAAAGAGTTTTCATTTCTTCTGTTTACTTATCATTTGATTAACATGAAAGAGTTTTCATTTCTTCTGTTTACTTATCATTTGATTAACATGAAAGAGTTTTCATTTCTTCTGTTTACTTATCATTTGATTAACATGAAAGAGTTTTCATTTCTTCTGTTTACTTATCATTTGATTAACATAAAAGAGTTTTCATTTCTTCTGTTTACTTATCATTTGATTAACATGAAAGAGTTTTCATTTCTTCTGTTTACTTATCATTTGATTAACATGAAAGAGTTTTCATTTCTTCTGTTTACTTATCATTTGATTGACATGAAAGAGTTTTCATTTCTTCTGTTTACTTATCATTTGATTAACATGAAAGAGTTTTCATTTCTTCTGTTTACTTATCATTTGATTAACATGAAAGAGTTTTCATTTCTTCTGTTTACTTATCATTTGATTAACATGAAAGAGTTTTCATTTCTTCTGTTTACTTATCATTTGATTAACATGAAAGAGTTTTCATTTCTTCTGTTTACTTATCATTTGATTAACATAAAAGAGTTTTCATTTCTTCTGTTTACTTATCATTTGATTAACATGAAAGAGTTTTCATTTCTTCTGTTTACTTATCATTTGATTAACATGAAAGAGTTTTCATTTCTTCTGTTTACTTATCATTTGATTAACATGAAAGAGTTTTCATTTCTTCTGTTTACTTATCATTTGATTAACATGAAAGAGTTTTCATTTCTTCTGTTTACTTATCATTTGATTAACATGAAAGAGTTTTCATTTCTTCTGTTTACTTATCATTTGATTAACATGAAAGAGTTTTCATTTCTTCTGTTTACTTATCATTTGATTAACATGAAAGAGTTTTCATTTCTTCTGTTTACTTATCATTTGATTAACATGAAAGAGTTTTCATTTCTTCTGTTTACTTATCATTTGATTAACATGAAAGAGTTTTCATTTTTTCTGTTTACTTATCATTTGATTAACATGAAAGAGTTTTCATTTTTTTCTGTTTACTTATCATTTGATTAACATGAAAGAGTTTTCATTTTTTCTGTTTACTTATCATTTGATTGACATGAAAGAGTTTTCATTTCTTCTGTTTACTTATCATTTGATTAACATGAAAGAGTTTTCATTTCTTCTGTTTACTTATCATTTGATTAACATGAAAGAGTTTTCATTACTTTCTGTTTACTTATCATTTGATTAACATGAAAGAGTTTTCATTTCTTCTGTTTACTTATCATTTGATTAACATGAAAGAGTTTTCATTTCTTCTGTTTACTTATCATTTGATTAACATGAAAGAGTTTTCATTTCTTCTGTTTACTTATCATTTGATTAACATGAAAGAGTTTTCATTTCTTCTGTTTACTTATCATTTGATTAACATGAAAGAGTTTTCATTTCTTCTGTTTACTTATCATTTGATTAACATGAAAGAGTTTTCATTTTTTCTGTTTACTTATCATTTGATTAACATGAAAGAGTTTTCATTTCTTCTGTTTACTTATCATTTGATTAACATGAAAGAGTTTTCATTTCTTCTGTTTACTTATCATTTGATTGACATGAAAGAGTTTTCATTTCTTCTGTTTACTTATCATTTGATTAACATGAAAGAGTTTTCATTTCTTCTGTTTACTTATCATTTGATTAACATGAAAGAGTTTTCATTTCTTCTGTTTACTTATCATTTGATTAACATGAAAGAGTTTTCATTTCTTCTGTTTACTTATCATTTGATTAACATGAAAGAGTTTTCATTTCTTCTGTTTACTTATCATTTGATTAACATGAAAGAGTTTTCATTTCTTCTGTTTACTTATCATTTGATTGACATGAAAGAGTTTTCATTTCTTCTGTTTACTTATCATTTGATTGACATGAAAGAGTTTTCATTTCTTCTGTTTACTTATCATTTGATTAACATGAAAGAGTTTTCATTTCTTCTGTTTACTTATCATTTGATTAACATGAAAGAGTTTTCATTTCTTCTGTTTACTTATCATTTGATTAACATGAAAGAGTTTTCATTTTTTCTGTTTACTTATCATTTGATTAACATGAAAGAGTTTTCATTTCTTCTGTTTACTTATCATTTGATTAACATGAAAGAGTTTTCATTTTTTCTGTTTACTTATCATTTGATTAACATGAAAGAGTTTTCATTTCTTCTGTTTACTTATCATTTGATTAACATGAAAGAGTTTTCATTTTTTCTGTTTACTTATCATTTGATTAACATGAAAGAGTTTTCATTTCTTCTGTTTACTTATCATTTGATTAACATGAAAGAGTTTTCATTTTTTCTGTTTACTTATCATTTGATTAACATGAAAGAGTTTTCATTTTTTCTGTTTACTTATCATTTGATTAACATGAAAGAGTTTTCATTTCTTCTGTTTACTTATCATTTGATTAACATGAAAGAGTTTTCATTTTTTCTGTTTACTTATCATTTGATTAACATGAAAGAGTTTTCATTTTTTCTGTTTACTTATCATTTGATTAACATGAAAGAGTTTTCATTTCTTCTGTTTACTTATCATTTGATTAACATGAAAGAGTTTTCATTTTTTCTGTTTACTTATCATTTGATTAACATGAAAGAGTTTTCATTTCTTCTGTTTACTTATCATTTGATTAACATGAAAGAGTTTTCATTTCTTCTGTTTACTTATCATTTGATTAACATAAAAGAGTTTTCATTTCTTCTGTTTACTTATCATTTGATTAACATGA
>OY744529.1:12300776-12318276 GCA_963556195.1 Sepiola atlantica | reverse complement strand
TTGAAAAAATTATACCAAAATTCAAATAATTACTCGATTTTATTATTTTTTTACTGACTTATTTAAAAAGAAATCTGATCTGTATATAGAAAAAAAGAAAATATCTAAAAAAAAAAGAAGACTTTATTTACCTGTCATTACACAAAAAAGGCGATTGTGCAGTATAGTCAACAAAAAATGGGTGAAAAAAAAACAAATAACTTATACCAAACGCAAGAAAATGTAATCTTCTGTTGAACTATGTAGCTTTTCAGTTTCAGAACGATTTTAAAGTGTTTGTTTTTTTCTGATTTTGTATCGCTGTCTAGAAGGCTTTGAAAAATAGATATTCAAAATGGCTGCCATTCTTTGTTTGTTGTAATTTTTTTTTCACCTTTTTTTTTTATTGTTAACTATACTGCACAATCCCCCCCAACTATTATAGCGATTGTATAACACCATAAAGTTATAAAAGTTTAGGTCAATAAAAATTGACATAGCAATCTGTGGAATATTATTTTTCCTTATAATTTTGTGTCAAAAGTATTTTTTGTTATGTTTCAGGTGGCTAATTATTTAACTAATTATTTAACTAATTATTTAACTAATTATTTAACAGTATGTGATCGTTATTAAAAGAATGTTAAATAAACCGAGAATTAAATAAATTTTAAGTAGTAATTTATTTTTCTGTGAAAAATGGCGAAAATATGCTTTTTTTTTTACTTTTTAAAAATAAAAACAAAAGACGCGTATTTAAGATGAGTTTGTTTCTATGATATAATAAATTAATCTTTTTATTTTTCATAAATTATAGGCTTTTTTCTTTAGAAAAAATGTTGGCACTTCTGCAATCTTTATGAAGCAGCTGCCGATTAAGAAATCGAAATTGAAGAGTTCCGTTTTTTTTTCTCCAAGTACCATTCATTCAGAATTCACCGGAAGTTGAATTTACCGGGAGTTGAAGTAGAATTTAGTTTTTAGAAAATGGAGTTAAATGAGTTGAATCTTCGCGACATTGGTAATTTAATGAACCAGACGCAAAAAACAATAGAATTTTTACAGGCACATCGCCTGATTTCTTGCAGTCGGACATGCCCGTCATGTCAAAGACAGATGCAGATGGCAAGCCACAATAGAAGTGATGGATTTATTTGGAAATGCTCACGGAGGAACCAGCTGCAAAAAATAGATTTTTTACAGGCACACCGCCTGATTTCTTAATGTTAGGGTTAGGGTTTAGGGTTAGGGTTTTTTATTTAAAATCTTTTTACTTCATATAATAAAAAAAAGAAATTGTTACCCAAAAGCAAACCAGTCTTGCATTTTTTTTTTAGGTTGTAAATAAGTCACTTCCGGTTGAATTACTTCCCTTTATTTTCAGTAGAAGGACAGAAAATCTGCTGCTTCATAAAGACTGCAGAAGTGCCAAAATGTTAAAATAGGTATAAATATAAAGTTTTTAATTTCTCAGGCATATTGTTTTTGTCAAGAATTTTGGCCATAACCAGTATGTTGTTCTAAATAGTAAATAACATCAAATTAAAAAAAAAATGGGCGCTGATGTATGTTAACAAACATACTCGTGAAAATGGCAGTTATAAATAAAATAACAGGAAAACTTTTAAAAATGCTTACTTATAATTGAATAATATTAGCGTACAACGAAATTTATGGAAAATAATCATATATTTTTTAATTTTATTTAAGAAATTCAATGGTTATACAGAGTTTGCCATTTTTAGCTATTATTGGAGATTTGGGTATATGTTACGACGCTCAGCACAGTCGCGAACGGGGTCCAAAAAAAGAACGAGAAAGGGTTTAAAAGCATAAATTTGCAACAAGTGAAGTTGACCTGCGACGAGAATAGATATTTTTCTATTTACCTATGTAATTTGTTTTTATTTTTACGTATTATAAATGGGTTTTTATTAGATGTAAAAAAACAAAAAAATGTATTGTTTTTTTCCCAAAGGCTTGCACAAAATTCAAGATGGCGATTCACGTGCTTCCTTACCAAATGCCCCCCCCCCCCAAAAGCAGCCATGTTTTTCCCAAGTTACGGTGATAAAACTATTGATTTCTAATAAATAGCGGTTGTAACGGTCTAAAAATACAAACAAATGCTACAGACAAGTTTGAAAATAACTTTTACAGCTTACAGTTACTTTTATTTGTTGTATATTTGTTTTTTTTAGCGTTTTTACTCTGCTGAGTCTCGTAAAAGATGCCCGGAGATTTTCATCTTAGTTTATGTAACTGACTCACTGATTGTCTCACCTTGGACCAGCATAAAATCGCTCATCTTATACATAACTTCATTTTATTTTTTATCAAAATTCTACTTTATTATATTCTGTAAATTTCGGTGTACACTAATATTTTTCAATAATAAGTATTTCCTAAAGTTTTCCTTTTATTTTATTTATAACGGCCATATTTCACTAGTGTATTTACATAGATAAGCAAAAAACCACAACAGTACTATTAATTGGAAAATGGTCACTTACTTTATAACCGGTGTAACATTTTTGAAAAATTCAACCTCGATTTTTTAAAACTTGATTTTATTTACATACGGTTATTCAGAAAAGTAACCAGCCCTGATTTATACGTTTAGCTTTTGTAAGTATGGATGTCCGAAGAGACAATAATCTTGGTAATAATGATGCTCTGCATGTAAATGAAATGTAATTTTTTCGGTAATATCTTATATATATCCGTTTGTATTATGAAGTTTAAAGAAATAAATTATTTGTAAATACAGAAAAAATACATAAATTTTGGACAAAAACAAATTATTTAAAAATCCCATGATATTAGTTTTATTAACTTATTTTTTAGTATTAATAAATAAAAATTAATATTTTTGGACACATACAAATTTTCTTCAAGAAATATGTCTGTAATGAAAAAATTCCATGACGTTAATTTTATTTTATTTTTTTAAATAAATAAAATAAAAGTTGTATGCCATAAAAACAAAAAAAATTCCAAGACATTTTTATTTATTTAATTTACTTTTTATTCCATTATATTAACTTCATGTAATTACTTAAAAAAAAGTCATTGACCTCGATTTTAGATTTTTACCGATATTATTGTCTTTCTGGACATCCATACTTACAAAAGCTAAACGTATAAATCAGGGCGGGGTTATTTTTCCGAATAAACCCAACATACATATGACTAATTATGAATTTATTAAAATAAGTTGTTTTGAACTAAATCCCAACTTAAATAATTTCATTTTCATTTTCTTGAAAACAAAAGTGAAAATCCATATAAAACTAAACAAAAATAATCATACTATAATAGAGATTTGGTGTCTGTCTACTTATAATTAAGATTATTGTTAAAAAGGTATTAAATAACATAGATCATCATATTTAGTGGCGTTTACCAAATTTTATTCATATATTTATTCATTGACAATGTGTATTTCCTCGGCGCTGCCTGGGAATCTTTTTACTTTCAATATTATTTTGCTTGTTCTCTTTATAAGAAAATATTTACATTTTTAGAGACATAATTCAATGAAAGAATATAAGTCATTAAAAAAAATCAGTTTTGCAATAAAATTGATAGGATGTCTTATGAAATATTGAAATTGAAATCCCATAAATAGTTTTTTTCGTTTTTTTCGTTTTCGAGTTCGTTTCGTTTTCTTCTAATGACAAAATAGACATGGTATGAAATAATATATTTTGTAAAAGAGCTCTTGCATGCTGGTTCTTTTTTTCCTTCTCTTTTGTCAATCGGATTTTTATGAAGTTTAATTGATTGACTCATCGTTTTGTTATTACATTAATTACAAAGAATTGTATACAATTATGACATACTTTGATAAAAAAAAAAGTTAATTTAAAAAGTTATGTTTAAACGGAAATTGCCAACTCCACCCCCTCCTTATAACCGCCCCCCTCTCTATCACAAGTACAATTTCACACCAAAGGTCGATCGTAAAAAAAAAAAATCGCTCTAAATGTTGACCCCTCCTGACTAATTTTGTTTCTGTTGACCCCCAAAAGAATGAATAGAACAAAATAAAATGTGTCGATATTCTGTCCGAGGCAATGCTGAATAAAAGAATTCCAAGATATTTTAATTTACTTTATTCACTTTTTATTCCATTGTGTTAACTTTATGTAATTACTTAAAAAAAGTCATTGACCTCGATTTTAGATTTTTACTGAGATTATTGTCTTTTCGAACATCCATACTTACAAAAGCTAAACGTATAAATCAGGGCTGGGTTACTTTTCCGAATAACCCAACATACATATGGCTAGTTATGAATTTATTAAAAATAAGTTGTTTTGAACTAAATCCCAACTTAAATAAACAGCTTTGTGGATGTGTCTTCTGTAGTTTCTGACTTTTAGCTGGACATACACACACAGACAACTTCCCTTTATATAATAGATTGAATGATTCCCATATAAAAGAAACTTTGTTTAATTATTGGCTGTAAATAAAATGTAAGTCTTCTGTCGGCCAAGATGAGCACATTAGCTGAATCCATCATGTCAGAGGTGTTCACCATGGTGAGCCTGTCTTCATCTTGAACACTAGTTTGATCTTCTTTAAACAATTTACTTCATCTGTAAACATTTTTTTGACTAAGACGTGATTTTCGGTACACATCACGTGGTTTGCACTTCTCAAGTCACCAAACATTTGACGGCAGAGCTTTGTCCAAACGTTGAGAACTCTGATTTGCCGCCATTTTGAGTAGCTCCAAAACAAATATATATGCAAGATTAAAATAATTTTTGCCATGAACCAATTCCAAACAATGCAGAGTTTAGACTTTGGGGAAAAATATTCTGAAAAGAAAATTTCTTTTGCTCCCCCCCCCCATTATGTTATTTATTTCAATGACACTTGTATGTTTGTGTGTGTATATATATATATATATATATATATATATATATATATATGTAAAGGAGTAAGGCTACCAACATTTGTAGAATGTTTTTTTAAACATTTATTTATTATTTTGTTGTTTTTTTCAACATTTATTTATTATTTTGTTGTTTTACCATTTTATGATTTTATATATAACGCGTTTCAAGCGGTGGCCCGCTTTCATCAGATATGAAAATCCATTTTCATCAGATATGAAAATGGATTTTCATATCTGATGAAAGCGGGCCACCGCTTGAAACGCGTTATATATAAAATCATAAAATGGTAAAACAACAAAATAATAAATAAATGTTGAAAAAAACAACAAAATAATAAATAAATGTTTAAAAAAACATTCTACAAATGTTGGTAGCCTTACTCCTTTACATATATACTTTTCTCTCGTTGGAACTGCACTAATACTGCACTACCCTCTTTTATATATATATATATATATATATATATATATACACGCATTTCACCTACCTTAGCAGCAGTCAAATGGCCTAGAGGGGAATAAATGCCGACTGCTATCTAGACGGTCGAGTTTCGATCCCGGTTTTAAGGCAGTTGCTTGTCTAGCCGCACTGAAGAGCTGTGATACAGCAAAAAAGTCTGTCTGTTGATTAATATATATATATATATATATATGAAAGGATATTGATCCGTTGTTACGTCATCCACTGTGTATGGTTATCCCCTATCTCTCTGTTTAAATGGATGACGTCATCCTTTAGTGACGTCATCCACTATGCACGGTTATCCCCACTTCAGTATTTACATCTTTCCCACGTAGGATGATGTGAGATAACGCCAGAAGGTTGGGGGGGGGGGGAGAAGCCAGCGGCCTGGAGGGGCGGGGACTCTGGCCTCTTTAAAATTGCCTTGGTGTGCCCCATCGGCATGCCCCGGTGAGGACGCCTTAGGCAGTTAGCAATTTACTAGTTCCTTCCCAAAGAGGGAAGGTAAGGCCTGGGAAGGATGACCTCCTAGGACTACCCAGAACTAATACCACAGCCTGACAGATAAAAGACCACCGAAATGAGGCAATGTCTGTCGGACTGATTGTCGAGGAGAGATATTTGACTGATATGTACCGTGGCAGTAAGTAGCATTGCTACTCGCCTCCTTTATCCCCACCTCTGTTTTAATAGATGAGATTACAAAACAAGACGCCATCCACTCTTCATAGGGTCGAGCAAACAAACAAACAAACAAACAAACAAGCAAGATCTACAGAGTTTTAGTAGCATTTATATCTATAAGGTTTGACTTTTAGATTAACTCTAGTCATTCTGATGAGCCTTGTGTTTTGAGAACTGTTAAATGGAAAATTTATCCATTGTATTTCTCTACAGAGGCGAAACAGATGTAAGAAGTATGAATAAAAATTTAAAGACTAGAATTTTCATTTATACCGAGCTCTAGTTGGGAAAATTTATATTAAAACCTAATATATATAAAGAAAACTATTGAGCTGGTTTTTTTTGTGACCATAACTATCAAATATAATAGTTGTTATTGAAAAAAAAAATAATATGTATAGCATCAGCATCAGCATCAGCATCATCTCTGTTTACTTAGTGTTCGATGTGAACACTTACCACCATTTTATTACCATAAGATTGAAGCTAATCTTTATATAGCCTATATGCATGTCATGTTTGGTTGGACTTTTATCAGTCTTTTCTGAGTCTCTAAAAGAACTAACAGTTAAACAGACAGACAGACCCGTTATTTTCTTAATTAGATATCATTTTTATGTATTTCGTTTTAAAATGAATTAAATTTAAATGCATTGAAAGTATACAGAAACATACACACACACACATATCCGAAATGTTTCCAATTGTAAGCTCAATGAAGTTGTGTTACAAGATTCAGAGCATATATATTTTACATCTTATTTGGCATGCAAAAATAATATATATATATATATGTATTTGCAGCCATCTTTGATTTACTTCTAACCTGTCTTAGAAGAACTAACAGTTAAACAGACAGACAGACCCGTTATTTTCTTAATTAGATATCATTTTTATATATTTCGTTTTAAAATGAACTAAAACTTACTTGCATTGAAAGTATACAGAAACATACACACACACACACACATATATATATATATACATAATATATATATATATATATATGTGTGTGTGTGTGTTTTTATAAAGAATATATTTTTTTAGGCGTATAATCCTTATAATATCCGAAATGTTTCCAATTGTAAGCTCAATGAAGTTTTGTTACAAGATTCAGAGCATATATATCTTATTTGGAATGCAAAAATAATATATATATATATATATATATATATATATATATATATATATATATATATAGTGTGTGTGTGTTTTTATAAAGAATGTATTTTTTTTTAGGCGTATAATCCTTATAATATCCGAAATGTTTCCAATTGTAAGCACAATGAAGTTGTGTTACAAGATTCAGAGCATATATATCTTATATCTTATTTGGAATGCAAAAATAATATATATATATATATATATATATATATATTTGCAGCCATCTTCGATTTACTTCTAACCTGTCTCGGATGATGCAGCTTGCTTTCAATTTAAGACGGATTTCTTTGATCTTTATCCAATCCAACCCTGGAATTTCATCCATATAATTTACAAACGGATTGGACTCTACTGGATTACCTCAAATACTTTTTTCATTACCAGCCTGAAGAAGAGATTTTCTCAGTGTTGAAACTGGTCGCTGATCTGAATGGAGTATTATGAACTTTTTTTTTTGCATTATCACTCTGTCTTCAAACATAACTGGAACATTAACATTTCTGAAACGTTCATAATCAGCATAATTAAAATAATAAAGTTATATGTTTTGGAACTTGTTTTTGGTTAAAATTATTTTTTTCTGAAACAGCGAATATAATTATATATATATATATATATATATATATATATATATATATATATATATATATATATAAGATCAATTTGTAGCAGCCACTGATCGCCACCAGTCACTTCTACGCTTGACATTCTCTTTGACTTGATTAAACTTATCACGCGACATCAGTTTAAATTGTTCATGTTCAGCATTATTAACAAGTATATCTCCTTCATCTCTCTGTTCTTGGGTAATTGTCTCCAGCCACCGGTCATTTGTGAGCGCTTTCTCAGGTGTGGTTGGGCTTCTGTCTGGGCTGCCTGTCGTAGCACCAAAGACCGATGCCTCGCTCGTCTGCGAGGAGAAAGAATTGCTGCGACTCAGAGGTTGTGATTGGCTAAGTATGGCGTTCACCTTTTTCCGGGCCATGCTCGATTTTGCTGCTATAATGGGCGAGCCGTTTTCACTGTGCGCTTGTCCGCTCTCTTCCTTGTACGAACCATGCCTGCATCGCCGCCAGTTGTCATTTAGAGCTAAGATATTGCTTTCACTGCTGGCGTGTAACTCTCCTGCCACCTTAAATTTATTCTCCGCTGCTCTGTTCAGTTTTAGGCTTCTGTTGCTACCGCTGCCCCGCAATGCTTTCTCTGCAGCACTCCCGTCATCGGCTGTTGTGGAAGACTCGTCTTGAGATCGACTTTTATTTCCGATCATGTGCTTAACCGCCAACTCTCGGCGCCGTTTTTCTATATTCTTTTTAGCATCTTCGTACTTAAGATAAATGTTTTTCTCGGCATCGGTCAGTGCCATCAGATGCTTGCTACCCGTTTCCACCATGCTCTGTCTGTGGATACTTCTTTTGGCTGAAAGGGACGACGGCGATACACGCACTTTCTGCCGCTGCCTTCCTTGGTGTATCTCGTTCGGATCGGTGCTCATGCTTCGGGTCATTTCTGCATGTTGATCGGAAAGAACAGTCTTCTGCTTGGTGGTCTCCGCATTTCTTCCATCGGATGATGTCATCAGAGCCTTCTCCCTCCAGATTGTGCTCAGTTCTCCAAACTCATTCAGGAGCTGATCGTTTTTGTCCTCCGTAGACTCAAGCTTGAATTCCGGCAGTCGTAAACTTAGGTCACGGCCCAGTTCACTCGGTTTCATTTGTAAAGCTGCGTTCCCCAGGTGGACGATGTCATCCCTCTGTCCGTCGTTGATTAGTTGGCGTATCGATTGTATATTGTACAGCGTTAACTTCAGCGTGTCTTGCAGTTTGGTTTTGGTATTGCTCACCTCTTCCATGAATGCGTCGACATATTTTTGGTTTTCCGTTTCTGCGATCAGCTTCCGTTCAAGTTGCCTCACGAGACACTGTAGATTCTGCGAACGATGATGGATGTCTTCTTTCACCCGACATCGGTTTTCTTTCCAGTCGTCCACCGACTGGTTTACCGAGTCGACGGCGTATGTGATCTGTAAAGCTTTTGTCTGCAGCTGGAGGTACTTTTCGTGCAGCTTGTCTACAGTAGCGTTGTAGCTGGACGAACTCCACCCTTCGGCCATGTTCACCTCGCCTTCATCAATGTGCGGGTCACTTACTTCGGGCGGTGGCTGACACGTTTCCATCTCTTCTTTGTCATCCGTCGATGCTGAAGGTCTCGTTTCTGTGAATACTCTATCTTCGTTGTCTGTGTTTGTCTGTACTAGCTCCGTGTCAAGCAGGCCGTATCCGCTCATGTTCCTCAGCACGAAAGTGTTTAGCGGCAGTCCATCAGATATTGATCCGTTCAGTGTTGTTTCCATGTTGCATTGTGGGCAGACAACAACGCTTTCCTTCGTAGTTTGCTCTAAGTATTTCTCTAGGCAATCCGTGCAATAGTTATGCAGGCACGCCAACATCCTTGGTTCTTTGTAGACCTCTCCACATAGCTGACACAGCATATCCTTCAGAACCATGTTGGATGATATGGGTGTCAAGTTCATTTTGATAGTGGAAAAAATATCTGATAAGTATCTGCTAATCGTATATGACTATTTGATCATAAATCTTTTGCATCAACGACTTGTTCAGAGCAATTTGTGATGAACATAAGACAGTTTTTGAGACTTGTTTGATAAGCATAAAACAGTTTTTTAGACTTGCTTGGTGAGTATATAACAGTTTTTAGGTTTGCTTGATGAGCATAAAACTGTTGGTAAAACTCGCTTAAAACAGTTTTTTCAGACTTGCTTGATGAGCATATAACTGTTTTTAAAACTCGCTTTGTGAGTATAAACAGTTTTTTAGACTTGTTTGATGAGCATAAAACAGTTTTTCTACTAGCTTGATAAGCAGAAAGCAGTTTTTAAACTTGTTTGTACAACAGTTTTTTTAGATTGCAGTTTTAGACATGTTTGGTGAGCATAAAACAGTTTTTATACTAGCTTGCTAAACAAGTTTTTCTACTAGCTTGATAAGCAGAAAGCAGTTTTTAAACTTGTTTGTACAACAGTTTTTTTAGATTGCAGTTTTAGACTTGTTTGGTGAGCATAAAACAGTTTTTAGACTCACTTGATGATTATTAAACAGTTATATTGATAATAATTAAAAACTATTTTGCTATAAATGTTAACTAAACTGTTGCTTAGTAACATAAAACAGCAATTTTTGGATCCCTCTATGAGAATGAAACAGTTTTATGAGCTATGTAGTTTTTTAGGATTTTTTTTTTAACTATAATTCTAATAGATTTTTTTGGTGGGCATAAAACAGGGTTGTTTTTTTTCTAATTCTGTTATTGATAATTTTATTTTTGAGTTTTGAGTGTAATGCCCAGATTATTATTTTTATTTTCTCGGTGGAACTTCTTTCTTTCTTTATTCTTATAATTGCGAATTTTCACAATTTTTGTATCGAGAATATTGCTCGTTCCATTTGCAAGAAAATAAAAGAAGTTATGTTTTGTTTGCGACAAATAAATTGTTTTTTTTTCGAAAGCTTATCAATATTTGCTTGAACTAGAGTTCCTTTTATACATTTCTTTGTCTGAGAAATCTTTTCTGTTTGCTGTGTCCAGTCAATTTCAGCGGTGTTAATGAGCGATCAATATATTGATTTCATTGATTGTCTCTTGTAAATTCAGACTCTATATCTCTCTGTTCTTTGTTTTGGGGCCAATTCCTTGTTTTGTTCTTTTTTAGTCAGCCGAGAAGAAAATGGGGATAAGAATGGAACAACAGTCCTTTTCATTTGTATTCATTGGCAGAGCCGTGTGTGTGTGTGTCTTTATGTCGTTTCATTAGTTTTTAAGCTAATAAAGATTTATTGCACGCTCCTTTATTTCTCAGATCTTCTATTTCTCTCTTTATTTGGGTTTCACGTGCAAAATTACATCAGTAAAAAGTAGGTTAATTGTTTCTCTTTGATGTCATATCGGATGTGCACCATATTACCTACTTAGGATCTTTCCTTTTTATATATGTATGCGCATACGACCATCTACATATGATGTTTACGTTTGTTGCTTTCATTCAGCCATAGAAAAAAAAACGCCAAAAGTTCTTAGATAAAATAGATGTGCTTTGCTGTTTGAACCTTCTGTATTACTTTTTTTCCCTCTTTCTTCATGCTTTCAGATTGTTATATACATATATATATATATATATATATATATATATATATATATATATACTAGCTGTATCTACCCAGTGTTGCTGGTAGTGTTTTTAGTTACAATTCTGTACTTTTAATATGCCGTTTTTTTTTTTGTTTCAATAATAACGGAAGTAACTCTGTATTGACGAATACAGAGTTATGCCTCCTTTTTTAAGATGGCGTCTATACGAAAATAATTTCGACCAGGGCAAATTATTTTCTGGAAAGAAATTAAGCTGAATTATATTCTATTGTTCTTAACAATATGCTGCAACGATCCATCAGAAAAAAAATTATTGATTTTGTAAGGAGAAAGCTATCGGTTGACAAAAATCGATAAACAGACTGACTTTACTTTATATATTAGGTTATAATGATAGATATCTGGCAGCTGTTTTTTTTTTTTGTATTACGACTCTTTAATGTGGCTAAAAACGGGTGGGTGTTTCAAACTTTGATTCGAAACCCGACTGCCTTATCAGCAGCCTAGAACCATTAACATTGCTATCAGCCACGTGTAAAAGAAATATATAAACACTTATATATTTGCAATTATTTGTTACTTAGAGTGCTCTATTCTTTTTACGAAGAGCTATGCATTTATATGTGTTCTACTTTTCTGTATCCAAATATTTTTATATTAAATATGTCTATCGAGTGAATATATAAATCAGTACTTTTCTTTTGTGTATTTGAATAATTATACGGTTAAATCAGTTTCTTTTTTGTGTATTTAAATAATTATACGGTTAAATCAGTGTTTCTTTTGTGTATTTGAATAATTATATAGTTAAATCAGTTTCTTTTTTGTGTATTTGAATAATTTTACAGTCAAATCAGTTTATTTTTTGTGTATTTGAATAATTATATAGTTAAATCAGTGTTTCTTTTGTGTATTTGAATAATTATACAGTCAAATCCGTTTCTTTTTTGTGTATTTGAATAATTATACGGTTAAATCAGTGTTTCTTTTGTGTATTTAAATAATTATACGGTTAAATCAGTTTCTTTTTTGTGTATTTGAATAATTATATAGTCAAATCAGTTTATTTTTTGTGTATTTGAATAATTATATAGTTAAATCAGTTTCTTTTTTGTGTAATTAAATAATTATAAGGTTAAATCAGTTTCTTTTTTGTGTATTTGAATAATTATATAGTTAAATCAGTTTCTTTTTTGTGTATTTGAATAATTATACGGTTAAATCAGTGTTTCTTTTGTGTGTTTGAGCAGTTATATAGTCAGTTATCCATAATAATATCCACAGCGTGCATATATAAGCATTTCTTTCTCTTTTATGTATTCAAATATTTATATATTCATTTTCATACTCGTTGAATATGTAATAAATCCGTGTTGTTCCTTAATACATTCAAATACTTATATATTTCATCATATCTATAATTATCCGATGAGTATATCTCTCCACTCAATTCTGTGTGAATGTTTGCGTACAGATGAATACAACGTTTCAAATCCTTGAAAGCTATCTTTTGGAACGGATCTCGTTACACAAGTTTAAAGGTCAAATGTCATCCTTTTGTTTGTATGCTATGCGCACATTTCAATAGTTGAAATTAATATTGGCACCAGTTTTACAATCGGAATCGGTTCAAGAATTCGGTTGGTTCCATTCAGGTAGACTTTCATTTCTTGTTGGGATTCATTCCGTTTCTTTCTTCTAAAGGATTCTGAAAATAAAAGAAAAATAGAAAAGGAATGATCATGTGTAACGAAATAAATTCAAATATGTTATTATACTAAAACTGAGTTAATCAACGTTTTTTTTTTCCTTTATATTTTAATCATGCAAAATATATGCTGAAATATTCCTTGGTATTGGGATTGAGTTATATTTAAGAAAAAAAAATCCATGTTAATTGTTCGAATTAGCCGTAATTTGCAATTTACTCATCAAGTCACCTTATTTCTAAGTATCTGTCTATTACTCTCACCTGATCTTATTTTATAAGGTGTCTATCACTTCTTGCTTCCATCACCCCCCCCCCCACGCACACACACACTCTCTCTCTCTCTTTCACTTAGTTTATTAACAGTAATAAAACTAACTATAATACAGAAGATTGGAACAGTCCATTATAAACAATAGGGAATATCACCACAAGTATCAATACTATTTAATCTAGAGAGAGAGAGAGAGAGAGAGAGAGAGAGAGAGAGAGAGAGAGAGAGAATGAGTGAACAGACTGACTTTAAATTTTGTCTTTTTACTTTTTAAAATTTAACTGGCTTTTCAAACTCACTTTTTCCTGATTCATCAATCTAACCCAAGCTCAATGGGAGACGCAATGGGTCACACTTTTTCTAGAAATATTCAAAAGCAAAGAAAAAAAAATCACATGAAACTCATGAAAACATAACCTACTTATGTGTATAGACTAGGATTGGTCAAACTGGTCGGTAACAACTTTGAGGTACTCAATAAGAACTAAGGGGTTGTTAGATAAAGGGTTAGTGAAAGATAAAATGGTCGGAGGTGGGTGGGGGGGGGGTTCAAAGAGGAATTTTAACATCATCATGTTGACACACCGGTTCTTGTTAGATCACTGAAGTTAAGCTACGTTGAATATGGCCATTACCAGGTGAGTGATAATTTGGGAATACCAGATGCTGTATGCGGGAAGACGGTATAATCTCCGTGCAAAAAGATACAGCCCTGAAGATGCCTTCAGCAAGTAGTTCAGTATAACCTGCTAGTCCATCTATGTGTTGACACAATGGAACACCTGTCTCCTGGATAGATGTTCTGTTCTCAATCACGTGGCGAAGCTCCTCGGGAGAAAGTATGCTATCATTGTTACTTGGAATAAAGAGACGATTTACCAATCATAATTTGACTCTGATGCTAGGAGCAAAGTGTAGTATCTGTTCTGATACTACACTTCATCTTTTCTGTCCTCGGTCTCAGTGAAGGAGAAATCCTTCTAGACTGAGATAATTTAAATTTTTTGTCCCAATCCAGAGTGACCTTTTTTTAGGAAACTGGATTTTCCCCCCACATTAAAAATTGAACTCTGCCCTCATGGGGAGACAAGTAAATAGAGACTAACAAATCACGAGCCCACGGTGACAGTTTCTTGTATTTTGATAAACAATAAAAAAAAAAGAAGCAAAAGTCAATATAAACTAGTAATAAACTTAAAAAAGCACCTGTTAATAATAATATTAATAACTAACTGTCCCTATCTGGTGTTGCACGGGAATCTTTAACTTTCATTTTTGTTTCATTAATTGCCTCCGCTCGCCTTTTTCTGAATTAATTTCTTGTAAGAAAATATTTATATTTTTGGAAAACTAATTTAATGAAAGGGTGCTATTTAAAAATAAATCGATTTTGCAATAAAATCGATTGGACATCTTACAACGTGTTGACATTTAAATAAATCGATTTTGCAATAAAATCGATTGGACATCTTACAACGTGTTGAAATTTAAATCCCATAAATACTTTCATTTTTACTTTTAAATTTATAAATAACAAGCAGAAAAACCTGACGTTGCTCGGGATTGAATGATGATCACTACTATGTACTTTTTCACTACACCCATAACACCATATTACTTTTCTTGTTTTTACTGACCCCTTCCTCCCGTTTCGCCTCCTAATATAGTCAGAAGAAGCTGGAATATTGGAAAACTCCCTGAATTAGTTTCTTATACATATGGTTTAAATTTCATTAAAATCGGATATACGTATTTGAAGTTTTAAGGGGTTCTGTCCCCATGGGCCACTTAGAGATGGGGACACATAGATACTCGGCAGGTTGAGGGTAACGTAGAGATTCGGGACCATTTCCATTGTCTTCCCGAGAAAATTTTATACATATTTAAATTTCATCAAAATATAATATGAAATCTAGATCTGGATTAAATATTTTCTCCATTAGAATTTATTCCAGATAGATTTTTGTTGATATAAAAACAATGTCGGATGTATGATAGGTCTTGATGGTGAAACCGAAATATTAATGGTGCCTCAATAAAGGCTACAGATCCACAAAAAATTCACTCTTACTTTATATATTAGATAATTTACTTCATAAAATGCGGAACCAGAACCGTTTACTCCAGTTGATTTGAATAAAGCAGTTTCGAAATTCATGGAAGGTTAACAACTATGTTAGAAAGCACGAGAAGAAGGCTGCAGTATACAGTGGCTGAAATGCTGTGGATCTTGTCTTGCTTTTTTTTTATGGAATTCACTCGAGACATGTGATAAAGCTACTTGATGTAAGGAGCTAACAAGAACAAAATATGATTATTGCAAAGACAGGAGATGCCTATTGGCTTTAGTCTTGAAAAGACTAAGGCTATAGGTAGGAGAAAAACAGTCAGCAGGATGAGAGTTCTACAAGCCTGCAGTTCTTGGAAAGAAGCTACTGGAATAGCAAGCTGTATTACAATGAGATATCAAAACAGCGAATTGATGGAGACCACTAGACCAACGAGTCAAACGAGCTAGATCAAAAAAAGCAGGAAATAGATAAGATAATTCTGAAGAACACATGTCATAATAGTATTTATAGAAAAGACTGAGACTAGCAACTGACTGGGGTGTCATTCACCCGAGATGGGTTGAACTGGTTTCCTCCCTTGCCCACATCTGAGTTAAGGAAGAAGTTTCTAAGAGATATTGAATTCATAGGCGGCCCCCATAAGCCACATGCATATTCAGGTCAAGGGAGATGATTTTGACAACATTAGTTTTTGCAGGGAGGTGTCGTCGTCGTCGTCATTCTCCTACATACAGTGCCTAGTATTCCGAAATGGTCACCCATCTGGTACTGATCAAGTTAAATGTTGCTTAACTTGGGTGATTTAACCCTAACCGATGTGTCAACATGATTATGCCATCCCAATGAAAATAAATACTCTGAAACATGTAAATAATAACTTTAGTCACAAGAACTCATCTATTTACAACCATTGTAAAAAGATATTCTTTCCTTCCTCTGTGCATCTAAAACCAAATGGAACTTCCATGAACATCTTGTTTCAAAGAATTTCTCATTTGTGGAACACAATACCGCACAACAGCTTTCTAGCTAACTACAACATAGTCGTTTTCACGTCAAATGTCAACAAATACCTGTCGAACTGTCCTCTTAAGTAATTAAATTCTTCCCATCCAACCTGGTGCTACCAAATCAGGCTGTCTGAAGATACTGGCTTCCTGACCTAAAATGCAGCAAACATTAATGTTATTGTTTTTTTCCTTTCCCTTTGCAAAACTCAATCATGTTCTGCTAAGCCAAAAACAAAAACAACAATTTTCCTTTACCAAAACAACCAAACCAAACACCACGAATAAATATTTGAAGATATGTAAAACTTGAAGCATAAAAGCTTTTACCAAAATAACCCATAAAGGGTTGATCTACCATAAAACAAAACAACAATCTTTCCTCCCATCCATCGTTCCCAATCCTCTCATAGTATTGTTCATTATCCAACTGACAATCTCATTAACCCTTATCCCTGAGTGGCTTTTGGCCTTGATAAGTGGTGACTCATTAGTATAAAAGAAAACAAATCTCAGAAATATTGTCAGACATAATTCTTCGGATCAATTATAATGTGTTCTTTTGATCGTTTCTGATTCTGGAGTGCCTTAAGTATAATTGATCCAGTTCATTTTCATAAAAATGATGTTTCTTTTTTTTTTAATACTGAAAAATTCTTGAAATTTTTATAATGGAAAATATAATTCTTCACTATGCTGATTCAACCACTCTCTAATAATTCTTAATGTCTCTGTGAGCACTTAGAGAAAGGGTGACTCTCTTTATTCAACGTTGCATCTTAATTGCTTTATTTTGCCATCTAATTTACATAGACACTGAACAAACGTATGTAAATTAGATAGCAAAATGATAAATCTCTTTCCTTTTTTTATTACCCATAAGGATATCATTGTTATGAACGTGTGTCTGTGGGCATTTACTGCACAGGCTGCGATCGTCCTCTCATTGTTCTGGTACAAAACCGTGGCTCAGTTCGACACCGGTTGCAGTGTCAATGTGGTCTCACTGCTGTAACTGAAGAATTCTCCCTCCAAATAAAATCCCGACTCTAATTTAAAACAAGTAACAA
>OY744529.1:12275776-12293276 GCA_963556195.1 Sepiola atlantica | reverse complement strand
TTTTAAATACAAAGGAGTATATATATATATATATATATATATATATATATATATATATATATATATATATGGTACATCTAATATATAAAGTAGAGACGTTTTTTCCCCTGTACCTTCTCGGAGAATAGGAAAATAACCACATGCATCACGGGCTACTGAACTCACAATTACATTGCACTTATTCACTCGAGCGTGTTTTTGTATATCTGTTATTCTTCTTTCCAAACAAACACTGAATATTACATTCGGCCCGGCCGCCACGACTCTCCGAAATACCAACTCCATATAGGTGGTAGTAAAAACTTTTCTCCCTAACAATTCTGTACTGTGACTACACTCATCGACACCGGGTACTAATAAACACAGTATAATTTTCATAAAGCACCCATTGTTATTTCGTATTTGTCTGGCATTATTTTACTACATACTATAAAGCAATACGCAAACAAATAATGACCGCTCCCGTTGAATCCGCTGATATTCCGCGAATATCAGATTACGTTTTTCCTATTTCTAACTATGATTTCCACATTTACATTCATTCCGGAATCAAGCGAATGACATTAACGAACACAGTACCTGCAGCATTCATTCTACAAACATGACGGCTAAAATCCTTCATTAAATCGACTTCCCACTTAATTCAATAGCCGCCAAGATGCTGTTAGAACCCGACACATTTATATTTTCAAAATCATATACTTAAAGGTATATGATTCCCAAATAAATTACCTAAACCGTGTCATTACTGAACTTAAATTTGCGTCGCCAGAAGCTGCCAGTAAACAAGCTTAGCTTAAGTCGCCTATTTTCACATGTATATTTCAAGTTGTAACTGTGGCGCGATGGTTAAGAAGGGAGGTTTCATTTTCGCCATTATCGCCAGTATCGGCGTTCGATCCCATTCTGCTCTCTCTTTCTTTTCTTTTTTTTATAATTTAAAACATTCACCAACACGGTAGAGGGGGGGGATAACAATAGGCGGTTTCTTTTTCATGCAATAGGTAGTACTTTCTCCCGTGCAACGCCGGGCGACGGGTACCGCTAGTGTATTATATTAGTTTCTGTAGATGTTAATCTGTTGAAACTCCAGTGTTTATAAAAAGTGCTCGATAACAAGTAGAGCTGTTCTTTAGTATAAATTTTTATTTATACAAACATTATTGGTTACATATGTGCATACATGTTTCGGTTGTACTCTTTATAGAGAGTCAACCTTTTCAGACCAAAAACGAGAAGAAAAAAAAGAAAGAGGTTGACTCTCTATGAAGAGTACACGCAAAACATGTATGCACATATGTAACCAATTATGTTTGTATATACACATATATATATATATATATATATATATATATATATATATATATAAAGTGAAATAATAAAATAAGGTGCGAATCAAATTTTATTAGAATTCAATGTTCAGGCAAATTGAATTCTAATAAAATTTGATTCGCACCTTATTTTATTATTTCACTTTATATAATGCTATTAATGCTCTATCCAGTATATTGAGCTTCAGTTTTATCCGGATGTTCACTAATTAAAGATATTAGTTGCCTCTTATATCTTTTGTTGGATTAACTTATATATATATATACAGGGTGTTTCAAAAGTCTTGGGAACATTACAAATGCGTATATCTCATGAACTATTCCAGGTAGAAAAATGAAACTGGTGCCATTTTAAAGCTTGCTTAATCAAGTTTTTGGTCATACTAATGATTTTCGTGTTATCTTTCCAGGTGCAGTAATGGCGTTCTCTAAACAAGACAAGGCATTTTGCGTCCTCCAATTTGCAAAGACTGAATCGTGGACATGTGTTCAGCGTGCATTTCGCAGGAAATTTAAAAAAGAAGCCCCTGAAAGGAAATCCATTGTCAGATGGCATGCTAAATTTGTGAAAGATGGGTGTTTGTGCCCAAGTAAGCGAACAGGTCGCCCTTCAACTTCAGAAGATGCAGTTGAGCAAGTTCGGACAGCCTTTCAGCGGAGCCCCCGTAAATCAGTGAGAAGAGCCAGCAGGGAACTTCAGCTTGCTCCAGCAACTGTCTGGCGTGTCTTAAGGAAACGACTGCAAATGGTACCTTACAAGCTCAAGTTGGTCCAAAAGTTGAAGGACACTGATAAGCCACTTCGCCGTGACTTTTGCATTGCAATGCAAGAGAAGTTGGAAGATAACGGCTTTGATGACCGGCTTGTTTTTAGCGATGAGGCGACCTTCCATCTGAATGGCAAAGTTAACAAGCATAACACTCGCATATGGGGTACTGAGAATCCTCATGAACTTCTTGAGCACGAGCGAGATTCACCAAAAGTGAACGTGTTTTGTGCAATTTCCAAGAAAGGTGTCTATGGACCGTTCTTCTTTGAAGAGGCAACTATCACTGGTGAATCCTATCTCAACATGCTGGAAGACTGGTTAATGGCTCAGTTGGAACAAGCAGAATCTGATGACTTCATTTTTCAACAAGATAGTGCACCACCACACTGGAGTCTTAGAGTAAGGCAGTTTCTTAACACAAGGCTGCCTGGTAGATGGATTGGGAGATCTGGGCGAGGTGATGACGTTCTCATGCCCTGGCCTTCTAGGTCTCCAGATCTTACCCCGTGTGACTTTTTCCTTTGGGGCTTTGTCAAGCAACAAGTCTATGTGCCGCCTCTTCCAAGAGATATTGACGAACTAAAGGCTCGAGTAACGGCAGTTGTGGGAACCATTGACGTCAAGATGCTAGAACGCGTTTGGCAGGAAATGGACTATCGACTAGATGTCTGCCGTGTGACGAATGGTGCTCATATTGAGCAACTTTGAAGATTCCCCACAAAACTTGAAACTTTAACCTTTCCAACGGTACCAATTTCATTTTTCAACTCCTAATAGTTTTTGAGTTATTAAAAATCGTTATGTTCCCAAGACTTTTGAAACACCCTGTATATATATATATATATATTTATTTATATATATATATATATATATATATTAGTAAGCAATAGAAATTTAAATGGCAATCAAGCTACACAGAGGCTCCCGTGTTTCATCCCCGGGGATAATCGTCAGGCGATATATATATATATATATAATAACATTAAAATTAACTTCTCAAAATCGGAACAGAGCAGTGACTCAAGTCAACAAACTTTGCACACACAAAGAGCTCAATAACCTTTCAGATAGAGCCTTATAACAATAATAAATCAGAAATGTGGCTTAACTTAACATTTCACTGCAGTTCCATGGGGTTTTCGATTATCAGAAGTGTATTAATAGATACTTAATCTCTCTTGTTATTTGAATCCAACTGTCTCTTTAGATATATGAAAAAGAAGAGAAATATAAACTCTATCATTTTTTAAACGAATATAGTAATCCTCCGAGAGAGTTCGTCCTCCCAAGGGAGGGAACTTCTGCAATATTGCCTAGGAAAAGCTTTTCATATTTCTAACAGTGTTCGTCTTTGAAAGGAGCTTTAAATAATTATTTTTATAATGAATATTTTAATATCCGTATATGTTTCCTCTTAACTAATATATATATATATATATATATATATATATATATATATATGTATATGTATATATCGCTTTCATCAGATATGTAAATCCATTTGAAGAAATGTCTTTCGATTTGACCGCTGGAAACGCGTTATATTTTTTTAATAAAATTATAAAATGATAAAATAATAAATAAATGTTGAAAAAAACATTTTACAAATGTTGGTAGCCTTACTCCTTTACATATATACTTTTCTCTCGTTGGAACTGAGGTAGGATTGAAACAGCACGCTCAAGAGTGTCAGTTTGAGTTTTTCCCAACTGAGCAATTGGAATATTTGTTAAGTCGTCTTTTTAAATAACACTTATATATATATAATATATATATATATATATATATATATATATATATATATATATATATATATGCTTTGTGCAAAATGTTGTAAAATGATCCTTAACTTCCTTAAAAGGGATCGTAGAATGTCACGACTAATCCCATCATGTTCCTAGGAAAATGCTACGCATTCTACACTTTTAGATTTTAGAAAAACTCTCTAGTCTGTTTTTCTGTAAACGGACAGACACACACACAAACGTTCTCTTATTAAATATATATATATATATATATATATATATATATATATGTATATATATATATATGTATATATATATATATAAGGAGAGGGCTTAATATCGGTAGTAGTGAGAGCATGTAAATGTAAGCCTGCAGAGTGTAAACAGAAAATGATATATGATGAAAATTGCCAAATTCTTTTTTCAAGTTTATCAGACAGAATGACCCACATGTGGAGGCTATCCTTTTTATTTGAAAGTGGGACATTATTATAAATGTTATCAGATTTAGACAGACCTCGCGTGTTTGTTGACGTTTGCATACCTTCGTTGGGAGGGCAGGGGGCTCATTTACCTGAGGTGCATCTATCTTTACGGATATATTTTTGGTTTCTCATGAGTTATTCTATATAACTGCTGACTTTCTGAATTCATCATTTTCGTTTTCATTTATTTTATTTTATTTAATTCTGTCCTTTGTTCATCATATTAGTTTTGCTTTTAGTTATTTAGTAAAAAAAATAGACTAAACTGCCTTCAACTAGATCACCCTTTTCATCGTGCCCCCCCCCCCCAAAAAAATATAGGGAGGACCACAATGTGAGAGTAACTTAGTCTGATGAAGCAAAGGCGAGAAACTGAATCGCATGTGACATTGTTTATATGTCTATGTTCTTCAAATTCATATCTGTTTCTGTTTCTCTTTAAATATATATATATATATATATATATATATATATATATATATATATATATTCTTTTCCTCTATGTGTCTACCTTCCCACCACCTCTCCCCTCATCATTATTTGTTCCTCTTTCCACCTTATATTTTTATTTATTTATTTATTTATTTATTTATTTGCCCTGTTTGTTTCAGATTCTAGATTTTAGATTTTTTGTTTTCTGTTTTTGTTTCTTAGATTTTTTAATTTTTAATTTTTAATTTTTTAACGGCCTTAATTTTTGAAATGTTAAATTTCTTTCCTTCTGCTTCTCTTTCTCTATCCCTCCACTTCATTCTCTCCAAATATGATCTGAGGTTAAGATCGGATTCTAACTCTGCCTGATGAGATCTCAGTTTATAGTAACTGTTGATCGATAACATCGACATGCCAGTGTCGCAGATTTTGTACATGTCTGTGTAAATAAAATTATCATATATATATATATGTATGTATATATGTGTGTTTGTGTGTGTGTATATGTCTATATATGTGTGTATGTATATGTCTATATATGTGTGTTTGTATATGTATATGTCTATCCTGATTTTCACTGTATAGATATTCTCTTGAAAAAAAAAATGAATAAAGGACATACGGATGACGTCGTTTCTGAAAAAGTTAAAACATCAGAATAAAACAAAATAAAAACGAAAAGCTTTCAACTAATAAGGTAAAGGTCGCATAGCCTGGACGCGCACGAGTGTCTTTGCCGACATCGCACACTGCCCATGGCCGTAGCAGCGGTGATTTGTCAAGAATCACGGTGTCTAGGGCACAGCATATGGAAGGCGGAGCCCATCCCTCTCCTTCCGCTGCCTTGAACCTTCCCTGAGTTTTAGTCAGGTACCCATTTACTGCTGGGTGGACAGAGGGAGTTTTCAGACCCGAAAATTCGCATGCCGTGAGTGGGATCGAACCCGGGTCGTCCAGCCCAAAGACAAGTGCTATAACCACTCGTCCACAGGCCCTTCCTTTCAACTAATCTGCAATGCTAATTAAGTAATTGTATTGCTTAGATTAGAATAAAACACACAAGTAGTTAAGGTAAATAATAGTGCAATAAACTTATTCCTTATTTACCTGATTCATCTGTTATTATTATTATTATATTCACAACGTTTTAGCTATTGTACTCACATGGATTTTTCAGTGGCCTTTTGTCATCTAGATAAATGAATGCAAAAGAAAAGTTGCAGCTCACAAACAGAACTTTGAATACCTCATTTGCATAACTAGTTTTTTAAACAGTTCATAATAATATTTAGCGTTATTCATTCATAATTTTATCGTCCTATTTTTCTATATATATGCAATATTTTTGGCATATTAGTGATTTAATGAAAAAAAGGATAAATTATTAAACCTTTCTTAGAATATATGCTGATTACTTTTCAGGGGAGGTAATTTAAATTAAACTAACTACAAAGAAAGATCTACAAAGCATAAGCAAGAGTTTAGAAAGAGGAGACGGTGACTGAACTCTCCCTCTTTCTCTCTCTGTTTCTCCCTCTTTCTCTCTCTGTTTCTCCCTATTTCTCTCTCTGTTTTTCCTTCTTTCTCTCTCTGTTTCTCCCTCTTTCTCTCTCTGTTTCTCCCTCTTTCTCTCTCTGTTTCTCCCTCTCTCCCGTTAGCGACGTCACATAGAGAAAGGGAAGAGGGTGACTTACTGCTCTCTCCTGCTTTCTCTCTCTCTCTCTTTACCTTAAACTAAATGAAACTTCCATGAGCCAAATTTATTTCCTAGAACTGCCTGTCTTTGGAACAATACTGCGGGGCTGCTTTCCAGCTGACTACAACATGGTCGTTTTCAAGTTCAATGTAAACAAATTCTTGTTGAGCCGCCCTCTTAAATCATCAAATTCTGCCCAATCACCACCATCTTTACCAATCATCGTAGTGTTGTCCTACTGTCCACCTGACACTCATTTAACCCTTATCCTCGAATGGTCTTTGGGCCTTGATAAGTGGTGACTCTTTAGTAAAAAACAAAGCAAAAAAAAATGATTCATTGATTGGATTGGTTCGTCTGTTTTACAGCACATCAGCCTTTTTTTAATCTAATACTGGAGAACAATACTTAGAAAAAATATAAATCAGTTTTGAATATGTTATATCAATATTTTTTTTGATTATTGAATGTTGAAGAACAATACTTAATAAATATATAAATCAGTTTTGAATATGTTATATCAATATATTTTGGATTATTCAATGTTGAAGAACAATACTTAATAAAAATATAAATCAGTTTTGAATATATTATATCAATATTTTTTTGATTATTCAATGTTGAAGAACAATACTTAATAAAAATATAAATCAGTTTTGAATATGTTATATCAATATATTTTGGATTATTCAATGTTGAAGAACAATACTTAATAAAAATATAAATCAGTTTTGAATATATTATATCAATATTTTTTTGATTATTCAATGTTGAAGAACAATACTTAATAAAAATATAAATCAGTTTTGAATATGTTATATCAATATATTTTGGATTATTCAATGTTGAAGAACAATACTTAATAAAAATATAAATCAGTTTTGAATATGTTATATCAATATATTTTGGATTATTCAATGTTGAAGAACAATACTTAATAAAAATATAAATCAGTTTTGAATATGTTATATCACTATTTTTTTGATTATTCAATGTTGAAGAACAATACTTAATAAAAATATAAATCAGTTTTGAATATGTTATATCAATATATTTTGGATTATTCAATGTTGAAGAACAATACTTAATAAAAATATAAATCAGTTTTGAATATGTTATATCAATATATTTTGGATTATTCAATGTTGAAGAACAATACTTAATAAAAATATAAATCAGTTTTGAATATGTTATATCACTATTTTTTTGATTATTCAATGTTGAAGAACAATACTTAATAAAAATATAAATCAGTTTTGAATATATTATATCAATATTTTTTTTTATTATTCAATGCTGAAACACCATATCAATTCGAAACGATTTATTAATGAATTAGTGTGTTTGTTATACAGCAAATTCAGCATTTTGGGTTACTGAATGCAAAACCAATGCCTGTTGTAAACGATTTATTGCATACAAGTTGCTATTTTGAATCCTAATTGTGTGTGTTTGGCAAAACTGTCCAGGGCCTAAAAGAGGAATATCTAACATATAAGAGAAGTTAGTCTGATTGTACATGTTAGACCTAAAAGCATTTTGTCTGCCAAATCAATATTTGATTCTGCCTGTCCAGTGAATTAGCAATTTTTTTAATCCGTGTTATTCACATAATACAAAAGGAATTTCAATCTACTTCATAGATTACATACTATATCCAGCCTTATATATCCTTCAATATAAGCTTCATGATGAACCCCAATATGTTTTACTGGATAATCATCTGTGTTCATTAGCTAGTCATATTGCTGTGGTTGTTATAAATAAGACAAAAACTTACAGAGAGATAGAGAGAGAGACAGAAAGCTATTATCATTATTATCATTATTTCTACGTTTTTTTCTATTGACAAATAGTAAAAATTACAATAGTACCCCATTATCTATGGCTGTGTGTTTGTTATTTAATGTAAGCAATATTCTTTTGTGTAATTAATAATTATTACAATATTAAAACTTTAAATAGTAATACTAATAACTTTATAGCCGGATAAAAATATTATTAATATTACTATTATTATTCTTAGCATTTAGAAAGAAAGAAATATCTTGTGTAGCAATAGATGGCAGCTATCTTTAAAAAAAATAAGGGTAGTTAATTCTGAATTAGTATACAAATCCCTTGGATTTGATTTTAACTTACGATTATTTAGCCATTTTGTTTCTCTTTTTTTTTAAACTTCTACATCAAACGATCTCCAGAGACAAAAAGAAAAAGAAAAGGAAATATAAATGTTATTTCGACCCATGGAACATTTTGTTCCGAGTGCAGACAGAAGATTGTTTAATAAAATCTTATTATTTATAAAAAATTTTACTCACACAATAAAAAAATTCTACACTAATTAAACGATTTAGTTATAGACAAATAAAATAAGTTTTTGTATAAAAAATATTATAGATACAAATTTACTTTGAATGAGAACAGACACAGGGACACAGATAACACCCGGGCAACGCCGGATAGGGACAGCTAGTAAGAGTATGAAGAGATAAGTGTCTGAAATGTTCAAATAACATAGATACTAACAAGACTGTATCGTAGGAATATCGGCAGATATAACTGAGTTATTTGTTGTCTTTGTGATGCAGATATGTAAATGGGTTGATGTCATGGCCATCCCTACTACAGGCCAGGCAATCATGCAACTGGGGTCTTTTACTGGGGGCCATGTGAATTTTCTTAAATATTCGATATAGAAGTTGCAAACAAAGGCAAAATTCCTCTGTGAGATCAGTTTGATGTTTTTATGTGTTTTACATACCAAATAATAAGAACCACAATGAGCTAATTGATAAATTTTACAATTATTGACAAATTCCTATAAATGAAGAGACAGGTAATTTTGAATAAACAAAGGCAAATGCATATTTCAATGAAGAATTTTTATTTCAATGTTGGAGTTTTTTAGAGATTTTGTACTTATGTCAAAAGATCATTACTTGTATATTGTGGTTAAAAAGAAAAAAAAGAATCCGCTCCAGTTGATGATATAGTTTGCAACTTCTATATTGAATATTTAAGAAAATTCACATGGACCCCAGTAAAAGACCCCAGTTGCACGATTGCCTGGCCTGTAGTAGGGATGGCCATGGTTGATGTGGAAACATTTTATGATCACTAAAACCGTGCAAATGTGTTTACTGAAGCGAAGAGTTTTACAAAATGATCAAATGATGCTATTCTTTTGTTTCAGCTTCGGTGAGCGTACGTACCCCCTCTGTCAAAAGTTACGGACCAAAGAAATAAATTCTCCTTCGATAGTGTTTGAACTTATATTCATATTCATATAATATAACATCTGAATTGGTGAAGTTAAAAAGAGAAATGAGAAAGAAAGAAAACTTGTCACACTGGAAAGTTAAAAGAGAAAACGTGGAAAGAAAAAACGTATAAATCGGTAGAGAAAGCAGAAATAAAGAGAAAAAAAAGAAAACGTCTCATTATGGAAATAGATTGAAGGTGGAAGGGTTATCTGACTTGCTATTTGCTTTCTAAATTCACTTAAATATTTTAAATGAATGCGTCCGGCATTTTTTTTTTACTTAATATTTTTTGTGTGTGTGTGTGACAGGACGGATATATATATATATATATATATATATATATATATATATATATATATATATATATGGTGACTGTCTATTCATTTCGAGTATGATTACTTTTTGCGTATCAATACGATTAAAGGCGCAGATATGGAAAGAAAAAACGTATAAAGCAGAAATAAAGAAAAAATAAAAGAAAACGTCTCATTATGGAAGTAGATTGAAGGTTATCTGACTTGCTATTTGCTTTCTAAATTCCCCAAAATACTTTAAATGGATTCGTCCGGCATTTTTTTTTTTTCTCACTAGTTTTTTTTTGTGTGTAACAGGACGGATATATATATATATATATATGGTGACTGTTTATTCATTTCGAGTATGATCACTTTTTGCGTATCAATGCGAGTAAAAGTGCTGATATGACTATTTAAGCCTAGACTTTTACAGATCATACCACAAATATGGCAGGTATTGTGATGACCTGATGGGATGCTATATTTGAAGCCACCTCTTACCTGTGCTTTATTCTGCTATACATGCACTCGTTGGTGATTCACCAACCCAGCACATGCCATCTTACCAAATTGCAAGCTTGTCATGTTAGCTGTAGTTACCACACCCCCACCGCCATAGGTCGCAAGCGGTTTATGATGCAGCAACGTGCACACATAGTTGGTATCGACATAAAGATCACATCTGCAAAAAGTACTAGCACAGCAATGGGATTATAGTGGCCGACGCTTGTGCGGCACAGCAACCACTCTCTGAGTATCAGTAACTATGGACCTGGTGACAAACATAAGTTTTATAATGAAACAAAACATCGAATCATCTTCAGAACAGAGATAAGCATATATATATATATATATATATATTTCAGATTTCATCCAAAAACACTTTATCAGACAATTGTTTCTGCCCATCTCCAAAAATGGAATATTTCTAGCCAGCTCAGATCAACCCGACAATCTGTCAAATCCCATCCATTCACTGTGAAGGTCCCCAGATGCCGAAGAGCTTTCTGCTCCAAAAGCTTCTTTCCTCGTGCTGCTGGACTCTGGAACTCCCTCCCTGCTCCCTGTTTTCCTGACGGTACTGACATGCAGAAATCTAAAACTAATGTAAACAGACATCTCGCTGCACAGCTCCCAATTTAGGTTGACGTCCCCCCTCCCCCCAATAAAAAAAACAAAAAAACTCACACCCTTTTTCTCAGTAGCCCCTTACGTCTACAGTGGCGGTCTGCCTTGTTTGGGGTGAACTATGTTAAAAAAAAAAAAAAAAAAAAAAAATTTATATTACCTCCCTTGAAAATTTATGAACATAATATTTTAAGAAATGTTTTGGTAATTTATACTTTTTTTTATCAAATCACTTTCCTTAATTACTGTTAATATCGACAAAACTATTGCAGAGACATAGGAAAAATAGAACAAAAAAAATATAAATGAATGACATCAAACAATAATTTACTATAAACTGTTTAAAAAATAATTATGCAAATTAGGCATACAAATAACTGTTTGGTTCTTTGCACTCTACTATATGTACAGTATTTCAAAAAACTATTTTGTATTACAGATTTAAATAATAGTGACCCATTTTGATGGTAGTGTATAAATAATACAATTTGATTGACTTTATATGATACTTAAAAAAAAATTTAAGTCTGTTATCATTAGTTGTTTATATCAAGATTGTAGCCTTATTTCTTTTTACTATGGATTATTTGTGAAGCGTAAATATTTTTTTTAATCGAAGGCGGGGGACATACAGATATATATTTTTTCTTATGTGCATTTATGATAGATACGAAAATTGCATGTGACTTGTCCGCCCATATTTTTCAAGTTAATTATTCGTCTCCATTGACGCGTAAGCTGAAAGAGTTCTAACGCTTTGATGTATTGTGCTTTTTTTTATCCATGTTCTTTGAAGCAATTTAAAAAGTGTGCTTGTATTTTAGAAAACTTTTCTCAGTCAGAAAAAAAAGTCACCCATTTATTGAAAAAAAAAAAAAATGGGAAAAACGTTGAATAAGTGCATTGATCACAAAATGTTTCCTAACAATAAAAAGAAAGAAAAGGTGAAATAAATTGATTGCGAGCTTATTAATGTCACAGTTCACACTTGGATCAGATTTAATAACTTAACATAGCGTTGCCCAGGTTTCAAATATCGTAGAATTTAGATATCCATAAAAATCTCATGGTTGTGTTTATTTTGAGTATTTTTAGGGAAGAGTTTATCAGACATGTGTACGCAGTGTGATGATGTATGGAAGTGAAACCTGGAGAGTGTGGGTTGAGGACATCCGTTGCATGGATAAAAATGATATGAGAATGATACAATCGATGTGCAATGTGAGTCTTAAAGACAGGCTTAGATCTGATGACCTCAGAGGAAGTATAGAGAGATGTGTGCAGAACAGAAGACTTCAATGGTATGGCCACATTAAAAGAATGGATGAGAGTTCTTTGGTTAGTAGATGTAGAACAATTGAGGTAGCAGGGTCAGTTCACAGGGGAAGGCCAAGGAAAACATAGAAGGAAGTGATAAGGATGGACGAGAGATAGAGGGGAAAATAAAGACCTGGCCAGAGATAGGTTAGTTTGAAACTCAATTTCTACAAACTACCCATGTAAAATGGACATTAAACTGAATATGATGATGATGATGATGCATACTCTAAAGAAGATGAAGATTCTCTCTAAAATATCCATTCTATGGTCACACCTATAGACAATTTGTACATAGAGACCCTCCTCCTCTATTATTATCTAAAATATAAAGTTATCTTGTCAGGCTTTCAAAGTCAGACCCAAATAGCATTTAAGCTGACCAATCAAACTTTGCTTCTGACTAACCAATTTTCATTTGTTATTGTTCTATCATGTTGTTGGCATTATAATAACGAACTTTGCTACAATTTATTAAAAAAAATACTTAGTCCAGTCCAAATAACTGCTAATATGAAACAGTTTTAGATAATCACCTAAAAACAAAAATCAGCAAGAAGGATAACTCATATTTTAGAGATGAAGGCTATTGTAGGCGTTGTCTACCTTATGTGCAAACAAATGAAAATTAAAATTTTCACCCTTCCACCTTTGCATAAAACTAAACTAAATATAACCCACATTACTCACTCTTATTTCGAGCAGCTGTGTTTCAAAATTCATAAGGATTGGTGAATTAGTTTCAAAGTTTACCCCATAGAAACATCTTAATATATAAACATACACACATACTTAACTTTATATATATATATATATATATATATATATATATATATATATATATATATATATATATATATATATATATATCCCCTCCGAAACTAAGATCCTAATTCGGACTATTGAAAGGATCTACCAAATGATATCTAGACATGAGTTGTCTCTTATATTCAACAATACTTGTTTGCAAGAGAAGATGCTGCCTAGATATACACACACATATATATACATATATATATATATATATATATAGTTATCACTCATGCACACATTCACATGTATGAAAATATGCTTATAGCAAGCTACACACAAATGTTTGTGTTTTGCTCAGTGAATTTATGTTTCAGAAAAATATTTATTAATTAGATTAAGACATTTCTTACCTAGTTTGGTTTTCATTATTTGATTAAATGGGGGGGTGAACCAAACAATCTTTCTGTTTCCTTTATTCTTTATGGTGTCCTGTTTGTTATATTTAATTACAGTGTTAACATTTCCACTATTTTTTAGAGCCGTCTAAACACTTGGTGACCCCCCCCCCCCCGAAAAAGCTAATTGGATTGAAGGGGGAGGGAGAAGTGTAAGTCCATGGATAGTTACTTATAAAAAGGAAAGGAGAATATTAATCATCACATTAAGCCTGATGAGCTCTTACTGAGCGAAACACAAAAAAAGTTATGTGTAGCTTGCCATAAGCACGTTTTCATGCAACTACTAAGCTCTACTCATGTATTGAGTACTGTTGAAGTAAATACTACCACAAATATATGCCCGAAATATATTATGTAATATTATTAATATCTAAAATGTACTAAAACACACTTTTAAAAAATCCTGTTTCACAAAATAATTTGATTACAAAATTAAAGTCATCAAAATTAATTTCCATTTCTTCGTATATGTTTTCTTTTTACACCCGGGCAACACCGGGTAAGTTTTGCTAATAATTGTTATAAAATAAAGTGTTGGATGAAATGAGCAGTTGTTATTGTTGGTGTTGTTATGATGATGATGATGATGATGAGTAGTAGCAGTAATATTATAATTATTATTGGTAGTAGTAGTCTAACGAGATGTTTTGAATTGACGTAGAAACAATGAGTTCTTTGTGGATTGAAATATATATATATATATATATATAGTCATCCACATACAGACTGTTTCGCTGTTTCACAGCTCATCAGTGCAGCTAGACCAGTTAGTGCATCAAGCCGGGATCGAAACGCAACCGTCGAGCTGACAGTCAGCGATGTTATATATATAAGGTATGTATAAGAGTGAATTAATCAAGTTCAAATTGAAAAAAAATGTTATAGGAGAAAAATCGATGCAAATTAATCTCAAATTAAAAAAGAGGATTAATTTATTTTTCATTAAAAGTACAAGATACAAATCTTTTGGATTGCAACGATAAAACATTTCGGATGTGGAAACCATTTACTAATCAATATATAATCAAAGGTTTCCAACTCAGGAATTCCATAATGAAGATTGGTTTTAAGATGCCATATTTAGATTTTTCGGACTACCATTCACATTATTCACAACGTTTCAGCCAATGTAACCTCCGACCTTCTCCAAGTGCATTTTTTTAAAACTCTGGAATCTTTGTCGAACTCAGCAACTTATATGGAATTTCGAACGCAACCTTTTGTTTAATCCATGAGGGTAGATTATTCTTGTTCCATCAGCCTGTAGCGCAATGGATAAAGGCATTGAGTACAATCAATTCTAATTATATTTTGGAATTTTTTTTAGATAAGGATTGATAATTTGTATTATTTGGACTACTGTTCTCATTTTAGATGTTATTCTCACAACGTTTTGGTTTATGTAACCTCCAACCTTCTTCAGGTGCATCTTGTCAAAAATTGAAATACAGCAAATTATTATATAAAAAATTGAAATACAGCAAATTTATTTAGAGGTTATTTTGTAAATTGCTTAATCTTATATTAATAGAGATTTTGTCTGTCAGTTAGTCAGTCACAATTTTTTTTAAAGTAATAAATACATTGCAGAATTTGTCACACCATTTTGAAATATCAGAGATCTTAAATACTTTTAGAAATGGAGAATATTGCATTAATAGTAAATAATAAATTCCCAACAAATAAAACAGATGCCCTGACCGGAAATCGAAACTGAAACCTTGAGATCTTCAGTCTGAGGTTCTACCAACTGACCTATTTAAACTTTCTTATAAATAGAGCTTAAAACATTACCATAACAAAATAAGTATAGCTTTGGCATAGTGTTATAGATAAATTTTTATTTATACAAACATTATTGGTTAGATATGTGCACTTCTCTGGAGTCTTTGGTCTGAAGAGGTTCACTCTCTGCAAAGAGTACAACCGAAACATGTATGCACATATGTAACCAATAATGTTTGTATAAATAAAAATGTATACTTATGAACAGCTCTACTTGTTATTGAGCACTTTTTATAAACACTGGAGTTTCAACGGATTTACATCTATAGAAACTAATACAATACATGTACAATATATATATATATATATATATATATATATATATATATATATATAGTCGGCTATGAAAATATATTTATGGCAATTAAGCTACACAGAGGCTCCACGGTTTCATCCCCGGGGGGAATCTTCAGGCTAAAATGCATGGAGTTATTTTTGCTGGGTGTTTTTATATATACACGGCTAGCTAGTTAACCAATCAGATTCTTTGTTGTTCTTTAGGCAAAATGACTTTAAACACAAAACAAAACAAAGAAGAAAATGAATTTCTGTTTATGTAGATACATGAAATATCAATATATATATATATATATATATATATATATATATATATATATATATATATATATATATATATATATATAGTTTCCTGTCAGTCTCAAAAATGTAATTGTCTAGTTTGATGCTTGAGGAAAGCATAAGGTTGAAATAAATTATTGCATCGACAATTATGTAATTTCGTGTTATTATATTTTATGTTATTCTTGCTCTGTTTACCACATTGAGCTCTCATACCCGGATTTCTTCCTGGAATTATTCCATTATAACACAAATATATATATATATATATATATATATATATATATATATATATATATATTATTTCATGTATCCCCATAAAATGTTATAAGGAGATATAATTTTTTTATGTATCAGTTTTCAGTATTTACTTCAACAGTGCTAGATACGTGAGTAGAGCTAGGTATGAAAATATATTTATGGCAATTAAGCTACACAGAGGCTTCTGCGTTTCATTCCCAGAGGGAATCGTCAGGCAACAATGCATGTAGTTTGTTTTGCCGAGTGTTTTTATATACATGTCTAGTTAGTTAACCAATCAGATTCTTTGTTGTTCTTTTAGCTATATATATATATATATATATATATATATATGGTAGTGTACTATCTGTTGTATTTTCATGATATTCTACCAGGAATTAACTCCTCCTTTGGGGGTCAATATATTTGTTCACTATGATATCATCCTCCCAGACTAGACCAAAGGGAGCATATATTTGGTAGTGTCTTAAATTTTAAAAATTTATATTACAGAGCAGATACAATTCTTAAAGTTAAAACTGACCTCACATATCCCAATATTTATATCTATTTGATAAGATTGGTGAAAGATTGGCTTTATTCTTTTTAGATTTTAAATAAATAGCCCTGGCTGTATTGTCCATTTTTTTTTTGTTTTTAATGTACCACCTGTGCACTGAGTGTTTTTTTTTCTATAGAATTCACCGCGTTTCAGTCGGTCTGTTCGTCAGCCATCTCTTGCTGTTTGCATGGCATTGGCCACGTCTTCACGTAGTTGCACTAAAACAGTACCGTGTCAAACCGACCACATGAAAAGGGTTTGTGAACGAAGAGGCTTTCAATGAAACAAGAAAGAAAAAAAAAGCAAATAAGAATACAATTCTGACACTTTCTGTTCGATCTCCCACGAAAAGGCAAAATGACTTTAAACACAAAACAAAACAAAGGAGAAAATGTATTTCTGCAGAAACTGACCGTTTTTAGATTTTTTTCTGTTTATAAAATGTTCCAAGGTCAAATTGCTGCAAATAAGTTAGAAAAGAAAAAAAATACAAAAAGAAATTTAAGGAAAAACAGAAAAAAAAACGTTTAGTTAAATAATATCACAATATTCTTTTGTTATATGTAGCTGTGTATATTAAAACAACATGTTATAACGTGCTGGATAAAAATTTTACTTATTGATGGTTGTATTTCAGTTTTTATAGTGTTACTAGCTC
>OY744529.1:12270776-12273276 GCA_963556195.1 Sepiola atlantica | reverse complement strand
GAAGTAAATAAGCAGTTACGGGATGCTAGTTCAAATAGATATGGGAAAATATAAACTTTGAAATTTTATTTAAAAAAAGTTGTATGGAGGTTAATTAAGAAAATTGTTAAATAGGTTAGTGAAGGCCGGAAGAGATAAGAGATATACAAGGTTAAAAAAGTGACAAAGGATTAAGCCAGAGGGAGAGTGGAGATCGCAGTTACAAGTAAATACTATAGGGGTTAAAAGATGTAGAGCTAGGGCGGGTTGGGGGTTGAGTAGTTTGAGAGAGATGTGCGAAGGGCGAGGTAAAACAAGGGGGGAATAATCGAGGCTATTAAAAAAGTGAGAAGAATTAAAAACAGGAGGGGAAGAATAATTAGAGTGCACAGTGGAAGCAGTAAGGAGTTCGATATCGAGGTGTGCAAATGGGATATGGAGTAGATAAAGCTAATCAACAAGTAAATAAAAGGGCTAGGATATAATATGAATAGAGTGGGTTAGTTATCACGTTGAGAGGGAAAAGAATGAAGAATGGAGGTGCTGCAGGGAAGCGGACGAATGCATTAAAAGAAGTTAAACGGGAAAGAAAATGGAAAGCCAAATAAAGTTATACAGTTAAGGAGGTTAAGTGGAAAGATTTAGGGGGTAATGGAAGAAAGGTGTTAAAACTAAGGGAAATGGGAAGCTAACGAAGTTTATGGGTAATTTATTAAGTTAAGAGAAGGTTAAAGGGATGAGGGGGATATAAGTAGAGATTAAAGAACAACAGGAATTAGAACTATCAGAAAGGGGTTTCGAGATGTAAGGAGGGAAAATCCGAGATGAAGGGAGGGTATTTAATCAAATGGGGGAGGGGTATCTGGGGGATTATTATGGTTGCTATACCTGAATTTTCGTTTATGCCTGCAACTGGAGATAAGTTCATTCTTAGAATTAATAATATTTTTAGATTTAGTAGCAGTAGCTATCATAAAGGTTTCCAGAGTACAAAGTTGGCAATGGGATGCTCCAGGGGTATAAGATTTGGACTTTTTTAGTATTGACCAGTGAAGTGAATAGGGAGTATTTTTGAGATTGAGGTTTCTAATTAGATTGGAAAGTGAAGTGCCTGTGCTGTTATCGCTGCTATTTTTAAAGGAATATATATATGTATATATATATGTATATATATATATATGTATCTATTATTTTTAAATACAGATTTTAATCAGACATGGACCAGTGGTTTCTGACAAGAAAAGGGTTTAATCCCCAATTCCGTCTTCGTCAGCACTGTCTGAAATGGTAAAATGATGGAATTTCTTCAAAAAATAGTTTTTACTCGTTATGAAACGCTATGCACAAAGAATTTGAAATGAAGAGGTGGTGAGACGCTTAAACCAGAAAATAGCCGTTATGTAAGAGATTCTATATTTAGAAGTGAGGAAAAAGAGAAAGAAGAGAAGGGAAAATAAAATAAAATTAATAATAATAAAAGAAAAATAAGAGAAAATTAAATATTATTTATATATAAAAAACCCATGGTTAAAGGTACGTAACTCTAATTAATTAAAATATCTAAAAAAGGGGAGGTAACTATTTATTATATATATATATATATATATATATATATATATATATATATATATATATATATATATATATATACATTTCACGATGGTTTCAATCAATAAATAAAAAAAATAAAAAATAAAATAACGCATCAAAATAAAAATAAAAAATAAAAATAAAAAATAAAATACGAAAATTAAATTTAAAGAAGGTGGTGAGAAAGGGAATGTGGTGAGAAAAGGAAAAAGGAAAAAATGGAAAAAAGAAAAAAAGAACTGTGATCGGGTTCGTAGAAGAGAAGTCTGCAGTTGAAGTATATAAGTGTCTGAAAAATGTATATAAGGGGGGCTCTGGGTAGGCTTAAGTCACTCGATCCATCCAATAAATAAGGAGTGCTTGTTTACGATGTATACAACCCTTAAAAACCTCATCGCGCACATTTAGACATCTGGTGCTTGGGTTCATGATGGCCTTAAAAATATGGAACTTCTCAGCATTACACAAATGGCAAACTTTAGATATAGGTGAATAAATGGGTTTTCTCTCTATGATTTTCCAATTTATAGAAAAGGGAGTTCCTTCTTCTTTTAGTTCCCAAATTCGTTTAGCCAAAGATGTGTTTGCGCGATCTTTGTTTCTAAAGGAATATAGGTGTGAATAATACCTTTGTTTAAAGGAACCTTGTGTCATGCCGTAGTATACATCTGACATAAGGTAAAACCTATTGTGAAGAGTATACAGCTCAATATCCAGGATAGAGCAGGTAGATATGAAGAAGAATGGAAAGGAATTTTGATTTGGCTTTTGCTTCTCTAATTCCTTTCCATTCTTCTTCATATATATATATATATATATATATATATATATATATATATATATATATATGAAAGAGAGATTTGATATAAGCCTTTCAGAAATGAAAAACAATTAGATACATAAGATTGCAACTAACTGCTTTGTTTATTAG
>OY744529.1:12090776-12260776 GCA_963556195.1 Sepiola atlantica | reverse complement strand
TTTTGTCTGATTGTGGAAATATATATATATATATATATATATATATATATATATATATATATATATATATATATATATATATATATATATTCCTTTTCTTTAGCTTTTCACAGGCTTTTATGGTTCCATAAAGTCCTTGAAATAAATTAGAGGTAACATTGCAAATAAAAACAAAACAAGAGCAAAAAAACACAAAAAACAACAGAATAATATGCACTTGAATACTGGTTTTGTTTACTCTCAAACAATTTGACCTTGTATCTTGTGAATTATTAGTGAATCACATGCAGTTATTTTTTCTCGCAACAATACAATCAATTCTGGATGTTGATAATAAAGTTCAGTATGCAATAGAATCTCTTTTTGCTTGTCTATAATACATGAATGCCCTGAAAAATATTCTTTCTTTCTACAATCTATTACCGACTATGATATCTCTTATTATTAGAAGCTGATATAAATCTATAATTGTAAAAAGAGATATCGACTCAATGTAATTAATATTTCTAAATATATTCCTGTTTTGAATTATACTCTTTTCAGGTATTTTCTTTTTTTTTATTAATCGTATCAAGGTGTGTGTAGTGGTAGTACCTTACTAAATTCACCAGCTGTATCCTCAGGGTATTAAGATAGGTGGTTATGCCTGGCTCTCACGGATGCCATAAATCTTCAATGTGTGGTTCCAAGCATCATACCCAAGTAAACCGTCTTAGCTGTCAAGCTAAATCCCATAAAAATACCGTGTAGGTTTTGTCTATGGAATAGCAAAGGCTATGACACCACTTACAATTGTGATTGGTGATATGAAGGGCATCTGACTGCAAAAACAGGGTCTGTATAAAAATCGTCGTCATCATCATCATCGTTGTCATCGGCCAATGCATGCCAGCATATAAAACAGGCGTTAAACCGAATATCATAATGATGAAATTTGGTGTTGTGGCCTGGAGGAAAGTGTAGTATCTGTTCCAATACTACACTTCATCTTTTTTGTCCTCAGTCAGTGAAGGAAAAATCTTTATAGACTGAGGCAATTTTTATTTTTTGTTTCGATCCAGAGTTCCCCTTTTTGGAGAACTGGATTTTTCCCTACATTAAAACCCGACCTTGTATCTAACTCTGCCCTCCTGGGGAGTCAAGGAAATATGGATAACCATGAAGTGGTATGCTTACCCATCTATCACATCTTTCACACAATGTTTGTCCGCTGTGAATTTACACTGAAAAGTTTCTGCCATCTTTTTGTAAAGATGGCGTTCCTGTTCTTGAAAAAAGATTAATTGATTTATTGCGTCATGCTCCAGTGTGAATCTGGCTGTATAGGATGCATGTCTCAATGATTGATTGAGGTGTGCACACTGTTTTTTGTGGCCCTGGATCCAGTTTGTGTCTGCTATTCTGTGGTGCCAATTCCCCCCCCCCCTCTTGAAACTCTGGACGATGGAATTGGTTAAGATGAGTTTAAAACCGATTTAATCTATTGCATTAAGTTATACTGTAATACCATTGCGAAAAGAAGCGAGGTGCTGTTCAAAGCATTCTGTCTTTCTTTGACAGAGTTCAAAATTGCCTTCACAATCTAGTGGTGGATGATTACTTCTCTTCTCTACAGTTCCTTATCACAAAAGAGACGTTGCTAATGTTTTTCTTTTTTTACTCTATCCTTATTTCCATGGAAGGTGCTCAACTGAGCTCCGATCTCTGGTTCGTCCTTGTAAAAAACTTTCACAGCAAGAACTCATCATCTATCACCACTGCAAAGAATTTTCCTTTCTTCCTCTATGTTCCTAACATCAAACGGAATTTCCATGATTAAAGTTTCTTTTTAAGAACTTCCCATCTGTGGAACATGTTGCCACAAGATTGCTTCTCGGCGGGTTATAACGTGGTTATCTTCAAATCCAATGTCAACAAATACTTGTCAAAAACCGTCCCCATAAATAATCAAATTTTGTTAATTTCATTCATTTACAATCCTCTCATAATATTCTTCATCGTTCAAATGTTAATCTACAATCTAGCCATCTCATTAACCCTTATCCTTGAGTGGCTTTTAGCCTTGATAAGTGGTGACTCATTAGTAAAAAAAAAAAAATGAAATAAAATGGAAAAGGTATGGACATCCCCTCTCGAACCATTGAAAAAATATTTAATTTTGGTTAATGCATCATTTACAACAGGTATTTTGTTTTGCATTTAATGAGTGTTGATATGCAGGAAAATAGGCAAACCAAACCAAACCAAAAATCAATTGTTGATATGCAGGAAAATAGGCAAACCAAACCAAACCAAAAATCAATTGTTGATATGCAGGAAAATAGGCAAACCAAACCAAACCAAACCAAAAATCAATTGTTGATATGCAGGAAAATAGGCAAACCAAACCAAACCAAAACTCAATTGTTGATATGCAGGAAAATAGGCAAACCAAACCAAACCAAACCAAAAATCAATTGTTGATATGCAGGAAAATAGGCAAACCAAACCAAACCAAACCAAAAATCAATTGTTGATATGCAGGAAAATAGGCAAACCAAACCAAACCAAAAATCAATTGTTGATATGCAGGAAAATAGGCAAACCAAACCAAACCAAACCAAAAATCAATAGTTGATAGAGGAAATCAACCAATAGATTCCATCATTTGTGGATTATTTGGACTACTATTCTATTGTTATTTTCATAACGGTTCGGTCGATGTAACCTCTGATTTTCTTCAGGTGCACCTTTCAAACTTTTCAATCTTTATATTGTAGTCAGGTACTACCACTCCTTCGGCTCAGAGGGGACCTGAGAGTAGTGCTTACTAAGGGATGTCTCCACACTCCTTAACGCTCCTCAATTACAGCTGAAGTCATGGCCTTCATTCAGTCTTGAGAGACAATGGATACCCCCTGTAAGGGTGGCTTTGCATATAATTGTGAAGCAAGGGTTGCACAATCTCTCCAGTTTCACCTCTCCTTAATCGACACTGCTTAATTCCAGTGACAAGGAGAAGTCCAGGATGACTGGAAACAATGCCGAGATAAGCGGAGAGCACATACAATACCTGGTATTCCCAAATGGTTACCCGTTTAGGACTGACCGGGCTCAGTGTTGCTTAACTTTGGTGATCTAATGGGAACCAGTGTGTCAATGTAGTTATGCCGTATATACAGCTGGAGTAATGATACATGAAATGCCAGCACTTGAGATTTAAGGGCAGCAGATTGTCTTGTCTTTCTCTTTGCACACAAAGAACATGCAATCCGCTTTACTATTTTTTGAACACAGTTTAAACACTCATTTTTAACTTAATTCTCTCGTTTGATTTTATGTGTCTGTAACAATGGGGCATCCACAAGTCAGATATGAAGATGAGTTCGTATTTTGGCTGCCTACTGAGTTGCATCTAAATTAAACATTTCAAAATGCTTTCTTTTTTTTATGTCAATCGATTTTCGATTTTGGCAGCCATATTGGAAATTAGATTTTATTAGATTTCTCTGTGTTTGTGTTTATATAAACACATGCTGAATGCAACGGTTCAACTCTTTTAGGGTTTTGCAAAGAATTACAATATCTCCGACAGAAGAGATAATCGATGATCAATTTAGAAAAAAAAAAAATTGATACAAAAAAAAAGAAAATGTCTGCCAAGGCAGTAAGTTTTCATTTTGAAATATATTTTTGAAAGCAATAGATACATTTTTGCATATTAATGTTTAGAAGCGTTCAAACAGTCCATTGATCGATCATGCTTAAGTTTGAAATGGTATTTTGTAATTAAATTATTTTTTTAAATAGGATTTAAAAATTTCGATTAATAGTAAATAAAAAAATGTGTAATTCAATGTGTGATTATTAAAACTGAGTAATATTTTAGCATGTATCTTGTGTGATTAAAATATATAGGAAAAAAAGCCTTAGGGAAACAAACGTTGATTAAATCAGCTTTAGTATAATAATAGATAGGTAGATATATTTATGTATACAATTTTAATAGTTTGATCAGTTTTCTGAGTTTCTATTTTTGCTGTCTACATATTTTTCATGGTGTCTAATTACTATAGATTGAATTTAATGCAAATCTGAAATATTTGAATTTCCAAATGGGAGGTTGTTCCCATATTATGCCCGCTAAAAACTCTGAAAAAAAAACTTGAAATTTGGAAAATATTTATTAATTGATGTCTAATACCTATTATTAATATTTCACAAAAAATTGAATTTTCACAAAGGGCTTCCATTTCTTTTTAACCCCTTTTGTTATAAAACTAAACTAAATATAACCCAAATTATGACCCTGTACGCCTAACAGTGGTGTCCCAAAATTCCTAGTGATCAGTTAATTTGTTTAGGAGTGAATCCTGTACATACAAATATATAAACGTATACACATACCTAATTTAATATAGATAAGATATATAAGCATGTGTATCATACGAAGACTGTGTATCATTTTCCCAAATTCATTTTGTACAGCATTATTATTATTTGTGTGTTTGATACTGCTCTGACTCATTAAGAAACAAATGTTCTCTGCTTAGCAATTCAGTCATAAACCACGTGTGCGTGTGTGTCCGTGTGCCTCTACTTTTACACATATTTTGACCATACAGGTGGGACGTCTTGGAAAACTGTTACGTCAGCATTGAATCAGCCAATCGCAGTGCAGGACACTAATGTCTCAGTTTGCATATGCGTGTACACGACAGAGTGAGTAGTGTGTGCATGTGTTTGTGTTGTTTCATTCTGACAGAATTAAACAATTTCGGAAAATCATCCCCCATTTCCCTCATGACGATGCGACACACTTTTAGGAAATATAATTATTATTATTATTATTATTATTATTAGATGAATCTCCATTGTTTCTATTTACTTGACTCCTCATGAGGGTAGAGTTAGACACAAGGTCAGTTTTTAATGTGGGGAAAATCCAGATCCCCAAAAACTGGCACTCTGTATTGGAACAAAAATTAAAATTGCCTCTCTCTAGAAGGATTTCTCTCTCACTAACTGAAGGCAGAAAAACTAAGTGCAACATCCGAACAGATACTACACTTTGCTCCTAGCCATTTTTTTTTCTTAGTTTATTTTCTACAAGCTGTTCTTACCTTAAAAAAACTGTTGATAACAAAAAAAGTGTTTTTCAAATCAGGAATCGCTATTCTGACATCTATTAAAGATTGTCTGTTTGTTTTTGTGTCCAGCTAAAAGTAAAAAGCTACACAAAACACACCTACAAAGCTGATATATTCTTTTTCGGCATTGCCCTGGACAAAATATAGGCAGATTTTTTTTTTTAATATTCATTCTTTCGGGGTGGGGGGAGTCAACAAGAACTAAAAGAGTTAGGGGAAGTTGACATTTAGAGTGATTTTTTAATGTTATTATGTACTAATTAGTCAACGATTTTTTTTCCAGTTGCCAGAGAAAGGGCGAGAAAGAAGGGGTGATAGAGAGAGAGAGTGGGGAGAGAGGTGGAAGATAAGGGAGAGAGAGTGGGGGAAGGAGAGAGAAAGAGAGAGAAGTTTTAAAAGAAAGATGTTACACACTTTAAACTCCTCTATTTTGTTGTCCATGCCTCCGGGCAACGCCGGATAACCATGCTAGTCATACTATATGGAGACTCGGTGTCTGTAATGAAAACTAAGTTAGAACTATACTAAGTCATATTTAAAAAAAATTTTTTCGTTTTTTTTTTCAATCTATAAAATTATGTGAAAAATAGTATTACATTAAAACTATTAAATATTTGCACGTGGACGTCGGACAATGTTCACCGACTCTGAAAGCAATGTATTTGCTCTGACTTCGACTCCGCAGCTAAATCAGGTTGATCGCCAAAGTTAAGCAATGTTGTGCCTTATCAGTATTTAGATGGGTGACCATTTGGGAATACCAAGTGCTGTAAACAAATATTCCATCAAGGTATGAATGAATTACTAGGAGTATAAACGGGTCCTCATATGGTCACTGAGGTTAAACAAGGTTTACAAAAAACAAATGGACAAAAATTGGGAGAAAAGAAGAAAATTTTAAAAAACAGCCGAGAACGCAATATGTGAAGTCAAAACAAACAAGTGCAATTCCAGAAGAATGTTTTAAAAAATTTTGGGATGCCAGTATTGTTTTTGTCACCTAAAGATGATTCAACGAAGAATCGAAAGTACTAGTGATACTTATGGAACATTCATTAATTTATTTGATTTTAACACAAAAAGGTTATTAGAAAAATTGAAAAAATAAAAATAAGGTATAATCAAGCAGAAAAATTCTGTTATGTTTAACAATGTTTGCTTAAATGAAAGAATGCTGCCTAAAATACACACAATTTATATATATATATATATATATATATATATATATATATATATATATATTACAGAAGATCAGAACAACATCGGTACCGTCGGTTTCAAATCCAACTAAAGGGAACCCATAATTGGTCTCCTTTACCAGACCTTCTTCAACCTCTGTTTATGTCTGCCTCTTCGGAAAGTTTACGGGAAGGCAGACATAAACAGAGGTTGAAGAAAGTCCGGTAAAGGAGACCAATTATGGGTTCCCTTTGTTTGGATTTGAAACCGACGGTACCACTGTTGTTCTGATCTTCTGTAATACATATATAAATAAATATTACGCTCCTATTTTTAAAATTTTTCTTAATAATCGAGCACTCTGCTGGAATTCTCTCTGACTAACCTTATATATACAGGGTGGGCCAAAATAAGGATCCTATCTTTGAATTTGAATAACTTCCACAAAATAAAAGTTAAACTCACCAAACTTTATGTGTGTGTAGACTGACCCTTCCGAGATTTTTTGAAATAAACAAAACAAATTTTAGCCGAACAACACTTCTTAAAACTTACAAAAACTAAAGTATTGTTTTTTTACACTGTTTTGAGTTTTTTAAGCAAAAATAATGTTTTCTAAATGAGGGTACGTTCCTTAGGGCTAATACGGCTCATGCTTGCTTCGGAAGGGGTCCTTTACTTATTCTAAAAAAAAAATTTTTTTTAAATCAATAAATAAAAAAGATATGAATTTTTAAAAATAGGACCCTTATTTTTGCCCACCCTGTATATATATATCAGTATTCACTTATTGTACTGATGGTTAAGTACAGTGTATGTTCTCATTAGTATTAACGCGCATAAAAGTCTGTTTTCAAATTAGGTATGGTTGCATTGATCTTGTGATTTTTGTAATGACTCAGAAGTTTTGTCTTTTCATCCTGAGGGCTATATGCAACTTTGTAAAATACATCAGCCTCTCTCTGCCCCCTTTTAAGCACACATACTGTAATCCCCCTCCCCCCACCCTGCTACAGCAGTCTCTGCTGCAGAACATACAGTGAAAGCACCCTCCCCCTCTCTCCCCTGATTATGCCGTCAGAAATCATCTTCTTTCTCAGACCCAGACAATTTGACTGCAAACCACAACCTCGTAAGATCCTACCGACTCATGTTTTCCCCCCTATATACTTTAATCACACAAAATAATGCTGAAATATGCCTCAGTTTGAGAATTTAGTTACGTTTGAAAAAAAATTCCAGTTTAATTGTTTTAATTAGCCGTAATTTGCAATTAACTCACCAAGAGACCCATCTCTTACTAAGTGTCTATCTATCACTCTCACCCTCTCTCACTGTATGTTCTTTGACTTTGCCGCCACCCCCTTTCTTATTTTATATGGTATCTGTCACTATCACTTTCGTCACATTCTCTCTCTCCCTCTCTTTATTAACAGTCAAAGGTAAAGAGAAAGGAAAAAAATAAAAAAAGATTGGAATAGTCCATTATAAACAAAAGAGAATATCACTACTTGTAGTAATATTATTTAATCCATTATTTAACCCATAGCTGACAATTGAACTGCAAACTGCAACCTCTTAAAATTATATAGATTCATTTTATTTTTTCAAAGCAATTTTTTTTTTAATTTGTAACTGTTTTCCAGAAATTAGGAAAAGCTAGCAGACATATGCGTCGTCTGGATGTAAATATTTGTATTTTGTGAATACGTATAAAATGGTTCATTCTTCCTTTTTTTTTAATCCGTTTCTCATAAATTGTATATACAATGCAGTTGTCTGAACCGGACTAAGTAATTTTTTAATGAATTGTAGCAAATTATGTTTTTATATTGATAACAACACGGTACAATAATAACAAATGAAAACTGGCTAGTCAGAAGCAACGTTTGATTTGTCAGCTTAAATGCTGTTTAGGTCTAACTTTTAAAATCTTACAAGATAACTTTATATGTTAGATGACACTTTTGTGGGTTATATAATTCTATTTTGACACTGAGAAAAGCTTTGAACCTCCTTTTCTCTCAAATTATAAATAAAATTAAATTAAATAACCCACAAAAGTGTTATCTAAAATATAAAGCTATCTTGTCGGATTTTATTGTATTATATTTTGCATAGGATCGATATTGCTTTTTTTTTAATTATTATTTATGTCCCTAACCGAAGAGATTCTTCTGTGAGACTCTGTAAAACCTTATTGTCAATTCTGATTGTCTGTCAATAGTGTGAGTCATTCATACTCTTCACAAAAAGATCCCTTGTTCTTTTTTATGTTGAACGTTCAAAATACACAATACTAGCTGAAGTATCCGCCAGCAACGGGTTTCTTAAGTCTTTCTCTTCTGTGCATCAACTCAACTGGAAAAACATGTTTTTTGTTTAAATATTATATATATATATATAAAGTAGATTGAATGTGTATCCTGTTTCACTCGCTAATTCAGATGTACTCTTACTCTACTCATGAAAAAAAATTTATGAGACAAATCTTTAAGGACTCACGAGTGAAAAAAAAGTGAAAAGAAGTCTTAATTTGTCCTTGTCGCTTTCTTTATTTCTTCTTTCTTTCGTTGCCTTTGGCTGATAGGGGGAAAGAAAGAGAAAGTAGAGAGAGAGAGAGGGCAAGAAAACGGAAAGGATGTCGCCTGTTCTGGCTTTAACCAATATTTGACTGTGAGAGAGAGAGAATTGATTCGGTGACTCAGTTGGTAGAACGCCACACTGAGGTTATAACACTTTTTCACCGGGCATAATTATTTTTATTCTGACTTTTATTCCCAAATAAACTTTTTTTCATTTTAAATTACGATATTAAGCAGATTGTTTTGTTTTACTTTTATTTTTGCTGTAATCTATCAAAATTAGGACCCCAGGTGATACCCTGTAGCTCTGACCGGCTTTCGACTAAAGACAGAGAGAGGAGGGGGGGGGGACAGTTTGATTTATATATTCAATAGCGTCATCATTTTGGTACCTGCTGCCGTAGGTCAATCGATTAATTCGCCGTACCTAGAGACAGTGTGAGTTCGATCTTCACCCAGGGCAAAATTATGTTTAATGTGAACTTAGACATTTCAAATGACAATATTAAACAGATTGTTTAGTTTTGTTTTTATTTTTTATTTTTTGTAATCAACACAATTTATAGAACTTTACAGATCTTAGGCGATGCCTGTTAGTCCTGCTAGTTATTTGTAAGGCAACACAGAATAAATACAGCAAATATATATATATATATATATATATATATATATTAATTTTTTACGTACATAAAAGTTAGCCATGCTGATGACGGCTGTGAGCCAGAAACAGGTGTCCATGGATTACTTTTATGTACGTAAAAAATGAATATATATATCAAAAACAAAAAATACGACCTTTGACATGAGGCCAACTAATAATGCAGTTTTTCTGCATCTTAATCACTTAGGAAGTGAAACAATTAAAAATAATAGTAAGCTCAATAACAACGAGCTGAAAATCACCTATAAAAAAATTATTACATAGAAACCATTATATATATATATATATATATATATATATATATATATATATATATATATATATATACTAGACTACTAGACTAAAATCTTTCAACAAAAATTTTTTTTTTTTTTTTTTTTCAGTTTTGAAGGTTAAAAGAACTTCCGAGACTATATATATATATATATTTGCTGGGTAAAACTCTTGACTGCGAATCAGTGGCCAAATCTCTAAAATACTAGAGAATACTGCAGATGTAATTTAGCTCAATGGTTAGGGCTTTAAGTCCTACAGAGCGCATATATTATGATTCAGAAGAATACAAAGTTTATGACATCATCAATATTAATAGCTAATCAAAGTACATATATACTTTCAGTTTGTAATAAGTTCTATCAAATGTTATGTTTTTAAAAATAATGAAGGCAAATTTTGTTTCTGAAATCTTTCTGAAAAAATTAATCTAAACAGTAAGAAATTATCGACTTTAAAACAGAAATGGGTGCAGAAATTATCAAAAACAACAATAGTGAAACTCTTCTGGTATTCTTCCACCATTATTCTTCTAGCTGTTTCTACATTCACAGATGATCGTTTCTTCGGAAATCCTCGGATGATTTGGAATTCTCTTGAAACATGAAGGGATATTTTCTTCATAATTTCTACACCCATTTGTATTTTCAACTTGATAATTTCGTACTGTTTAGATTACTAACTTTTACTAATTACTTTAAGTAACTAATCTACTGTTTTTAAAAAAAATATTAACATTTGACTCTGAAATTATTATAATCAGCCATATAAAAAAAAATTTAAAAGTATAAAATTAGAAAATATTGTTTCCGGATGTTGATGGGTAATTTTGTTTCATGTGTTTTTAATCATTTAACAATTCAACTGTTTATCTGGACATGTAACGAAGTAATAGGGTTTTTGTTATTTTGTGCTGAAGAAGATATTTTTTAATTTCTGAAACATATATGCATATAAATTTTTGTTAATGCTGAATTTTTGGAACATGGTTACATAGTATTGATTATGTCATAAACTTTGTATAGGATTGTAGTTTATTTCATTAACAAACATTCCAGCAATTATTGTTCGATCACTGTAATTTTGACTTTGTTTCCCATAAGGAAGTTTTCCATATTTGCTGCTTCTTCCTGACTAAACTAGCATGTAAGATTTTGCCACTCAATAATCGCGCCAAAGACTTAAGGGGGCATATAGGATTGTAGTTTATTGGAGTGTTACCTAATGTCCCTTATTAGTAATCCCATGTTTCTGTTTTGTTATTCAGGTTTACAAATTGACTAATCAGACATTGTAATTGACAAAGAGTAATTCATGTCTGTTCATTTACTTTGTATTCTTCTGATTTATATATATATATATTATAATATTATAATATAAAATGAAGTAATAAAATAAGGTGTCAATCAAATTTTATTAGAATTCAAAGTTCAAGCAAAGTATCCTTAAGTCCTTAGCTCATGAGTTTTCAAAGATAATTCTTCTCTTCAGAGGACCATTACCGCAGTTATACTACTACAGGTAATAAAATTATTAGTAATTTTATTACCTGTAGTAGTATAACTGCGGTAATGGTCCTCTCAAGAGAAGAATTATCTTTGAAAACTCATGAGCTAAGGACTTAAGGATACTTTGCTTGAACTTTGAATTCTAATAAAATTTGATTGACACCTTATTTTATTACTTCATTTTATATTATAATATTAATGCTCTATCCAGTATATTGAGCTTCAGTTTTTATCCGGATGTTTCACTAATTATAAGATATTAGTTGACGCTTATATCTTTTGTTGGATTGCTTCATATATATATATATATTCATTTAATTAATTAAGTTTAAATATATTGATAAAATGAAATTAGAACCAATATTTTTTCGAAAGTGTTCACCGTATGGCAATTCTAATGTTTATATAAGTTTATATATATATATATATATATATATATATATATATATATATATATATATATATATATATATATATATATATATATATATATATATATATATATATAAAGTCAGTTCATATTATATTCCAATAACCATGGTTTTATTTTATTATTTTTATTTTTTCACATTTCCAAAAAACATAATATTTCTGTGAGATTCTGTTTTTTGGAAATGTGAAAAAATAAAAATAATAAAATAAAACCATGGTTATTGGAATATAATATGAACTGACTTATATTTGCTCTGTTATCAATAATTGACAATCATTGAGCTGAATCTTTTAAGGAGACTATAAAGTTAAAGGAACTGATAGTATATGCTAATACATATATTGTCATTAATAATTATATATATATATATATATATATATATATATATATATTGATCAGTACTGCAGGATAGCCATGTATTTAATAACTGTCCTGTTTTTAAATCTCCAAAACGGTTACATGGTAAACAACCGATGATCTCCCTTTTATATTTCACTATTTAGGGTTAGGTCCCCTGCTTATGTTTTATGACGTATAATTGGTTATCCTTTGATATTTTGTGAATTTCTCAGCAGTAAAAGTCGACTTGTACAAGTTAAGTCTGCAATATGCGGATTTAGTTAGATTTAAATCTCTTGGAGGTCTTATATAAGTGTAAGGATAGTACTGCTGTCGCTAGAAATATGAAATAGGGGAATGCTTCTGCATTGTTAGTAGTAAGGGCTGTATTTGTGGATGGCGTTTCTCGTGGATGGCCTATATAAATTGAGTTGGGGGGGGGGCTTGCATTGTATATATATGTGTGTGTTTTTCTCTTGTGCATAAATGACTAAAACCTTTATATATATATATATATATATATATATATATAGGGGTGGGACGTAATGGGTGAAAATTTCAGATTCATGCGAGTAGTATTTTTTGTGTTCATTTATACATAAATAAAACTAAACAATCAAACATTTTGAAAATTTTGCAAAATTCAGAAGGTGCAGGCCAATAGTTTTTGGCTATTTTACATTCATGAAAACCCTTTCACAGCCTGAAAATGGTCCTAAATTAAAGTACTGTATCAGATTTAACCATCTATATCCATTCATAGCTTTTGAGGATGTTTTAGGACCTGCAATGTTGCATGAAACCCCTTTTTCACCGAAAAATGATGGCTTTTGAGTCCCGTGGAGCCCTAACGGCTATTTTTTGGCCTACACCTTCTGAATTTAGCAAAATTTTCAAAATGTTTGATTGTTTAGTGTTATTTATGTATAAATGAACACAAAAAAATACTACTCGCATGAATCTGAAATTTTTACCCATTACGTCCCACCCCTAATGATATATATATATATATATATATATTATATATATATATATTAGCATAAAAATTCTGCACACTATAATATAACAGGAAATCTATTCAAACGCAGGTGTTCAAATAGTGCTATTAATCTTCTTAGATCTGGTCCTTCCCTTATTCATTAAAAAGAATAATATAAACAGTTAATCTTGTAAAAAGAACTCGGGTAGAATGATTTTAATACTTTGGAAAAGGAGAATCATTTATTTCATTACGTTCAAAGAAACTAGGTGTTGCCCAGGAGTAGTAATTTCAAACATTACAGTTTGAGCCGATCTTTTATCACATATATATCCATCTATTCCAGGGTCTCTCGAAGGGAAGGGAGATGAAAAACACAGGAAAAAGTTTCAACATTTGTATTATTTGGATTATTCGTACGACTGTTCTCATCTCAGATGTTATTCTCACAACGTTTCGGCCGATGCAACTTCTGACCTTCTTCAAGAGCATCTTGTCAAACTTGGAATCTGTATGGAATTTCGAACTGAACCCTTTATTTAATCCATGGGAGTAGCTTTCTCTCATTCTGTCAGCCATGACCGGATAGAAGTCTTAAGTAATTTGTAATTGTATTTTTAGTATTGCCGGTACTGAGGATTGAACCTTCAACCTCTCGAAGACTGCCACTTAGAACTGATTATTATTTAGCACTTATATCCTATGCACCACGGGTCCTGTGTTACATCGGCCAAAACGTTGTGAGAATAACATCCAAGTTGAGAACAGTCGTCTGAATAATCCAAATAATACGATTGGTTGGTTGTTGGGTTTAATGGCATATCAACCGTTTTATACAGAAACCGTACATACGTTGTTGTTTTTTTTTGTATATGATTGGTTTGTAACTTAATTTTTTTGTTGGTGGATAAGCAGATGGAAGTGTGGGACTCATTTTGTTATCTTGGCGATATGATCTGTGCTGGTGGGAGATGTGAATTAAGTTGGATTTTACATGTATGAACTGCATTGTCAAGTTTTGTGATCGTCTTCCCATCTTAACCTGTCGTTCACTCTCATTTGTTAATGAAAATCACGATAGAGTAAAGAATGACTAGCAACCTTTCTTCTGTGAGAAAGCGGCTATAGGGAAGAAAAGAGGACATCCGCCACTAGATTTCCAAGTCGGTTTTGTACTCTGTCAAGACAGGAAATAGTGCTCTGAGCAGCAATTTCCTAGAATAAAGAATAAAGGAAAATTATTAACAGTAGTTGTAACTAGACGAGTTTCGCTGTGAATGTTTTCCAGGGAAAACAAGAGAGATTGGAGCTCAGTCGAGCACCTACCATAAAAATAAAGATAGACTAAAGATAGACTAGCAACGTCTCTTCTGTGAGAAAGAGGCTATAGGGAAGAAAAGAGGACACCGCCACTAGAATATTAAGTCAGTTTTGTGCTCTGTCAAGACAGGAAAAGGAGATCTGAGTGCTACCTCCCTAGATGTGGCAACAGTACTCCATCTTTGAACGTTATTTGACTCTTATACAGATAAAGGATAGCGTCAGGAGTGAGATACTTTCTGGAGTTGTATTATATAGTATTGTTGAGTCAGAGTTATCTTCTCTTGGATATATGTTTTCAGTATTTGAAGCAACTGTCCTGAGTTCTTTGTGGATGATCTGCAGAAATTGGAAGTGCAGGACTCATTTTGCTATTTTGGCGATATCATTTGTGCTGATGAGAGATGTGAATTAAGTTTGATTTTGTATGCACGAATGGGTCAAGTTTTGTGAGCTTCTCCCCATCTTAACCTGTTGTTCACTCTCATTTGTTACTCAGGATCAACTTTACAACAGCTATGTTGTCCGTAGTGTCATGTTACATGTGAGTCGATTTTAGGCTCACACTAGCTCAGTCTTTCGTAGTATACAGATGAATGACATGGCTATGGTTCGGTGAATTTGTGTGTGCATCCTGACGTCAGTTAGTTTTCACTTCTTGCTATTGATGCCAGATGTGCCAAGACTGAAGTCAGCTCTGTGTTGTAACTGTCTGCATTGGTATGGATATGTTGAACGAATTGGTTGGATAAACAGATGTACACACATTTCAATTGAGAGTAAGCTAGAAAGACTTTGAATGACTCAGTCAAAGATGACCTCAAGCAATGGCACATCAAAACCAATATAAATGATAAAGTTTCATGGAGAAATTCACTTTGTGCTGCCATAGCCAAAGTGCAACCCACAGCTGATGTAAAAAGACAGCTTAAACAAAGAAGATGTGTATATTTTATAAACAAGCAGCAGTTGACCATTGTTTATCTAGCCCACGTTGTCTAGATCTTCAAACACAGTATCCTGTTGCTGTCCAAACAAGTAATACAGAGTCAATATAGGGGGTCATTAATTCTCTGTAGAGAATTAATGATCTGGGCTTGGGAATGGGACCATTGTCGGTGAAAATTGAACACTTTGTAAAAAAAGTGAACAAAGCATTTCATAACACAATATAGCTTTGATTTTTCATTACAGCATTTAGAAAAACATAAAACTCTAGTCGTGGGCAGACACGCAACTTGTCTGTTTGAAAAAATCCCATTGAATGCTTATTTCTCTCTCGTGACGACAAAACGGGAGAGAGGAAAATGTTCAGCAAAAAGAAAGAGAAACAAGAATACATAAACAAAAACAAAGCGAGAGAGGGAGAAAGAAAGAACAAGAGTCACTTGTATTCTATCAACTCTACCAACGTCAGTCAGTCGATGTTTTGACTTCTGACCTTTCGAGGCTCTGAACAACCTGGCTTGTTGAAAACAAGCTGTCATTTTGAAATGAGTAGAAATTTGATTGACGAAATACTGTAATGACGGGTGTAGCAATGTGTCCAGTTACTTGCCTCCCCTACAAGGGCAAGGTCGGCCTTCAATGGGGGAAATCCAGCTCTGCAACAAGGGCACCTATCCTTGTGCTACACCTGAATTAAATAGCATCTACATGCGATGTTTGGTTGAAATCCAATCAGTAGTTTCTGAATTTATCAGAGACAGGCATGCACTTTGTTTTTGTTTTTTTTACTAAGCTTGTTTTGTCCTTTTCCTATTGATAACAGATTCTTTGATGTTTGGCGTATGAAAAGGGCAAAGGATTTTGTTTATTTCTACAAAGCGGAGAACATGTAGAAACCTTTTTATGATTGATAATTGTATTGAAGCTTTATGTTAAAGGGGTTGTTCACTAGTCTTTTAGATTTTCAGCCCATGGAACATGAAATAAAAACAGAATACCTGTCTGAACAAAACTTTAATGTCAAATGCACAAAGTATGTTTTTTATGGCTCAAGTTTCACTGTGAATGTAAAAACCCATAGCAGTTACGCTCCAGTTCCTATAGTATATATATACTAGCAAAAATATGTGACCAGAAGGAGCCTGTTTTAGCAGATAAATTTGCAAAAAAATGTTTTACAAATATCCATGGCCATCCCTACTACAGGCCAGGCAATCGTGCAACTGGGGTCTTTTACTGGGGGCCATGTGAATGTTCTTAAATATTCAATATAAAAGTTGCAAACTATATCATCAACTGGTGCGGATCCTTTTTTTTCTTTTTAACCACAATATACAAGTAATTATCTTTTGACATAAGTACAAAATCTCTAAAAAAAATCCAACATTGAAATAAAAATTCTTCATTGAAATATGCATTTGCCTTTTTTTATTCAAAATTACCTGTCTCTTCATTTATAGGAATTTGTCAATAATTGTCAAATTTATCAATTAGCTCATTGTGGTTCTTATTATTTGGTATGTAAAACACATAAAAACATCAAACTAATCTCACAGAGGAATTTTACCTTTGTTTGCAACTTCTATATCGAATATTTAAGAACATTCACATGGCCCCCAGTAAAAGACTCCAGTTGCATGATTGCCTGGCCTGTAGTAGGGATGGCCATGCAAATATCTCATTCATTCTATTCGTTTACCTTTCAAATCAACATATCTTTATCCTTATAAAGTTAGGTATGTTTATATGCTTATATATTTGTATGTACAGGATTCACTCCTAAACAAATTAACTGATCATTAAGAATTTTTGAACACAGCTGCTAGGCGTACGAAATCCAAATATGGGTTATATTTAGTTTAATTTAGTTTTATGCAAAGGGGTAGAAGCCCTTTGTGAAAATTCAGATACCTCTGATTTTTGTGAAATTTTAATAATAGGTATTAGACATCAATTAATAAATATTACCTAAATTTCAGTTTCTATGGAGCATTTTAAAGGAATTTTAGGGGGCATAATATAGGGGCAGCATTTTAAAGGAATTTTAGGGGGCAAGATATGGTCACGACCTGCCATTTGAAAATTCAAATATTTCAGATTTGCATTAAGTTTGATCTATAGTCATTAGACACCAATTAAGCAAGATTCTCTCAACTTCAATTTCTTCTTAAAACTCCTTAAGCTTAAGTTTTAAATTTTAGACATTTCTAGAATCAAAATCATGTAATGAACTTTGATCAAAATTGGAATAAGGATTCTAGACATAAGGTTTGATATCATTATATCTTGATTCTAATTTTCGTAGGAGAACATAAAAGTGGTGCAAAACTGTTCTGTTCGAGGAATTCATTTTACCCGTCCTGGGACGGGTATTCTTCTAGTTATATATAATATTTTATTCTATACTAGTATACACCCTCCATTAAAAAGCCTGGGGAAAAAAATTATGCTTTGAAAGTGCAACTAATATTCATATATGCAAGATCTTTCAAGCTGCACCGGTTGGGCAATAGGGGGCAGACAAGGCAGTGTTGCATCATATGGTCCTCCTCTCCATATTCACAGATGGTTGGGTCAGTTTCGCAGCCCCATCTATTCATAGCAACTTTTGATCGCCACATTCCCGTTCTCAAGCGATTGAGAATTTTCCACTGGAAAACACTCAGTCAATATGAAACAAGCAGATAAGTTAAAATTATTTTTAATTTTAAACAATTTCATTTAATTGATTAAATGACCAAAAGATATCTTAATAAAATTAATTCAAATTTAACAAAAATTCGCATTAAAAATAAAAAGTAATAATTTGGTAAAAAGTCCACCAGCATGCACGTCTTTTACTTTCTCGTCTTTTTTTTTTTTTTTTTTAGATTTAAGAGTTTAAAAAGAAAACATCCAAAGTTTTCATTGTTTTAAGTTAAACAACTTTTGCGGGAACGATGCATTTATTTCAATTTCACTTTCCTTTCTCCTTCGTGAAACAAAAAATGAAAGTAAAAAGTCTACGGGGGGGGGGGGTAGATACAGCTGGTTTAGCACAAAAGACAAAATATCTATATCTAAATATTCAGCTGTTTCATATAGGAACATAATTCTACAGCCATAGAATATATTGTCCGTCTGTCTGTCTGTCTGTCTGTCTATTATTATTATTTTTTAATTTTTTAATTTTTTTATCCTATTCATTCTTTCTTATGTTTTTTTTTTCTTGTTTCTGTTGACCCATTGCCAGTTCTGAAGATGATGAACAAGAAAATGTGCTATTCTTATGAGCAACGAAAAGTAGACATTGGCTGACTAAACAGTTGTTTTCATTCCTTACATCTTATGGCATTGTCTAGAGGGCCAACAGATTAAAGACACCACAAATTATTATTTTCTTTTAAATCTATATTTCAGAGTGAGCCCTCCCCCCTCCAATGTCAACCATAAAATTGTTAATAAAAGTCACAATCCTTTCTGTAATGCAACTATATTTTGTACAATGCCTGATTTGTTCACAAAGTTATAATCATGAATGTTCAACGGTCTTTATTTTGTTTCGGAATTTTTGAGACGCGAATCGATGATTTGTATTATTTTAATTATTTGGACTACTGTTCTCATCTTGAATGTTATTCTCACAACGTTTCAGCCGATGTAACTTCTAATCTTCTTGAGGTGCGTCATGGCTGATGGAACGAGAGCAAGCTACCCCCGTAGATTAAATAAAGGGTTTTGTTTGAAATTATGTACAGATTACTGAGTTCGACATAAAGATTCCCGAGTTCAACATAAAGATTCTCGAGTTCAACATAAAGATTCTCGAGTTCGACATAAAGATTCCCGAGTTCGACATAAAGATTCTCGAGTTAGACATAAAGATTCCCGAGTTAAACATAAAGATTCCTGAGTTCGACATAAAGATTCCCGAGTTCGACATAAAGATTCCCGAGTTCGACATAAAGATTCCCGAGTTCGACATAAAGATTCTCGAGTTCGACATAAAGATTCCAGAGTTCGACATAAAGATTCCCGAGTTCAACATAAAGATTCCCGAGTTTGACATAAAGATTCCCGAGTTCGACAAGATGCACCTGAAGAAGGTCAGAGGTTACATCAGCCGAAACGTTGTGAAGATAACATCCAAGGTGAGAACAGTAGTTTGAATAATCTAAATGATTCAGGTGCGTGATGGCTGATGGAACGAGAGCAAGCTACCCCATGGATTAAATAAAGGGTTCCATTTAAAATTCCATACAGATTCCTGAGTTCCGTACCGTCTTGTCGAACTCAGAAGAAGGTCGGAGGTTACATCGGCCGAAACATCGTGAGAATAAAATCCAAGATGAGAACCGTAGTTCGAATAATTCAAATAATACAGTCTTTATTTTAGCGCCTTTGAATAGCACACCTGGATATGATGTGCAAAATTGTAAAGTTCTCTTCCACACTTCTTTCTTGGTACTGCTCTGAATCTTTCTCGGTTCTGCTCTGAATTTGGTTGTGATGACCCTCTTCAGTTTAAGAATGGTAGATTGTTTTGATAGACATTGCCTTTGAGATAACCACACAAATGAAAATCTGATCAGTTAAAGTTCGGTGAGTGTGAAGCTCATTCAGGATCACATCTCCTACTGATGAGACGATCACCAAAGTGTCCTTGCATTTTGAACAGCGATAAAACAAAGACTGTTGGACATTCATGACTGAAACTTGGTGGACAAGTTAGGTATAGACTGAAGTTTATTTGTACTAAATATGGTTGAATTATAGAAAGGATTGGGAATTTTATTAACAATTAGATTGGTGGCATTGGGGGGGGGGCGTAACCCTGTATTATGATATCAAATCTCTGAGAATGTTTTGACCGAGTCTATGATAAGTTTGAAATTTATCAGCCGGCAAAGTTAGCTCATTGGTAAAAGGTGGCGCTTTGGTAAAGCAATGTTAATGTGAATATAGCATTCACAACATGCATAACAAATAGTTTTTCAGACGTTTTAAGTAAAACTAAACAGGCCTCCAGAGTGCTGTAGGACTTCTCAACGGGCTTACCTCTACCACCAAGGTGGGAGTGTTAGGGGTAGGTTGTGCTGACTGGCTGATGTAACGATTATTAACATATCTATATAATAAAATTATCAGATGACATATTAGCTGTCTGTGGCAATTCACATTCAAACATAACTTTTTAAATTACTTTTTTCTCAAAATATGTAAAAGATTTAAACAATTTTCTTTAATTAATGACAAAACGATATCGTAATTTAATTAAACTTTGCAAAAATCCGATTTTAAAAGAAAAAAAAAAGAAAAAAGAAAAAACGGCCGGCATGCAATCTGTTTTAAAAATATATATATTAGTCCATATTATGTCTATTTTGTAGTTCAAAGAAAAAGAAACTCAAAAGTATTTATGGGAGTTAAATTTTAACATTTTGTAAGAATTTCTATCGATTTTATTGCAAAACCGATTTTTTTATTACATATACTCATGCCAATAGATCTAACATGCCAATAGATCTAACATGCCAATAGATCTAACATTTGGAGTCTTTGACTGGGGGCAAATTTGACTATCAGTCAGCAGAGATCTTGTTTAGCTGCTAACACTTCGCTATCATTGCTCCTAGAAAATTTCATTCTGAAAAAAATTCTAACCATAGCAATGATTAAGTACAAATTCTCTATAAAAAAAATTCCCACATTGAAATAAAAATCAATCATTGAAATATGCAGCGCCCTTTGTTTATTCAAAGTTACCTGTCTCTTCATTTATAGGAATTTGTTGATAATTGTCAAATTTATCAATTAGCTCATTGTGTTTCTTATTATTTCGTATATAAAACACATAAAAACATCAAACTAATCTCACAGGGGAATTTTCCCTGTTTTTAGCTGCTGTATCAATTATATAAAAAAAATTCACATCGCCTCTAATAAAAAAAACTAGTTGCACGATTGCCTGGCCTGTTACAGGGATGGACATGCATATATTTCTTTATTGAATTATCTTTCAAAAAACGTAAATATTTTCTTATAAGAAATTAAGTCAGAGAAAAGGCAGAAAAACGGGAGAGCGAAACAAAAATACTCGTGGGCAACTCCGATTAGGTAGAGCTTGCAGATGACAGAATTATCGAGTTTTTCTCATCTGGAATTTTGACTGATTTCTTCTTGGAAACATTGTCATATCCTATCTTCCTTTAGTTTTTGAAGAAGAACGGAAAACAAAGAAAAAAGGAAATAAAAAGCAATTCCTTTCAGAAAGAACATTAGCAGAATTGCAAAATGGAAATTGACGACGCCTTTAACAGGAACCGTTGGTATATCTCAAAGAGAAATGCTAAAATCTAAATTGTAAAATCATTTTGACATTTTCTGCTTCCCAAAAATGGTATCTAAATCGGTTCCAATGTTTCATGTGTCTGGATCAGAACTGGTTTGAAGCCCCCCCCCCCCACTTCCATCCACAAACCCACGTTCCTGCTTTAAACTTTAGGAATTACTTCTTTTTTTGTTGCTGCTACAGCATTGGCGTCACACCCATGAAATACGGAATTCAATCTATAGTTATTCTGCGTATTGTGTTCCGATTCACTTGTCTACGAAACTAAGTGCTGTTTGATGTGTTTAGAGGCTGTTTTCTTTTTAAATATATATGTATATATTCTAGAAGAATGGGTAAAATTAATTCTTAAACAAAACAGTTCTGCACCACTTTTATGTCTCCTTACGAAGATTAAAAATAAGATATAATGATGCTAAACCTTATGTCTAGAAGTCTTATTCCAGTTTTGATCAAAATACATTACATGATTTTGATTTTAGAAAATGTCAAAAATTTAAGGCTTAATCTTAATCTAAATATAGCCCACATTACCCACCCTTACGCCCAGCAGTTGTGTTCCAAAATTCATAATGATCGGTTCATTAGTTTAGGAGGGAATCTTATACATAGAAAAATATAAACATATACACATACCCAACTTTATATAAATAGAGATATACTAATAGTTGCGAATATCGTCTTTTCGTCCGGCTCCGAAGTTTTGATTTTCACTTGCATACAGTGTTCGATGTATTCTCAAACAGAGCAGCTTAATATTACTGAAAAAGATGTTGTTTTTAATATGTGGCAACCATTGGTTTCATGCACTCTGGCGATTATCAGATGGCGTAATTTTCTAATTTGGAATCGAATTCACTGTTATCATTTTCTGAAGAATAATAACAAATCGTGAATTTGATTCCAAATTTGGAAATTATGCCGTCTGATGATTACAAGAGTGCATGAAACCAAGAGTTAAGATATTTAAAAAAAAAATCATAAGTAATGTATATTCATGTTCATGTTGTTTTTACAATAAAGTGCTCAACATTTAAAATTATTTAGTTTTGTTTCCTTGGTGATACCATTGGAGAACAGGGTGGAGCAGGTGCTAGTGTGATTGCAAGAATTAAGAGTGGATGGAGTAAGTTCAGAGAAGTTCTGCCATTACTAACCAGCAGAGCGTTATCATTGTCAACCAAGGGAAAAGTCTATCAGGCATGTGTACGTAGTGTGATGATGTATGGAAATAGAACTCGGTGAGTGAGGGTTGAGGACATGTGTTGCATGGAGAGAAATGATATGAGAATGATACGAGGGAGTGTAATGTGAGTCTTAAAGACAGGATTAAATCTGATGACCTCAGAGGAAGATTAAATCTGTACAGTATCGCGAGGTATGTGCAGAAAAGTAGACTTCGATGGTTGGCCACGTTGAAAGAATGGATGAGAGTTCGTGGGTTAATAGATGTAGAACAGTTGAGGTAGCAGGGTCAGTTCACAGGGGAAGGCCAAAGAAAACATAGGAGGAAGTAATAAAAATGGATTTCAGAGAAAGAAGGATAAAAACCTGTCCAGAGATAGGTGACTTTGGAAGTCAATTTCTTAAAGCCGTCTAACACATGCCAACATGGAAAATGGACGTTAAACCAAATATGGTGATGATGATGATGATGATGATGATGATGATGATGATGATGGTGGTGGTGGTGGTGGTGGTGGTGGTGGTGGTGGTGGTGGAGAGAAATGTTACATTTCTCAAGAAATTCAAACAATCATTGAAAACGACACGCAAACTTTTTATATCATAATAAAATGTATTTCCTTTTAAACAATGAACTAGATATATTATACACATTAAAGTTGGGCCATTTATCGCACTAACAGTGAGATCAAAACGCCAAATTCATATTCACAATAAAAGAAAAATAGCTTCTAATATACTGATCATGTCTCTGCAATTGACGTCGTATGATTAACCAATGTGCATATTGTTTGCAAAAGGACATCTCATTAATTCACTATTCGTTCTTGTTGTTTATCATTGCTTGCTACTTTACTTCAGCGACTACGAACAATTCTCAATTTTTATATAACTAGCAAATATATGCTTTTTCCAGTCGCATATTTTTGCTAGGCTATATAAAAATTGAGGCTATATAAAAATTGAGGCTATATAAAAATTGAGGCTATATAAAAATTGAGGCTATATAATTGTTGCTAGAATTACATACAATAAGTACTCAAAGCAAAATAAATTGTTTCGGACTATTAAAATTATTTCCAACGCTATTGATAATGTTTACCCATTCATTTATTTATGTTTTATGGTCATTTATGTTTAAATTCATGTTTTGAAACATGACCTAAATCATAAATCTCTGACGTCATGCCAAAGCTATACTTATTTTATGGTAATGTTTTAAGCTCTATTTATAAGTCTAAATAGCTCAGTTGGTAGAACCTCAGACTGAAGATCTCAAGGTTTCGGTTTTGATTTCCAGTCATGGCATTCGCTTTATTTGTTGGGAATTTATTATTTACTATTAATGCAATATTCTCCATTTCTAAAAGTAGTTAAGATCTCTGATATTTCGAAATGAGACGGATTCCGCAATGTATTTATTACCTTTTTAAAAAAGTGTGATTGACGGACTGACAGACAAAATATCTATTTGTATAATTTTGGTTATTCGAACTACATTTCTCATCTTAAGTGTTATCATCACAACGTTTCGGCTGCTGTAACCTCCGGCCTTCTTCAGGTGTATCGCTTCGAACTCGGGAATATTTATAAGGACCCGTGGCGCAGTGGATATAGTATTAAGTTAAATTTAGTTCTGTCATCTGAAGGTTGAAGGTTCAATCCTCGGTGCGGGCAATACGAAGAATTGCGAATTACTGAAGACTTCTCCCAGTTGATGGAACAAAAGCATGCTATTAAATAAAGGGTTCCGTTCGAAATTCCGTCCAGATTCCTGAGTTCGAAGAGATACACCTGAAGAAGGCCGGAGGTTACAGCATCCGAAACATTGTGATGATAACACTCAAGATGAGAAATGTAGTTCGAATAACCAAAATTATACAAATATTGTTGCACAGAAGCAGCCAGGGGTTTTTACCCCACCTAATAAACCAGTATCTCGAGCGCTGTTTTTTTCCCACTTTCCCGACCTTGTGTCGCACCTTACCTTGTGGGAGGAAGATAAATAGAATCTATATAAGATACTTCAAATCAGCTGCTCCTGATGTTATATGCTGAATTACCTTCCTATGCACTATTTATACATATATATATTGCAACAGATACAACACATATTATTATTATGGTTAATTAATGCTACAACCATCGTTAATGAAATCATTATCTGTATAATAATACGTTATGACAATGTCATGTTCGTACATATGTTATCACCCTCCACCCCTTTTTTGGTCCCCTGATTTATAAAATCAGGGGACTTATGTGGTCCCCCTCTGTATGTGACTCGATGCGGCGAGTGTAAAAATGCGATAAATTTGGGCAATTTGGGGCATTTTTGACCCCCCTTTGACCCCCTGGGGCGCGAACCAGAATTTTTCTGAGATCAAGGATGCTCATTTTATATCCAGAACAATTGCCTCTACATTTTGGCCAAGTTTCAGAAAAATTGAATGGATGGATCAAACGTTATGGGAGAAAAGGGTCATTTTTTGCCATTTTGGGGGCTTTTGACCCCCTGGGGGCGCGAACCAGATTTTTTCCAAGGTCAGCGATACTTATTTTCGATTAGGAACAATTGCCTCCATATTTTGGCCAAGTTTCAGAGAAATTGAGTGGATGGATGTAAAGTTATGGGGCAAAAAATGTCATTTTTTGCCATTTTGGGGCATTTTGACCCCCTGGGGGGCTAACCAGATTTTTTTTCAAAAATCGGAGAATGTCACTTTCTAATCTGACAAAAGTTACAACTTCATGCAAAATTTCAGAGAAATTTAATGGATGGTTGCGGAGAAAAATCCGGACGGACATGCTTCAAAACATAGGTCCCCCGATTTTATAGATCGGGGGACCAATAAACTGTAGTGAAGTACATTATTATTCTGCCAATAACACAGTACAACAATAACAAATGAAAATTGGCTAGTCAGAATCAAATTTTGATATGTCAGCTTAAATGCTTTTTAGGTCCAACTTTTAAAATCTCACAGGATAACTTAATATGTTGGATTATTGATTTATTTTTTAATTTGATTTGTTTCCCCAGGCGAATCTTAAGTTCGGAAGTGTTGTTAGACCGTCTTCAATTACCATGATGCAAATTAATTTCCTTGTCGGGTCTGTCTGGATTTGGCGGTTTATCAGAAGAATATTAATGAACATAAATGCTTCCCGCCCCACACATCTGTATCTATGACTGGATTAAAATATAAATAATAATAATCGAAAAATCTGGATAAAAGACTGTGAAAAATTGGAATCAAAGGGAAGACTGAGAGACTGTACAATGGACGGCAATGATGCAAACAGCTGAAATCTTAAGGAAAATTCTTGAATGCGGAAATCAATCCACATAAACTGCAAATACTAACGAATCACATAGAACTGAAACTGCAAAAAATTTCATAAACTTACTCCCCCTCCCTCCTCCCCCCCCAAAAAAAAAATAAAGTGAAAAAATGATCAGCCACACAAAATAGTCGTGAAGGGTCAAGGAGAATGGAAAGACGAAGGAGGAAGAACACGTACCAGACCCCCACTGGAAGAGTGAAGAGAGTACTGAGACCTTGGGGAGGCTTATTGCCACCTAAATCACACAGAAGACCAATGGTCGTTACCAATGGTAAACAGCTGTTGTGATAACGCAAAGTCATTTGCAATGGTTATCGAAAGAGGTGGAGAGTACTGGAAATCTGGGGAGACTTTTTGTCACTCAGACTCCAGGGAACACCGCTGGTTATTATCAGTGAGCAATCACTGATGATGACCTGTGTAAGAACTCCAAGTGAGTTGATAATAAATAATGAAATCATTGTGTACAGTGCTCACGTGCACTCATCAGAAATGCATGTACATGTGTGAATGTGTACATCAGGTGTAGTTTTGTTGGATTTCAGTTTTAAAGGATGCAGTGTCTCGGCAGCCAACAACTTATGTAGACAGTTTGTTCCGTGCTTCACCAATTCTGAGGGTGAAAAAATGTTTCCGAAAGTCATGGGAGCTGTGCTGTTTTCTAGTAGGGGTGGGACGTAATGGGTGAGAATTTCAGATTCATGCGAGTAGTATTTTTTTGTGTTCATTTATACATAAATAACACTAAACAATCAAACATTTTGAAAATTTTGCTAAATTCAGAAGGTGCAGGCCAAAAATAGCCGTTAGGGCTCCACGGGACTCAAAATCCATCATTTTTCGGTGAAAAAGTGGTTTCATGCCACATTGCAGGTCCTAAAACATCCTCAAAAGCTATGAATGGATATAGATGTTTATTTACTCCTCGCGGAGAGAGGCACAAGGCCAGTTTTATCTTACTCCCACAAGTAAGATGTGACCCAAGGTCGGGTCGAGCAAGTGGGGTTAAAAGCCAGCGCTCGAGAGGATATAGATGGTTAAATCTGATATAGTACTTTAATTTAGGACCATTCTTTTCATGAATGTAAAATAGCCAAAAACTAGTGGCCTGCACCTTCTGAATTCTGCAAAATTTTCAAAATGTTTGATTGTTTAGTGTTATTTATGTATAAATGAACACAAAAAAAATACTACTCACATGAATCTGAAATTTTCACCCATTACGTCCCACCTCTATTTCTAGTAGTTTTGTAGGCATGTGTGTTAGACATATCAAAATAAAAAAATCCTCTGGGTTGTTGTTGGCGAGATGGTTAATAATTTTGTGAATGTTTTACCAAGTCAGTTGCTAGACGTCAAGACTTCAATGAATCCAAGCCCAAACGGCCCTAAGCTCTTGGAATATTATTGTGCCCCTACATATAAATGCCCTCAACACTTAAAAGATCATGCTTCTCCCTCTTTGCAAATATCGTCTATAGATTTTTTATTTTTAAACACAAGGTTTTCACTTTTGATAAATAATACTACGCTAAAGCATTTCATGTTCGTACGGACGTTATCACCTTTCACCCATTAAAAAAATGAGATCGTCGGATCAGCAAATATGGTTATTGGTGACTAATCTGATGTCGCTAAAGCAAACAATTCCAACTTTACCCATTTTAAAATGAATTGTTCCAAAATCAAATTATGTTGTCCCGTCGACTAAAATATTAAAATGGTATTACATTTCAAAAAGTGACATTCATTTTATCGATTTGAAGAATATTTAGCTGACACTTATTTTTACGCTAAGAAAACAGAGAATATTTATTATTTTAAAAAGAATTAAATTGTTACAATTTTAAATAAATAAAGAAGAGACATATTCGTTTTATTTATTTAAAGAATATTTAGTTGACAGTTACAATTATTGGAGGGGGGGTGATAAAAAAAAATCCTCGAAATAACACCAGTATTTCTTTGCTTTTACCCCGCCTAATAAACCGGTATCATCCGGGCCTTTGGGTCTGGATTTACGCCGGTCTATTGGGGGGTGTCGATTCTGTGCAGTTCTAGGAGGTGCACTCTCCCAGGCTTTGCCTCCCCTCTTTGGGGAGGAGTAAGTTTATTGCTTACTGCCTGAGGCGCCCCTACCGGGGAATGCCGACGGGGCTGCCCAGGCAATTTTTAAAAAGCCAGAGTGCTCAAATTCTCGAGCGCTGGTTCTTTCCCGACCTTGTGTCACATCTTACCTTGTGGGAGGAAGATAAATAGAATCAGCATTGTTTATAGTCATCCCAGACTTGTGCTTGCCACTAAACTCGAGCAACACCGGTTTAGGAGGTGGTGATTGCGCAACCTTTGCTGCACTATAGACTTCCCGGCAGACACCGTTACATGAGGTATCCATTTTCTCTCAAGACTGAAAGGAGACCTAAGAGATATAGCGTGTGTGTACTATGAGATAGAAATAGAAAAGTAGTAATGGAAAGACACAAATATTTAGATAAACACAAGATAACATAAATGGACTGATTTAGTCAGACAAGCATACTAAAAATATATACAAAAAAATCTCTCTCTCACATATATATAAAGTTAGGTATGTGTATATGTTTATATATTTGTATGTACAAAATATCTCCTAAACTAATTAACAGATCATTATGACTTTTGGAAAAAAAAAGCTGCTAGGTATAAGCGGTCGTAATCTGGGCTCTATTTAGTTAAATTTAATTTTATGCAAAGGAGGTAAAAAAGAGGTGGAAGCCCTTTGTGAAAATTCAGATCTTTGTGAAAATTTAACAAGTAGACATCAATTAATAAATATTCCCCAGATTTCAGTTAATTTGGAGTATTTTTCAAAGGGTTTTAGAGGTACAACTTTCCATTTGAAAATTCGAAATATTTCAGATTTGCATTAAATTTGATCCATAGTCATTAGACACCAATTAAGCAAGATTCACTAAATTAACATTTTTTTCTTAAGACCCCTTTAGCTTAAGCCTTAAATTGTAGATATTTTCTAGAAAAAAATCATGTAATGGAGTTTCATCAAAATTGGAATAAGGATTCTAGACGTAAGATATAATATCATTATATCTTGATTTTAATCTTTATAAAGGGGAGATAAAAGTGGTGAAAAACTGTTCGCTTCTGGGCATTAATTTTACCCGCTCTCTCTCTCTCTCTATATATATATATATATATATATATATATATATATATATATATCTATTGACATACATAACAATATTAAATAATTAAAAGGGGCTCATCTTAAGACTTTACTGCAGTTTCCATGGTAAACTAAACTATCAGAAGTGTATTCTTATTCTATACGTATGTATATACTTGAATATAAGTATGTAAATATAACATGAAAATCAATTTCGCAAAATCTGAACAAAACCGAATCAAGACAACAGACCTTGCACACACAAATAGCTCGATGGTCTTTCAGATAGAGCGTTTAATTAACAGTGTTTCCCTTTACAAACGGTAAATCGCTTACATGGGATGCGATTTGTGTCGACTCTTTTGCGCCCTCGCCAGTAGCTGAATCAGAGACAAACCTCAGCAGCGTCAGTAGAGGACCGCAAGCAATCAAAATATGTCGGTCTTCTCAACAGATTTGTGTTCCAAATGATCAAGTGGAGACGAGTGGAGTGATAGGCCCCAACATGCTAAACTTCTTCAACAACCTTGGTCTGTTAATGACGCGCCATGTTGGGGACCATCGTGAATTGACTTGGCTTTACAAGCGTCTCTCCATCGCCACTATGCATGGAAACGTATCGAGCCTGCTCTCAGCCTGTCAAGCCAGCAGGACATCCGATAAAACTTCCTTATATTTGCATATTGGTTTTGAAAAAGGACAGTTTATTAATTAACTATTATTTGTTGTTATTTACTAAAAATTAATAAATAAATGAATGGAATTGTTTATTATTGAAAGTACATCTGGATGTTGTCGAGAAGTTTTGTTAACTTGGTGATAGCATTGGAGCACAAGGTGGAGAAGGTGCTAGTGTTATTGCAAGAATTAGGAGAGGATGGAGTAAGTTCAGGAAACTTCTGATATTACTAACTAGCAGAGCGTTGCCACTGTCGACAAAGGAAATAGTCAATCAAGCATGTGTACACAGTGTGATGATGTATGGGAGTGAAACCTGGCCAGTGAGGGTTGAGGACATGTGTTGCATGGAGAGAATTGATATTAGAATGATACGATGAACGTTTAATATGAGTGTTAAAGACAGGATTAGTTCTGATGACCTCAGAGGAAGATAAAAAGAGATGTATGCAGAATGCAAGACTTCGATGGTATGGCCACGTTGAAAGAATGGATGAGAGTTCTAGGTTTAGTATTGATTTACTCCTCTCCAGGAGTTAGGCACAAGGCCAGTTTTTATCTTACTCCCACAAGTAAGATGTGACCCAAAGTCGGGTCGGGAAAGTGGGGTTTAAAAATTGCCTGGGCAGCCCCGTCGGCATTCCCCGGTAGGGGCGCCTCAGGCAGTAAGCAATAAACTTACTCCTCCCCAAAGAGGGGAGGCAAAGCCTGGGAAGGTGGACCTCCCAGAACTGCACAAGACAGACCCATTGACCGGCGACCCGAAGGCCAAGACAACACCAGTATAGGGTGCAGTATCCATCGGAACAGATACTACACTTTGATCTTAGCCAAAAGGGCGAACTGTTGAGGTAGCAGGTTCAGTTCACAGGGGAAGGCCAGGGGAAATATGGAAGGACCTGATAAAAATGGACCTGAGGGTTAAATAAAGACGATAAATAAAGAGGTTAGTTTGGAAGTCAATTTCTTAAAACCGTCGAACGCATGGCATCATGTAAAACGGACGTTAAACCGAATATGTTCATGATGATGATGATCATCATCATCATCATGATCATGATTATATACTGGTTGTATTGTTGTTAAAAGAAATGGAGTTTCATTACGGTTGTGTTTTTTCATTAACATTTCAAGCAATCGAACAATTTCTCTTAATTCGTGAAACAATTACAAACGGACTTAATCGATAATTGTCCCCATTTATTTGCTTTGTTTAAGGACAGAGTTAGACACAAAGTCAGTTTTTAATGTGAGGAAAATTCGGCTCCCTAAAAAGGGGCACTCAGGACTAGGACAAAAATAAAAATTGCTTCAGTCTAGAAGGATTTTTTTCTTTACTGGCCGCGGATAGAAACGATGAAGTGTAGTATCAGAACAGATACTACACTTTGCTCCGAGCCAAAAGGACGGATACTGGTTAATCCTAACACATGTGCAGCGTATATAGGAAAACAGATAGTTACAGACTCAGTGATGACTCAAAATGTAGTATCTATTCTATCCTCGGTGTAGGAGGAGAAATCCTTCTCGATTGGGGCAATTTTTATTTCTGTTCCCATCCAGAGTGATTCTTTTTGGGGAGATGAATTTCTCTACATTAAAAACTGACCTTGTGTCTAATGTTGCCCTCGTGGGGAGAAGGCAAGGAAATAGGGACTCACTAACTGACGCAAATAGAGATAGATAGATAGATAGATAGATAGATAGATAGATAGATAGATAGATAGATAGGAAGAAGAGTGGATAGATAGATAGATAGATAGATAGATAGATAGATAGGAAGAAGAGTGGATAGATAGATAGATAGATAGGAAAATAGATAGATAGATAGATAGATAGGAAGAAGAGTGGATAGATAAATAGATAGATAGATAGATAGATAGATAGGAAGAAGAGGGGATAGATAGATAGATAGATAGATAGATAGATAGGAAGAAGAGTAGATAGATAGATAGATAGATAGATAGGAAGAAGAGTGGATAGATAGATAGATAGATAGGAAGAAGAGTAGATAGATAGATAGATAGATAGATAGATAGGAAGAAGAGTAGATAGATAGATAGATAGATAGATAGATAGATAGGAAGAAGAGTAGATAGATAGATAGATAGATTGATAGATAGATAGATAGATAGATAGATAGATAGATAGATAGATAGATAGATAGATAGATAGATAGATAGATAGATAGAGTCGTAGTTCTTGTCCGTTTCTTTGTTTACAAACTCATCCTCGCGTTTTGGCGATAGATCCCCATAACCGTATATATTCTGAAACCACATTACCAAAAGTACTTGGATAAATATATTTTATTTTGATCAAAAGGGGTACAACATTATTCTGAGGGTGATGTTCGCACTTGATAACAATAAAATGGAAATAGGACCTTTTATTTTATTTTATTTTATTTATAATATAAAAAATATAGAAATCAAAAGATAAGAATCGAAATGTTCATACTTCTACAGAATTTGAACCGAACTGGTTTTTAACCCTAACCCTAAACTAACCCTAACTTAAGTTTTTAATTTAGTTCGGCAAAAGTTGGTTCGGTTCAAATTCTGTAGAAGCACCGAAATGTTAATAAGGAGTTTAAGACTTGGAGCAGAAGTGCACAGGAGTTATTATTGATTTCCGGTAAACGCCCTGGTTAAATGCTATGAATTTATTGAACAGTTATTGAAATTAATGTCACTTTACTTGCATCCAATTAATACTGTGTGCCCCCACCCCTAAAACATATCCTTGTGTCCCCACCCCTAAAACATATCCTTGTGTCCGCACCCCTAAAACATATCCTTTAGTTCCCAATCCTAAAATATATCACCCCTAAAAATAAGATATTCTAAAATGTAAAAATTAATAATTTAAAAAGTGGTACTTCTGCAGTTTACGGACCATGCTGAAATAATAACGTTATTATTTAGAAAACCATTCTTAACATGGGGAGAGCTTTGTTAACTATTCCGTACTTTCACCTAATAATTTAATAAACAAAATATACCGTAAAAATGTAATTTAATTTGAAAATACTATCTAAAAAATAGCACAGTCTGTAAAGTGCAGAAGTACCTAAAAAGTAATGCATGATTTTATGAACAGGGCGCAAAAGAACATGGGGTTCCTCATTCAATCCCGGGAAACGTCAGGTTTTCACGTTTCTCGGGTTTCGGGTTGGAATCAAAATTTAGTATCTTATTTGTATTTAGTGAAGGAGAAATCCTAGACTGAGGCAATTTTTATTTTTGTACCAACCCAGAGTACCCCTTTTGGGGAAGCTGAGTTTTCCCCCACCTTAAAGACCGACCTGGTGTCCATGCCCTCGTGGGCAGGCAAGTAAATATGAACTCAGATGGAGAGAAACAGTAAACATTACGCTGATTTCTTAAATGGGCATGACAAGCCGACTGAGAAAAACTAGCTAACCAATAATGGGGAAAATGATGGATATATACTGACATAGTTAGACACACACACACACACACACACACACACACACACACACACACATATATATATATATATATATATATATATATATATATATATATATGAGAGATAGAGAGAGAGATAAACATAGATAGATAGATAGATAGATAGATAGATAGATAGATAGATAGATAGACAGATCCAATACTTACTGAAATAGTAAAGTGTTTTGTTTACCGTGTCGTCTGGCTAAATATCCGATATACACTGTGAGTTGACTTATTGTTTCCCCAGTAAGTGTGCATTCGCACAGACACACAGTCGACGCGCATTATGAGTTAATAACGTTGTTGTTGTTTTCTTTCTTTCTTTATTCTTCTTATTTTTTTTTTTTTAATAATGTCTTTCCCACTTTTCTTTCTATAAATTTTATTGTTTGGTTGAGGCGTGCACGTAAGTAAGACACCTCTATCTATGTGTGTCCCCTTTTTGCATTATACGCGGATTTAAGGGTTATGTCATCGTTGCGGGGCAGACACAGTGATATTGATCGGCCGCTGATGTATTTTCCCCCGTCTTTCTCGGACCTCAACGCTCGAGGACTAATGATCTCCCGGGTGGTTGCGTGGTGTTTTAGTAGTGGTGTTGTCGTTTTTTGTTCTTTTCTTCTTTCTTTTACTTATATCTGTTTTATTTCTCTCCTCCCCTTCCTCGCGCTTCCGTTTATTCCGTAGACATACGCGGGGAGACTGGATTCATTCATCCGTTGTTAGATCGACTGGATCTTACGTAGTTGCTGTTTAGGTCAGTGCTCTGTCTGTTGGGGAACACGCTTTTTTCTTCTTTTTTTTTTTCACTTGCGACTGCTGATTGCTCTTGAAGTCATTGTTTCCCCTTTTCTCTATTTTTTTTATGACGCTAGCAGGAAGACCCAGCGTTACCCAGGATTAAATAAAGAAACCCTGTGCTCTTCTGCCCCTCAGCCCACAACACCATATCGCTTTTATTTTTTATTGTTAGTTTTTTTGTTTTTTTTACATTTTAGTTTTCGGTAAATTTATAGTTTACCCCCCCCCCCCCCTCCTCGAGACAACTCCAGCGTTTCCCGGGGATGAATGAGAAGAGCCAGATACTTCCTAAGGTGGGGAGGTACTGTTGCCACATGTGGGGAGGTGCTGCTCAAAACACCCTTACCTGACTTGACAGAGTACAAAACCGACTTCGAAATCTAGTGGGCGATATCCCTTTTCTCCCCCCCCCCCCCACCCTACAGCCTCTTTCTCACAGAAGAGACGTTACTAGTCTTTCTCTACTCTATCGTTATTTTCATGGCAGGTGCTCGGCTGAGCTTCGCTTTCTATGGTCTCCTGCCCTGTAAAACATTCACAAAAAAAAAACTCGTCTACCTACAACCACTGTCAATAATTTCCCATGTTCTTTCTCTGTGCCTAAAACTAAACGAAACTTCCATGAGTAAAGTTTCTTTCCTAGAACAACTGTTTGTGGAACTCAATACCGCGGGGCTGCTTCCTGGCTGACTACAACATTGTCGTTTTCAAGTCGAATGTAAACAAATTCTTGTGAAGCCGTCTTCCTAAATAATCAAATTCTGACCAACTTCCAACATCGTTACCAATCATAACGGTGTTATCTCATCGTCCACCTGACACTCACCAACCCTTATCCTCGAGTGGCTTTTGGGCCTTGATAAGTGGCCATTCTTTATTTAAAAAAAACAAAAAACTCCTGTATACTCTTGCTCCAAGCCCTGAACCCCATATTACTATTTATATTCTTTTTTATATATAATTTTCAAATCGTAAATAAAATAAAACGTATTTCCTTTGTGTGTGGGGGGGGGGAGAACGCACACCCGACGATGTTATTACACGCCCCCCCCCCCCGCCCGATCAAAATGAAATACGTGGTTATAACATATGTATGGTTACGAGTGCCTACTCTCCGTAAAAAATGACTGAAAAAAAAAATTATGCCTCGCCAGTGTTCACATATTCATATGCATATAAAATAACGTCTCAATCGGTGAAGTAAGAAAACTATTTGTTTTCTTACTTCAAAGAAAACGTCTCAAACTGGAAAGTTTTAAAAAGAAAAAAAAAACGAAGAAAAAAAGGTTATCAATCGGTATAGAAAGAAGATAGTATAAAAAGAAATAACACGTCTCATTATGGAAATAGAGTGATAGATTTATTTCCGAATTCATTTTAGACGGTGAGGGCGGGTGCTGCCTTGTTATTTGCTTTATCCCTCTCCTTTTTACTCGCTATCGTCTGCGTGACGGGATATATATATATATATATATATATATATATATATATATATATATATATATATATATATATATATGCAAATGAATACACATTGGTCTTTATTATAGAGTGAGGGATGGAGGTCTATCCACCAAAACCATAGGAGGAGTCCGTGAACAAACGAGCAGACATAGAAATCGGGTTATTTTTATTTTACTTCGTTTGTCCCCTTTTGATATTCATTCATTATCAGACCCCTCCCTGGTTTCTATTTACTCCTCTCCAGGAGTTAGGCACAAGGCCAGTTTTATCTTACTCCCACAAATAAGATGTGACCCAAGATCAGGTCGGGAAAGTGGAGTTTGAAAAGCCAGCGCCCGAGAGGTGAGCACTCTGGCCATTAAAAATTGTCTGGGCAGTCCCGTCGGCATTCCCCGGTAGGGGCGCCTCAGGCAGTAAGCAATAAACTTACTCCTCCCCAAAGAGGGGAGGCAAAGCCTGGGAGGGTGGACCTCCTAGAACTGCACAGGACAGACCCATAGACCGGCGTAAATCAAACCCCGAAGGCCAAGACAATACCAGTCTATGGGGTGCAGTATCCATCGGAACAGATACTACACTTTGATCTTTGCCAAAAGGCCAAGCCAAAAAGCCAAGTTTGTCATTCAGGTGTCGTCACGCTAGATACTGCGGGTTGGTTGGTATTCCCAAATGGCCACCGATCTCGTACTGGCCAGACTCAACGTCGCTTAACTTCGGTGATCTAACGGAAACTGGTATGTCAGCGCGATTCTGCCGTATATATCGTCTTCTGGTATATTGTTTATATATTCTTTCTTGTTTTTAATGTTTTTCAATATATGTCACCTTTTTTTAGAATACTAAATGAAAATTAGATAATAGCAAATACTGGGTTTAATTGTTATGCAAAAGTTAAGTTAAAAGTCCAATTTATTTTTTCTTGTATTTTTTAAATATATATATATATATATATATATATATATATATATATATATATATATATATATATATATATACCTTGGATTTAGTTAGTTTCTCTGGGAATTTAAACTGCATTTTTTTTTTTTAAATGACTCAAAGCTTCTTTAGACTATATATATATATATATATATATATATATATATATATATATAATTTCCAAATATGATCTACGGTTAAGATCGAAATTTTAACTCTGCGTGATGAGATCTCAGCTTATAACAACTGTTGATCGATAACATCGACATGCCAGTGTCGCAGAGTTTGTACATGTTTGTGAAAATAAAAATAATCATATATATATATATATATAAGTCGATGTTTGTTCATTTGTTTGTGTGTTATACTAACAGTTAGAACAGGTACCGCTTTGACATTTTATCTACGTCTCATAAATCTACTTTGGTATGCAATCTACACCTCATATTGCAATCAACACGGTACAAGAGCAAGTAAAACACCTCCTCTAATTGGTTTCGAAAGAATCTGTAGTTACCGAACTTGGGACCCTAAGATACTGTGCGACATTTCAGCCAATTATTCAACGAGAAGTCGCTGAAGGCTCAGTAATCTATTCCGACGAATAGAGAGGTTACACTAATTTAAAAACACTCGATTTTCTCATTTTCCGTAAATCATCAGCAAAATTGTGCCGACTCCAACGCCGGAGCACATACACAAAGAATTGAAAAATCATGGCTTGAGGCGAAGATTCGTATATTGAAAAAAAAAAAAATGAGATGCGTACAGTGTAGATATTGTAAATGACAATCCACAGCGGCACCGTTAGAACATTTCAATAAGGGTTCAAAGAATCTAAAGACACCATTGAAATTTTCTTTTGATTCCATCTGGGGTCACTAGAGACAATTATCAGTTAGGTCCATAAAATAACTGAAATATATTAGAACATAAAGAAACAAAAATCGTTTTTAATAGATTTTCTCCGTTTCATAAAACAAGAATAAAATTAAACAAAGAATATCTGGGTGAAGTTATTTACCTCCCTCCCCTCCCGCGGTGGGAAGATGTGACATAAAATCGGATTGTGGGATTTTGAAACCAGCTCCCTAGAGGAAGAGCACTCTGAATGAAGAATTTATTTTAAAAAGGTTTCAACATTTTCATAATTATTTTTATTTGTATTTTTTTTTAGATTTCAAATAATTAAATGAAAACGAATTCGTTCAAGCCACAACTTGAAAATGTTATTGCATTTGAAATTATTTTTTCCTAAGAAACCTTCTGATCAGCAATAAATATATGATCATTCGGGCAACACCGGGTGAATACTGCCAGTCTACTATGTATCATATTCACAACAATCACAAAACTGCAGTTTGGCTTTGGTTGATTATGCTGGTAAATTTCTATTCTAGTCACATAAAGTGAAATGGGTTTCGCCAGCATTTCAAACAACTTAGTGTTACTTAAAACCTTGTTTGAGCGACAACAACAAAACAAATTAAAAACAATTATTTATAACTAGTTGATTCGTGTGCGAGACACGTTGAATTACTGTTTGCTTGTAGAAAAATGGCGTCCATGTCAAAGTTGTAGTTTCATAAAAAGGAAATGTAATTCAGTCATTTCCCCTTTTGACCATCTCCCATTCGCGCTGAGTGGTTTTGTTGCGGAAAATTGAAGCACGAATGAGGAGTCGAAAAAAAGAGATAAAACTAGATGACATTTCTAGTTTATAAAACTACAACTTTGACATGGACGTCATTTTTCTTCAAGTAAACGATAATTTAACGTGTTTGGAACACGAATCAATTAGCTATACTTTCTGTTTTTAATCTTTTTTTGCTAAAACATTGTTTTAAGTAACACTAAGTTGTCTAAGAATAGTACAGAAATCCTGTTGAAATCCACTTCACTCTAAATAATTTACGTGACTAAAATAGGAATTTACTGATTACGTTAAAATGGCCGTAGTTTTCCTGTAGCAGTGGCGTGCCGAGATCTGGTGATGCTCTGATGATGCTCGGGGCCAACTCCTTCATTATATAACCCCAAAGACTCAAGTATAAGTGTTAGTACTGAAAAATATTATGAGAAAGGGAGATAGTTTGAATATGTTTATTTACTCCTCGCGGAGGGGAGGCGAAGCCTGGGAGGGTGGACCTCCTAGAACTGCACAGGACAGGCGTGCAGTATCCATCGGAACAGATACTACACTTTGATCTTAGATGTTTATTTACTCCTCGCGGAGTTAGGCACAAGGCCAGTTTTATCTTACTCCCACAAGTAAGATGTGACCCAAGATCGGGTCGAGCAAGTGGGGTTAAAAGCCAGCGCTCGAGAGGTGAGCACTCTGGCCATTTAAAAATTGCCTGGGCAGCCCCGTCGGCATTCCCCGGTAGGGGCGCCTCAGACAGTAAGCAATAAACTTACTCCTCCCCAAAGAGGGGAGGCGAAGCCTGGGAGGGTGGACCTCCTAGAACTGCACAGAACAGGCGTGCAGTATCCATCGGAACAGATACTACACTTTGATCTTAGATGTCCAGGGGCCACTGCCCCGTCGCACTCACAAACACTTTACCTGTCACTGTCGCGTAGAAACGAAAGTACTTAATTTTTTCTTTGTTAATTTTTCTTAAGTTACACAAAGTTAAGAAAGTTAGTAAGTGTTAACTAAATAAGTATTATGTTAACACTTAGGTATGACCCCCCCCCCCCCCAACAAAACGGTTAACTGAAAAAAAGAACAAGCGAGAAATTTAATATTTAAAAACAATTAAATTAAAAGTGCTAAAATATATTTTTCCATTTTTCTTTTTTGAGTTTTATTAAATTAGAATTCCCGGTACTTCTGCAGTTTACGGACTGTGCAATTTTTTAGATAATATTTTCAAGTTAAATTCAATTTTTAAGGTATCGTTTTTTTATTAAATTGTTAGGTGAAAGTACAGAATAGTTAACAACCCCCCACCCACCCACACCCTTTTATGCTAAGAAGTGGCTTCTAAATAATAACGTTATTATTTGAGCACGGAAGTACCCAATTCCCAAATGTATGTGTAAATAAAAAAAGAAAAAACAGATTCCTGATACAACGTACATTACATCTTGGTTTTTTTTTTTTTATCTTGTTTACATATTATCATGGCGTCTTCAACACAAGCCACGCCCACTTTCTTAAATTATGTACGGTGGTCATAAGCGTCAAAAAAAATTTTATGGTGAAAAAATGCTGTTTTTATAAGATCAAAGTGTAGTATCTGTTCCGATGGATACTGCACCCCATAGACTGGTATTGTCTTGGCCTTCAGGGCTTGATTTACGCCGGTCTATGGGTCTGTCCTGTGCAGTTCTAGGAGGTCCACCCTCCCAGGCTTCGCCTCCCCTCTTTGGGGAGGAGTAAGTTTATTGCTTATTGCCTGAGGCGCTCCTACCGGGGAATGCCGACGGGGCTGGCAATATTTAATGGCCAGAGTGCTCACCTCTCGGGCGCTGGCTTTTCAAACCCAACTTTTCCGACCCGACCTTGGGTCACATCTTACTTGTGGGTGTAAGATAAAAACTGGCCTTGTGCCTAACTCCTGGAGAGGAGTAAATCAATACTCACTTGGTCATAGTTTTCTAACTAACAATGTGTTTAATTATTTAAAACAAAAACCGAAACTGATCGTGTCTAATATATACGCGCATGGCTCTCGTAAATGCCTGCAATTTTTATTTGAAAAAAGATTTTATTTTTTTTAGAAATGAAAAGTGAAATTTTCCTACTTAGTTAATTGGTCTCCCGATTTATAAAATTGGGAGACCTATGTTTTGAGGCATTTCCGTCCGTCCGTCCGTCGGGATTTTTCTCCGCAACCATCCATTGAATTTCTCTGAAATTTTGCATGAAGTTGTAACTTTTATCAGGTTAGAAAGTGACATTCTCCGATTTTTGAAAAAAAATCTGGTTAGCCCCCCAGGGGGTCAAAATGGCAAAAAATGACATTTTTTTGCCTCATAACTTTACATCTATCCATTCAATTTCTCTGAAACTTGGCCAAAATATGGAGGCAATTGTTCCTAATAGAAAATAAGTATCGCTGACCTTGGAAAAAATCTGGTTCGCACCCCCAGGGGGTCAAAAGCCCCCAAAATGGCAAAAAATGACCCTTTTCTCCCATAACGTTTGATCCATCCATTCAATTTTTCTGAAACTTGGCCAAAATGTAGAGGCAATTGTTCTGGATATAAAATGAGCATCCTTGACCTCAGAAAAATTCTGGTTCGCACCCCCAGTGGGTACAATGGGGGTCAAAAATGCCCCAAATTGCCCAAATTTATTGCATTTTACACTCGCCACATCGAGTCACATACAGAGGGGGACCACGCATGCGCGGCTTGTTTATTTTTAATATAATATTTTCTTTAATTAAAAAAAAATATGCCTCCCTTCTGCGTCGAAGGGAATATTTCATTTGCAACTCGACCACGCGTGATCCGTTTTGGGTCAGTATTCGGTATATATATTTCTATGTACAGGATAATCCTCTAAACTAATGGGCAGATGATTATGAATTTTGGGATATATATTCTAGGCAACAGGGTGAGTAACATGGGCACATTATTATTTATAGATTTATCTTTGTAAATTTTAATATTTAGGGGTGCATATATTTAAAGTTATATATATATATATATATATATATATATATATATATATATAATATTATATGTTTTTTTGAAAAAAACATAATGGTGGTGTAAAATAAATAAAATTTATTTTAATCTTAACTTTCGAGAATATACTTCTCATTTTCAAAGAGTGTTTTTCTTTTCTTCTTTTTTTTCATCGTCCGATGGAAATGGACTTTTTGGTCAGAAAATCTCGTTATGGCTGTAGGCGAGGTGACGCCGGTTTGAATAAGAAAGGGTATTTAGACATATTTTTTAAACCATTGTTTCGTAATAGTATTATTTTTATTTTGAAAATATATACATATATATATATATATATATATATATATATATATATATATATATATATATATAGGGCTCTATGTAGCCCTTCAAAAAGGAGCGCGCTCCTTTTTGCTGGAGCGAAAGAGAGGGGGGCTCATTTTATATTCAGCGGGTGTGGAGCGGGAGCAACTCCATTTGGGACTAAAGAGCAGTGATTTTATCGCTCCAAACTTATTTGATTTTTTTTTTAAACATTAGTTTTTTTATTCAGCAATAAAAAGGAAAAGAAAACAAAGTCTCAGCTAAACTCTGAGTTTTTAAAAATTATATCTGGTAAATGTATATGAGATAGGGCGAGAGAGAGGAGAGGAAGAAAGAACGAGAGAGTTACACATGAAAACAGAGCATTTGAACTTCTCAGATTTTCACATCGGCATGTTACGTTTTTGATAGGACAGTTTTCTTAAGGCAGGCGACAATTTGGCAACAAATGTCTTCAAATGCGCCAGTGAGTCTATAGATGTCTTTGAAGTTATTTTGTTACAGATTTGAACTTTTTTTTTGTATTTATGACAAGGATGTTTATTACTAATTGAATAAATAAGCCAATTTTTTTTTTAATTCGTGTTTTTGAATAAAGAATTTTAGGTTCAATTGTACTATTCGCTCGGTATTCACCCAAATGTTCGATAAAATCGATTTTCGGGGTGAAATGGTACATTTTGTCCTGACAAAAAATTCTAATTTATTTTTAGCATATATCAAATTGAACTTTTATGCCACATTTTTACCCGTCGTCTTTTCAGCGACATTTTGTTATTCTTAAATTCACGACTAGTATGTTTTAACCTTTTCATGTTTGCTTTTAAATTCGTTAAATTCCGTTAAAACTTGCTTTTGTAAATAGAATGTTCAAAGTTTTTTTTTTGTGTGTAATAAAATGTTAAAGCAGTAAAAATATATTTAGTCCAAGAAAAAAATATATTTAGTCCAAGGAACAAAACAATAAAAACCAACATGGCCGCCAGCGATTAAAACCTGGAATTAAAGTTAGATTCTCAACACTTTAAAAAGTAAATGAGAATTTTATTTCAAATACAATTAAGACCAACAATCAGTTTCATCCAAAATTTGGGTGAATACCAAGCGAAATGAGCGAAACAAAACAAAAAACAGTGGTCCCTATTCTACAATTAAACCGATGTTTAAACTTAATTAAATTAAAGAAAATATCTTAAATTTTAATTTAAAAAAAGCAAATAATTAGACTTTCTTGACTAATTTGTTGTTTTTTTAGAACCGAAAGTAGATTAGATATCTTTCTTTATCTTAAAAAATCTATTATCGAATATTAAAATTGTAAACAGTTTGTTTTTGTTAGAGATTTCAAATATAGACGTTTTCACCTTTTTTATTCAAATTTTTAATTTTAATAAATGTGTTTACCCGACCTAGGAAAACTTGCTCCAGTTAATTTTTCGGGGGAGGAAAATTTGACCTGATATTTTTTAAACTCCCAAGGTCTAGGCCAGATATTTTGTATGAAATTTTAAGACATTAAATGGATCTCTGAATTGATTATTGACAATTTATTGATATTTTTTGGCCAACTTATGAAAAATATTTTTTTATTCAATCTTTAAAAAATAAACTTCATTGGGTTTTTTTCGCCCCAAATTGTACTATAGAAAAAAATGGATAAATCAATGTTTGAAAGTACTTGCACGTTTCTCTGTTGTAAATAATAATATACATTATACAATATAGTTACGTTCGTAAAATAAACAAATATTAAACAACAGCACGACGATTAATGTTGCCCTGGCTGTCTCTCCTCTCACAGAGAAATGTTTTCTTTAGAAAAAATAAAATCACTAATAATGTTTAAAAGTAAAACTTTATTTACTTAAAACACATTTAAATTCCCTTCCAAAATAAATAGAAAAAATATTGGGTCAAATTTGCCTTCCCTGAAAAAATAGGTTGTTAATGTAATGAAAATCAAAATTATTTCAAAAGACTTCAGGGATTTTTCTATTTCTATTTTATACCTCAGGAAACGAAAATTTACGTATAATCCTATGCTTCGTCCGACATGTTCTCCTATAACCCTTAGCACATCTCAAAATAGCGAGATTTTGTCAAATATTATCTTACGGTCTTACACTTAACGTGACATTCCCACCCATATTAACGAGATCCTTTGATGCCAACCCCTATCCTTCGACCACTCATTGGCAGAATAGAACGTTTATGAAAGAAGGTACATTTTCATGAAAAAGAACCGCTCCTTATTTATAGGAGTTTGAGCTGGAGCGGCTCCTTTTTGAAAATGGGGAGCGTGAGAGGAGCCAGCTCCAATTTTGGGCATTGGAGCAGGAACGAGAGCAGCTCCAAAAGTAGTGGAGCGTTTAAAGCCCTGTCGTGTTGGGACAATTAATCAGAATCGAAAACATCCAAACTTTTGGGGATATTGAAATTGGAAAAATTTGAACCTAATTTCCAATTCAAAAAATGGTTCTTTTAATTTTTTTTGTATTTGTTTTTGTTTAAAACTTAATTTTTCATTACTGCTACTAATGATAAACTGATAAATATTTATTGGTTTTAAACTACCAGTCAAACAAAAACGTATATATCATAATCACGACTTGAGGTAAAAATGGAACCGGAAAAAAATGACACAGATAAAATGGCACAGAATGGATAAATAGGAAAAAATGGCACAAGTGAAAAATGTAGATGGAAATCTCGAAATGAGTTTATCAAATCACTATTTTCAATCAATTAGGAGAAAACGATTGGAAAAAAGTAGTTATAAAGATCTATTTGTGTAATGTATGACTCCCCCATCACAGACACTTTTATTTTTGCGAAAATATATACACACATTAAAACGAGTTTTTACAGTTATCAATAAAAAAAAAAACCCTAATAACTAAATATTTAGAGATTTTAAAAGAATCGGAATCGGGAATTTAGAACAGAATCGGTAATTGTATCAGAATCGGGAAAAATATTGGAATCGTCCCATCACTAGTAATTAGTATGTGGATGACTATAAAAGCTCCCTCCGGGTAGAGCTTATTTTTGTAAGGATATCGTCAACGGCCATTAGCTTTAAGGCAATGCTCATTAGGTAAAACTAATTTCGAGCTCCGGTCATTTGCAATGTTTACATTTCGTTTCATTGAGATATCACTTACATTCAGTCAGTGTCGCATGATGGCGTAGGGGTTAACATCGCCGACTGTCAGCTCGACGGTTGCGTTTCGATCCCGGCTTGAGACACTAACTAGCCGCACTGATGAGCTGTGAAACAGCGAAACAGGCTGTATGTGGATGACTATATATATATATATATATAACTTCTTTTGTAAGATGTTAGGAAAAATCCAAGCAGAGTGCTCAATTAATTGAGAGAATCAAAATTAAGAACATAATATTTATTTATTATTCGCTACAGAAAATCAGTACAACATCAGTACCGTTGGTTTCAAGCTCAGAAGGTGTTAACTTCCAGGCTAGCTTCAGCTTTGTAGTCACTTGGTAGAGAAAATGGAGGGTCTCGTATAAACCACGATCGGATACGTTATTTGCTTTGAAGGGTTTAATTAGTATCGTCTAAATTATGCGTTAGACAAAGATATGTGAGATTGAAACCAATGGTACTAATGTTGTACTGATTTTCTGTACCGAATAATATATATATATATATATATATATATATATATATATATATAATGAAGTTACAAAAGCTCTCATACTCGGATTTCCTTCTGGAATATATTTCACTCTAACACACTATATATATATATATATATATATATATATATATATATATATATATATATATATATATATATATATATATATTTATTTATTAAATAATATATATGTATGTGTTGCATTACCCGTTCTTTCGGGGTACCCGGTAAGATCCAACAAGAATGACAAAGAACAGAACGTATATGGAAAAACTTTGGTTTTCTTTATTTCCCACCACCAGATTGTTTACGCCGGCTACGCGCACACATATAAAAAAAATCTTTTGACATACTTTTGTCTCATGAAAGTCTTTTTCTTGCTGAGGTCACAGACTTGGTTTCCGCTAAAAACTCGTTCATATATACATCCAATTGGAAAGCAATTTGCTCTGCATTGTCTATCCGAGCGTGAACTGAAGCAATTGTTCCACAATGTTCTATCAGTGTAGTTTAAGAAAAGGAAAAAAAAACACTGTAGCCCTCTTGACTGTGTTTTAAAAAGCCACGTGTTAGTCCATTTATATCAGCGTCCGTCGAGAGATGAATATCCCAAACTCAAATGTAGCTTGCAGACCGGGTTTTAGAAAGGAAAAAAAAAAAACAGCTAAGTCTAAAATTTCCTCACTGTCTTGTCTTAAATACTTCATATAATTACGTTACTACGTCTAGGTAAAGATTATACTTTTTTTTCTTTTTTCGCAGGTACTATTCGTTTCTTACCTGTTTTCTATGTTCTTGCTAATATCTTTGCGTTGCCAAGTCTAGTAAAAGAATTTTTTCTCCGCAGGTTTTTTTTTTTCGTTTTATTTTATTTTATTTATATCATCTATATTGTTCTCTCTGTTGTCCACGACGCTTTATGTGTCTTTCTTTCGTTTTTATGTTCCATGCTAATAATTCTTCGAGTTCTTTCTCTGGAGGTGTCAATGCGTTTGAAGATTTAAAGGGGGGGGATATCCACTATCAGTGTAGTTTAAGAAAAGGAAAAAAACCCACTGTAGCCCTCTTGACTGTGTTTTAAAAAGCCACGTGTTAGTCCATTTATATCAGCGTCCGTCGAGAGATGAATATCCCAAACTCAAATGTAGCTTGCAGACCGGGTTTTAGAAAGGAAAAAAAAAAAAAAACAGCTAAGTCTAAAATTTCCTCACTGTCTTAACTACCCTAACCGTTCCTTAGTACTTGATTTTTATTCCACTTATTTATACCTTCTTTCGGGAGGGAAACCTGTCTTTAACTCTCTGTTCCATTTTTAGTATACAATGAACTTATTCTATCTACATATGTACATATATACATATGTAATATTGGATTTTTTTTTTTTTTTTTTTTTTTTTTTTTTTTTTTTTAAATACCTGCGGGGGACAGGAAATACCCGACTAGTAATCGGGCGCAGGATATTTACACCCTTCTCGGAGTGTTGGACCCGTTAGACCTTGTAAGGCTATCCATCTAAGAGAAGGAAACCTCTGACAAAAAAACCTTGCTACTTACGTCGTGGCAGTAAACCGTTGGGGAGGGAGGCCTCCTTAGTCCTGATCGACAACCTTCCTAGAGTTGGAATCTCGAACAAAATATCCGGTTTGCAAACCTACAATTGCTTAAGGAGTAGATAGGTTCTGCCTGTCGCCGGCCCTCGCACTCCTTCTTTGTCTATTAGTCAGGCGCAGAGGTAACAGTGCTGGGACGCCTCTAAACACCCAGTGCCTAGCCTTGTTTCCTTACTAGGTCAATGAACGCCGTTCTCTTTCTCTCTATTTGGGCAACTTGGGGAAAATTTTTTTCGTCATTAAGTCTTACATGGCCAGTCTGGGTCTCTCTTGTTCCAACAGGTTGAGGGTACAGGTTAGACAGCTTGTCTGGCTGCTGTTTCCGACTGACAGGACAGGAGCCCAAACTCTTGGGTAGCGCCAAGAACGGCTGCTCCATCATCAGTTGCATAATACCGTGGGTAGTTGTATGTGCCATGTCGCGCATGGAAAGGGACCCTGCAATTATCTCCGGTGGGCTTTCCCGAGGCCACAACCCCCATGGACCGAGTTCAGACTAATGGACTGGTTGTGTGAGCTTATTGGCACCAAACAAGTACCCACCTTGACCAACCCACTCTATAATCAAAACAAACATGTCATTACAAAAAAATAAAAGCAAACCTAAACCAGACACCCAACAAAAAACACTTTCGCCTCCGCCCTTGAGGCTCGCATTCACAAATATCCGGGGACTTAGAACCAATATCAACGACGTAGAATCCTTTCTCCTGACAAACTCCCCGGATATCCTAGCTCTAAGTGAAACTAACCTCCAATCCTCAATCTCCTCTCACCACTTTGACATGACTGACTACCTCCCACTCTACCGTAAAGACTCTGACAAACATATGCACGGGCTAGGAGTTTATGTTCGGAACACCCTCCCCCTGACTAGAGAACATAGGTTTGAATCAGATGACCACGACTACATGTGCTTTAGATTGACTTTACATCACAGCATCAGTTACTTATATTTCTTATACCGCTCCCCGTCGACCCAGGACTGTACTCTGTTAAACTCTGTCTCTGTAAGCATAGATAGAGCACTCTTAATTGACTCGAATGCCCACATACATGTATTTGGTGATTTTAATGCCCACCACCGTGACTGGTTGGGATTCTCCAGCCTTACTGACGCAGCCGGCAACTCTACATATAATTTCTCCTTAGCTCACTCCCTCTCTCAGACTGTCGATTTTCCGACCCGCATCCCCGATCGAATAGACCAACAAGCCTCACTTCTAGACCTTTTCTTGACCTCAATGCCCGAGGCTTGTGTGACGAAAGCTCATAGCCCACTCGGGAATGCTGATCACATTGTGCTAATGATACATGTCACCCTAAGAAGTCGTCCAAAAGCTGATGAACCGTTACTCAAAACAACAAGATACTACGAGCGGGCTGATTTTGAGTCGATCAGAGATCACATCAGTGACGCCCCATGGAGGGAAACCTTCTCACTCCCTGCCAATCAGTGTGCAAACGAATTAACTGAATGGGTCAAAGCAGGCATTGAAGCCTATGTCCCCATGCGAAAATACTTTAGCAAGCCTCACTCTCCTCAATGGTTCACCTCGGAATGTGCAGCTGCCATTTCTGAGAGACAACAAGCATTCCGTAAATTTTGCCGACATAAGTCAGCTACTAATAGAAATAAATTTATAGAGTCAAGAAATAATTGCAAGGCCGTGATAGGTGAAGCGAAGAGAAGGTTTAATGAGTTAACAGAAAAACGCATCCAGACACAGAAATTAGGTACTCGTGATTTCTGGAAAATCTACAATAGTGTAGTGAATAATGGCCAATCAACGATTCCCCCACTATCAAACCACAATGATGTCGCTTGCACGGCCACTGATAAGGCTGAACTACTTGCCCAGCGCTTCGCTTCTAACTCTACTTTGGACTCAGATAACCACCCCCTCCCCGAATTCCCTTTGCTGACCGAAGCCACACTTGATAACCTAGTCATCACCCCATCCCAGGTTAAAGACATCATAAAAAACCTTGACACCTCCAAAGCTTGTGGGCCTGATCTTATACCCACAATAGTAATAAAGAAATGCTCTGCTGAGCTGGCCCCTGTCCTCTCCAAACTCTACAATAAGTGTCTAGCTGAATCTTGCTTTCCCGATAGCTGGAAAATTGCCTCTGTGGTACCAGTCTACAAGAATTCTGGAAATAGAACCGATCCCCAGAACTATCGCCCAATCAGTCTGCTTCCGATCTTTGCTAAAATCTTTGAATCCTTAATCAATCTAGCAATAGTACGACACTTAGTTAATGCTAAACTTCTTTCTGACCGCCAGTATGGATTTAGACAATCACGATCTACTGCAGACATCCTAACGGTCATCTCTGAACGCATGTATCATACACTCGACAAGGCAGGTGAAGCTAGGGCAGTAGCACTTGATATATCCAAGGCCTTTGACAAGGTATGGCATAAAGGGCTCCTCCTGAAAATACGATCATACGGTATTACTGGGCAATTACTTAATATAATTAGATCCTTCCTAGCCAAAAGAAAAATCCAGGTTGTCCTCGATGGCCGTTCATCTAAGCAACATGACATAAATGCTGGTGTACCCCAGGGCTCTATCCTTGGACCCTTGTTGTTCCTGATCTATATAAACGATCTCCCTGATGGCATAGAGTCTGAGATTGGTTTATTTGCTGATGACACCACCCTTTACTCTCGCCATGTTGGCAAAACCGACGCAACTATATCCGATGCAATGGCTGAATCTTTAGAAAATGACCTGCAGGCTGTAGTGGATTGGGGTCATAAATGGTTGGTAACTTTTAATGCCGCAAAGACAAAACTCCTTTCCTTCAATAACTACAAGGAACCTTTTCAACCACCGATTGTCATGGCAAATAACACCCTACCTGAGAGTTCATCATTCAAACTCCTCGGCCTAACCTTCACAGGTAACATGAATTGGAACAAATACATTGAAGACATTGCCAAGGCTGCCGCAAAGAAGGTTGGCTCCCTCTACCGTGCTAGTAAACTCCTCACACCTGACATTATCCTGTATCTCTACAAAGCCACCATCCGCCCATGCATGGAGTATTGTTGTCACATCTGGGCTGGTGCATCATCTGCTAGTCTCTCCCTCCTTGACAAGGTCCAAAAAAGAATCGCCAACCTAATAGGTCCCACACTGTCAGCCAAGCTCCAGCCTCTGTCCCATCGCCGCAATGTAGCATCCTTGTGCCTGTTTTACAAATACTTCAATGGATTATGCTCCAATGAATTGGCTACTCTGGTGCCCCCTCGACGGAAATTCACTAGACTAACCCGACAATCAACTAAATCTCATTCATTCACTGTGGAGGTCCCCAGATGTCGGAGAGCCTTCTACTCAAATAGCTTCTTTCCTCGTACTGCTGGCCTCTGGAACTCCCTCCCTGCCCCCTGTTTCCCCAGCAGTACAGACATGCAGAAGTTTAAAACTAATGTAAACAGACACCTCGCTGCGCTGATCCCAATCTAGATTGACCACCCCCTACCTTCTCCCCTTTTCTTTTTCTCAGTAGCCCCTTACGTCTACAGTGGCGGCCTGCCTTGTTTGGGGTGAACAATGTTAAAAAAAAAAATTTAAAAAAAAAGCCCTTCCAATTGTCTGTTTGATGACCAACTTGTTTATCAGTCGCATTTTTAGTCAGCGGACACGAATGCCTAACAGCAAGACGGGCTTGAGTACCATAGCCAATAAAGCTTCATCAGTGCCATAAACATCGGTAAACTCTCATTCTTCTGGTACTTCGATACTCTGATCACCAAGCGCTTCGGCTCTACGCGTTTCTGAAACCGCCGCCTTTCAAGTCTCGCTTGCACTGCAGAACCTTCTCCTTTTTAACAGTTATCAAGTCGATTTCTTTCTTTCTCGACGTCCCACCCACAATGGACTCGTCCACGATTCATTTTTGCCACTCTTCATTATCTCACATATATATATATATATATATATAATTTTTTAACTTTGACAAGAATGATAATTATGCTTTTACAATAATTACATAAATCAAAAGATTTCTCAAAAGTCAGAATAAATTGTGATGTCATAATATACCCTCGCTCTCTCGCTCCCCATTCCCCATCTCTCCCCCTTTACCCCTTCTCACACTTTTCTCCCTTTTAATTATCATTCAATTACGAAGTGCAAGGTTATCACGAAGCAGAATACATTGCGATGACATAGTAAACCTCCTCCATCTTCCCCTCTCTCTTTTTTACAAGCAAGTAAGACAACAAAGATCTACAGATTTTACTGGTATACTAAACCCCTCGAGGTGTAGACGTTCGTCTAGATAAAGGATGTACTTCCCCCCCCCCCATTTGATGGATGACGTCATCTTTTTCTGACGTTATCCACTGTGCAAGGGTATTTCACAGCTCTATTTTATTGGATGACGTCACAAACCGATGACGTCATCAAGTGTGCACTGAGAAAAACGTGCAAGCAAGATCCACAGAGTTGTAGTATTATATGGATATTTATTTACTCCTTCGCTAGGAGTTAGGCACAAGGCCAGTTTTATCTTACTCCCACAAGTAAGATGTGACCCAAGCTCGGGTCGAGCAAGTGGGGTTAAAAGCCAGCGCTCGAGAGGTGAGCACTCTGGCCATTTAAAAATTGCCTGGGCAGCCCCGTCAGCATTCCCCGGTAGGGGCGCCTCAGACAGTAAGCAATAAACTTACTCCTCCCCAAAGAGGGGAGGCGAAGCCTGGGAGGGTGGACCTCCTAGAACTGCACAGGACAGGCGTGCAGTATCCATTGGAACAGATACTACACTTTGATCTTAGCCAAAAGGCCGAGATGGATATTTATTTACTCCTTGGGGAGTTAGGCACAAGGCCAGTTTTATCTTACTCCCACAAGTAAGATGTGACCCAAGATCGGGTCGAGCAAGTGGGGTTAAAAGCCAGCGCTCGAGAGGTGAGCACTCTGACCATTTAAAAATTGCCTGGGCAGCCCCGTCGGCATTCCCCGGTAGGGGCGCCTCAGACAGTAAGCAATAAACTTACTCCTCCCCAAAGAGGGGAGGCGAAGCCTGGAAGGGTGGACCTCCTAGAACTGCACAGGACAGGCGCGCAGTATCCATCGGAACAGATACTACACTTTGATCTTAGCCAAAAGGCCGAGATGGATAGATTAGAATGATTTTAAAATTTCTATGAACAAAGTTTCTTTCCTGTTCTAGGAAATAAACTTTGTGGAACGAGATGCCACGGGTGTGCTTCCCAACCGACTACAGCATAGTCGTCTTCAAGTTTAATGTGAACAAATACTTGTCGAGCCGTCATCTCGGAAAATCAAGTTCTCTTAAGTAATCCTCTGCCCTTCCCACCTATTTGTTTTCGATCCCTTCGTGGGGACAATCGCCGTCCAACCAATAATCCTTTTAACCTTTATCTTCGAATAGCCCCTTGATTAGCGGTGACCCTTCAGTGAAAATTAAAAAAAAACAAAACAAATAAAACACCGCACCGATACTGCAATTTCTCTTTTTAGAGTTTTTGTATAGAAACGAAATTCTCACTGCAGACGACGCCTCTGCTCGCCGCACACATATGTGCGTCTTTTGCCTATTATTGCTCGGACGAGGATTCAGTTATATCGGGTCTTGTCACATGAGTAGCAGGCATTTGTCGAATGTGATGTGCAACATGTGTCCTGACCACGCCCATCTCTCATGAACCCGATGCGAACCTGTTAGTGCCCGCTTTTAGCGGGGGACTGGATTTTCCCCATATTAAAAACCGACCTTGTGTCTAATTTAGCCCTCATGGGGAGGAGGGACTTGGTATATAGATAGACTTAGACAGGGTTCGTGCCGGCGAGGGATCGGGTTTGTTTGAGTAAAGAGAAGTAGGAGGCGGGGATTAAATGTGCATGGGGAGAAGGAGGAGGAGGGTCCTGTCTGTCTCTAAGTTGGCGTGTTGTTGTTGTTGTTGTTGTTGTTGTCAAAGAGGGTGACTTAGCTTCACTTAATTTTACATTTTCTAATCTCAATAATTAGTCGTTTGTTTTGCTACTCACTCAGTCGTGCTTCATCATTCCGCCCCCTTCACCGCCCACTTTCTTTCGTTCTTTTTTAACCCCGCCCTTCCCCTCTCTTTCTTTGCTACTTTTTCTTTTCTTTTCTTTCTTTCATTTTTTTAACCCCATCCTCCCCATCTCTTTCTTTTTCTTCTCTTTCTATCTTTGCCTTTCCCCTCTTTTTCTTTTTTTTCTTTCCTTTTCTTCCTTTCTCTCTCTCTCTCTCTTTGCTTTTTCTTCTCTTTCTATCGTTGATCTTCCCCTCTTTTTCTTTTTTTCTTTCGTTCTTTCTTTTTCTTCCTTTCTCTCTCTTTCTTTGCTTTTTTCTTCTCTTTCTATCTTTGATTCCCCCCTTTCTTTCTTTCTTTCTTTCTTTCTTTTTTCACTACGTTCTTTCTTTAATCCCACCTTCTCTTTCTTTTTCCTTCTCTTTCTTTTTCTTCTCTTTCTATCTTTTTTTATTTTCCCCTCGTTTCTGTCTTCGTTTTTTTTTCTTTCGTTTTTTCTATTACCTGCCCCTTCTCTTTGCTTCTTCCTTTCTATCTTTTACCCCTCTGTTCTGTCTGTCTGTCTGTCTGTCTGTCTGTCTGTCTGTCTCTCTCTCTCTCTCTCTCTCTCTCTCTCTCTCTCTCTCTCTCTCTCTTTCTCTTTCTGAAATTAAAAACAATTCAATTTTGTTAAACATGGGTACAACACAAATTATATTTGTATCCAGTTTTCCGGCCATGGCCACGTTTACAATCTTTTTTTTTTGCAAGGGGGGGGGGGGGGGGTCGCGTGCAGAATTGCAGCCGAAACGAATAAAAAGCGTGCGTTCAATTTGACGGGAGTCGAAAACAACTAAAAACAAACAATCATCATCAGTAGCAGCAGCAGCATTTATGAATATCGGTAAACGTTACTATTTTTTTATGGAAGTCGCTCCTGACAATACATGAAGCCACTTGATGTAAGGAGCTAACAAGAACAAAAGATGATTATCACAAAGACAGAAGATGACTATTGACCTTAGTCTTCAAAAGACCGAGGCTAAAGGTAGGAGGAAAACAGTCAGTAGGAAGAGAGTTTCACAAGCCTGTAGTTCTTGGAAAGAAGCTACTGGAATAAGAAGCTGTATTATAGTGAGGAATCAAAACAGCAAATTGATGGAGACCAACGAATCAAATGAGTTGGAACGAAGGAAGCAGGGAATAGATCACATAATTCTGAAGAACACATGCCATAATAGTATTTATAGAAAAGACTGAGACTAGCAACATCACATCTGTGAGAGAGAGGGTGCAGAGAAGAAAGGATGGAGCCAATCAAATTACAGATACGTTTTTGCACCTTATCAAGAACCGTCAAATGGGATAGAGATTCACCAGATTCAATATGACAACAGTGCTCCATACATAATCTGATAGTAAATTTGTAGAGATAATAACGTCTCTATCGCTCCAAACACCTGAGCTCAGGTGTTTGGTGCGATAGAGAGAACCGACTTTACGAGAAGGGCAATGGATCTAATATATAAACTCCAGGAAAGATTTGATGAAAAAGAAAGACCAAGAAGTTTCAAAATCGATTTGTCCTCAAGAGCAGGGCCATCCATGAGAATCTCAGGAAGAAAATGGACACGAAAAGATTTTAAAGGAAATATAGTTTGAAAATTAGTCAAAAGCAATTTATTTTGGTTGTATCCACTCATGTGTGACCTATTTATGTTAAAAAAAAACAATTTAATAGAAGATATATAAGCATTTGAAGTTATCGTTAAGGTTAGGATTGCCTCCGGAAGAAATACATGGCCAACGGTTGACTAATAACACGTCGGCAATCCTAACCAAATTTAACGGTAACTTCACATGCGTATATTTTCTATTAAATATTAAATTGTTTTTAACACAAATACGTCACACATGAGTATTTATTTACTCCTCTCCAGAAGTTAGGCACAAGGCCAGTTTTATCTTACTCCCACAAGTAAGATGTGACCCAAGGTCAGGTCGGGAAAGTGGGGGTGTGAAAAGCCAGCACCCAAGAGGTGAGCATTCTGGCCATTAAAAATTGTCTCGGCAGCCCCGTCTGCAATCCCTGGTAGGGGTGCCTCAGGCAGTAAGCAATAAACTTACTCCTCCGTAAAGAGGAGAGGCGAAGCCTGGGAGGGTGGACCTCCTAGAACTGCACAGGACAGACCCATAGACCGGCGTAAATCAAGCCCCGAAGGCCAAGACAATACCAGTCCATGGGGTGCAGTATCCATCGGAACAGATACTACACTTTGATCTTAGCCAAAAGGCCAAGAGTATTGATTTACTCCTCTCCAGGAGTTAGGCACAAGGCCAGTTTTTATCTTACTCCCACAAGTAAGATGTGACCCAAGGTCGGGTCGGGAAAGTGGGGTTTAAAAATTGCCTGGGCAGCCCCGTAGGCATTCCCCAGTAGGGGCGCCTCAGGCAGTAAGCAATAAACTTACTCCTCCCCAAAGAGGGGAGGCGAAGCCTGGGAGGATGTACCTCATAGACCAGCGTAAATCAAGCCCCGAAGGCCAAGACAATACCAGTCTATGGGGTGCAGTATCCATCGGAACAGATACTACACTTTTATCTTAGCCAAAAGGCCAAGAAGGCCAAGAGTAGGTAAACTCAAATAAATTCTTTTGGACTAATTTCCCAACTATATTTCCTTTAAAGTCTTTTATGTCGCCAATAGTAACTTTGTCTAAATATCTTCCTCTACCCAAACGACTTTTTTATGATTAAAAATATTAATAAATAAAATGTTAACATCGCTAGGTACACAGTGGTCGTGATTAATTACTGTCCATACACAGCTGTGATTTTATTTTCACATATGTGCTAAATCCTAAGTGATTTTGGAGCCTTTAAACTGTCAATTCAAACAGTAATTTCTGATTCAACTTAAAGTTTATAGGCCAACGTCAAGTATATTAAAAGACATTCTGAAAGTCACAAAGAAAAGCATTAACCATTCCTTACGGAACTATTTTAGACAACAGAATTAATGAAAGCAATTAAGAGGTTTAAATTAACGATTTCTAACTTTGTGTGTGTCTACAGCTCAAGGTAGCCTTAGAAGTGGTGACACAATTTGGTGTTTCGGTATTACAGGGCCGAAAAAAATTATCTTTAATTTTGAAGATTCAAATGACAAGGGGAGATAATTCAAAGTGTTCCTCCATGATTTATCTTCAAAGGGATTTTACCGTTATTCATTTTAATTAATTTAAAGTAAAGTTTTAAAAAATATATGTAAAAAGGATTATTTAGAAATCAAACAATCACAACGCTTTATGGTATTCGGCACCAATAAAAATTAAAAAGATTTATTGAAAAAAATTTTCCTTTCATTTACATTTTTCTATTTTTTACTTTCTGCGATGCTTAATTTCTTTCAAAAAATTTTTTCTTTTCATTTACATTTTTCTATTTTTTTTACTTTCTGCGATGCTTAATTTCTTTCAAAAAATATTTTTCTTTTCATTTACATTTTTCTATTTTTTTTACTTTCTGCGATGCTTACTTTCTTTCAAAAAATTTTTTCTTTTCATTTACATTTTTCTATTTTTTTACTTTCTGCGATGCTTAATTTCTTTCAAAAAAATTTTTCTTTTCATTTACATTTTTCTTTTTTTTTTTACTTTCTGCGATGCTTCATTTCTTTCAAAAAATTTTTTTCTTTCATTTACATTTTTCTATTTTTTACTTTCTGCGATGCTTAATTTCTTTCAAAAAATTTTTTTCTTTCATTTACATTTTTCTATTTTTTACTTTCTGCGATGCTTCATTTCTTTCAAAAAATTTTTTTCTTTCATTTACATTTTTCTATTTTTTACTTTCTGCGATGCTTAATTTCTTTCAAAAAATTTTTTTTCGGTCCTGTAATACAAACGCACCCACAATTTTATTAGTATAAAGATCATACGGAGAATTTAACTTATGTTCATCTTGTTGGAAATCAATCAAGATGAATTAATAACACCGGGATGTAGGCTCGATGTGAAATCTTATTGAAGGGAATAATTAAATGAAAACAACTTCTTTCTGCGGTAAAAGAGAAACAGTCTACTTTATGACGGCTTCTGCTTTTGAATTCGGAAATTGACAAGCAGTGTTTATCAGAAAACTGCTACCCATTATATTTTAGGTAGGATGTTTTTTTTTGGGGGGGGGGGGCATTTTTAACAAAAGCCAACAAAACAAAAAAAGGATGAAAAAATTAAAAAACAAACAAATATGCAACGAATAAATATTACCAAAGGCAAGATAAGTTACTCTTCTACCTAACTGGATAATATTTTTTTGTGTTTTAACTTATTTTAAAGCGTTTTTTTTTGTTCAAAACAAATCTGGTGTCCACTCTGTTCAGTTAGAACGAAAAACAAAATGGCTGGCCATGAGCCTTGCACCAGGATCCTTGATAATTGCTCAAAAGTCGAAAATTAAACAAAATACTGATAGAAACACACCCAATAAATGTCACCAATCGTGTGAAAATGTGATGTTCTACCAGCATTTTGTTTAATTTTCGATTTTTAACCGATTATCGAGACTCCACGTGACACTGTAATGTAATAATTTTTTTTTTGTTCTAACTTAACAGAGTTGACACTAGTTCTATATTTAACTACAAAACGCTTTAAAATAAGTTAAAACACAAAATAAAATTATCCAGGTAGGTAGAAGAGTAACTTATCTTGCCTTTGGTAATATTTATTAGTTGTATATCGGTTTTTTTTTTCATCCCTTTTTTTTTGTTTTGTTGGCTCTTGTAAGAAATGCGCATTTTTTTAAATTAATTTTATTTCACCATTTTTTTAAATTAACACATAAGAAAATCGGCGCTTATTCGTTATTTACACCACCCCTTTTTTTCACTATTTTTACAGACCAAATTTCTTTCTTTTTTCTGTGTACAATCACCTATCATGTCGCTAGAGAATTCCTTCTTTTTTCAAATTTTTTTTTAGATTTTAGAGGAAGATCAGTTTCCAATATAAATTTAATGTAAACAATTTTATGAACATCACAAATTCGACCATTTTTTTTCGTGTACACTTCCCGTATATGTCGCTAGAGATTCTTTTTTTCTTTTTTTTAAGTCAATATTTTAGATCAGTGCTCTTCAAACTTTTTTTTGTTGCGACCCCTTTTTGGAAAAAAAATTTTTTCGTGACCCACCAAAATTTTTTATAAATAAAAAATAAGTTGAATATTATTTTAAAAATTCCATAGTTATAATTTTGGCGACCCCTTTTCTATGGTTACGCGACTCCCCTGGGGGTCGCGACCCCCACTTTGAAGACCTCTGTTTTAGATCTTAGAGTGAGGGATCACTTTCCTATCTAAATTTAACGTAAAATGATCACCCATTTCTTGGCCATCACCAATTTTCTGAAACTTAATGTAGAAAAAAAATGCAACCTATTTTTTTTTGTCTTCTTTGACAAGAAAAAGATTTATATATGTATATATATATATATGTATATATATATATATATATATATATATATATATATATATATATATATATATATCTTTTAAGTCGGTAAAAAACCGACTTTTTTTTAATGTCTACAATTCCAATACTTGTGCAGAACAGCGTGTAAAATGTTTTCACATTTCTGGTGAGCATCGAAAAACGACAGTTTATGAATCAAAATAACCACCTTTCAGAAAACACAAGAAGAGTATATACATGCTTACATACTTACATACCTATACAGATAGAAAAGAAAATAACAAAATGTCAACGTCTAATGTATGATATGAAAAGAAACTGGAACCTCAAAGAGATCTCCATCATTCCAGTTATCATAGGAGCCACTAGACTCATGAAGAAGAACTTGAAAAAGTATTTGGCAAGTATACCTGGTGAACCAAGTGCAAGAGAAATCCAAACAACTGCACTCAAGGGAACAGCCAGAATCCTGAAAAAATAAAGTAAAAAATAATAACAAAAATGAAGTAAAAAATCATAACAAAAATAATAATATTGGGTTCGGGAGTGAGACTTGGGAGTTTCTTGAGTTTCTTATTTTCCTGGGAAACGCTAGAGTATGGGTCGGCTAGTATATATATATATATGTATATATATATATATATATATATATATATATATATATATATATATATATATATATAAAGATATATAAAGATTGAAAGCAAAAAATATATATATTGTAATCCTGCATGTGATTTATTTACAGAATTTCTTATTCCTCTGAAAATATTGACACACTGAAAAGAAAGAGAAACAACACTATTATAATTTCTTTTTATTAATACAAGCACTGCATGACTTTTTTCTGTTATGAAATCTGCTGAGTTGTTATTTGTTTTGTATTCTTTTCTTTTTTATTATTTTTGCTGGATTGTGGGGTGGGTGTGTAAAGGCACAAAAATCTGTTTTCGTAAGTCTTACAACATAACTGCCTTCCTACGCACTAAAACATGATAATAACTAATAAGAATGTTGAATTAATAAATGCTTCGGTTTCTTTTACGATTTACCCCCCCCCCCCTGCAACAGATACAAAATGTAAGAACTAATCAAATTATTAGGTTGGTAAGAAATAATGTTATTTTATTTTACCTCTAATGGTTATAAGTCAGTATAAAGTTAACTTTTTAATCAAATTATTAGGTTGGTAAGAAATAATGTTATTTTTTTTCCATCTCATGGTTATAAGTCAGCTTAAAGTCAACGTTTTAATCAAATTATTAGGTTGGTAAGAAATAATGTTATTTTATTTTACCTCTAATGGTTATAAGTCAGCTTAAAGTCAACTTTTGAATCAAATTATTAGGTTGGTAAGAAATAATGTTATTTTTTTTTACCTCTAATGGTTATAAGTCAGCTTAAAGTCAACTTTTTAATAAATTATTAGGTTGGTAAGAAATAATGTTATTTTTTTTCCATCTCATGGTTATAAGTCAGTATAAAGTCAACTTTTTAATCAAATTATTAGGTTGGTAAGAAATAATGTTATTTTTTTTCCATCTCATGGTTATAAGTCAGTATAAAGTCAACGTTTTAATCAAATTATAAGGTTGGTAAGAAATAATGTTTTTTTTTACCTCTAATGGTTATAAGTCAGCTTAAAGTCAACTTTTTAATCAAATTATTAGGTTGGTAAGAAATAATGTTATTTTTTTTCCATCTCATGGTTATAAGTCAGTATAAAGTCAACTTTTTAATCAAATTATTAGGTTGGTAAGAAATAATGTTTTTTTTTCCATCTCATGGTTATAAGTCAGTATAAAGTCAACTTTTTAATCAAATTATTAGGTTGGTAAGAAATAATGTTTTTTTTTTACCTCTAATGGTTATAAGTCAGCTTAAAGTCAACTTTTTAATAAATTATTAGGTTGGTAAGAAATAATGTTATTTTTTTTCCATCTCATGGTTATAAGTCAGTATAAAGTCAACTTTTTAATCAAATTATTAGGTTGGTAAGAAATAATGTTGTTTTTTTCATCTCATGGTTATAAGTCAGTATAAAGTCAACTTTTTAATCAAATTATTAGGTTTGTAAGAAATAATGTTATTTTTTTCCATCTCATGGTTATAAGTCAGTATAAAGTCAACGTTTTAATCAAATTATTAGGTTGGTAAGAAATATTTTTTTTTTTACCTCTAATGGTTATAAGTCAGCTTAAAGTCAACTTTTTAATAAATTATTAGGTTGGTAAGAAATAATGTTATTTTTTTCCATCTCATGGTTATAAGTCAGTATAAAGTCAACGTTTTAATCAAATTATTAGGTTGGTAAGAAATAATGTTTTTTTTTTACCTCTAATGGTTATAAGTCAGCTTAAAGTCAACTTTTTAATAAATTATTAGGTTGGTAAGAAATAATGTTATTTTTTTTCCATCTCATGGTTATAAGTCAGTATAAAGTCAACTTTTTAATCAAATTATTAGGTTGGTAAGAAATAATGTTATTTTTTTTCCATCTCATGGTTATAAGTCAGTATAAAGTCAACGTTTTAATCAAATTATTAGGTTGGTAAGAAATAATGTTATTTTATGTTACCTCTAATGGTTATAAGTCAGCTTAAAGTCAACTTTTCAATCAAATTATTAGGTTGGTAAGAAATTATGTTATTTTTTTCCATCTCATGGTTATAAGTCAGTATAAAGTCAACTTTTTAATCAAATTATTAGGTTGGTAAGAAATAATGTTTTTTTTTTTACCTCTCATGGTTATAAGTCATCTTAAAGTCAACTTTTTAATCAAATTATTAGGTTGGTAAGAAATAATGTTTTTTTTTTCCATCTCATGGTTATAAGTCAGTATAAAGTCAACGTTTTAATCAAATTATTAGGTTGGTAAGAAATAATGTTATTTTTTTTCCATCTCATGGTTATAAGTCAGTATAAAGTCAACGTTTTAATCAAATTATTAGGTTGGTAAGAAATAATGTTATTTTTTTTCCATCTCATGGTTATAAGTCAGTATAAAGTCAACGTTTTAATCAAATTATTAGGTTGGTAAGAAATAATGTTATTTTATTTTACCTCTAATGGTTATAAGTCAGCTTAAAGTCAACTTTTCAATCAAATTATTAGGTTGGTAAGAAATAATGTTATTTTTTTCCATCTCATGGTTATAAATCAGTATAAAGTCAACTTTTTAATCAAATTATTAGGTTGGTAAGAAATAATGTTTTTTTTTTACCTCTAATGGTTATAAGTCATCTTAAAGTCAACTTTTTAATCAAATTATTAGGTTGGTAAGAAATAATGTTATTTTTTTTCCATCTCATGGTTATAAGTCAGTATAAAGTCAACGTTTTAATCAAATTATTAGGTTGGTAAGAAATAATGTTATTTTTTTTCCATCTCATGGTTATAAGTCAGTATAAAGTCAACTTTTTAATCAAATTATTAGGTTGGTAAGAAATAATGTTATTTTTTTACCTATAATGGTTATAAGTCAATATAAAGTCAACTTTTTAATCAAATTATTAGGTTGGTAAGAAATAATGTTATTTTTATTCCATCTCATGGTTATAAGTCAGTATAAAGTCAACTTTTTAATCAAATTATTAGGTTGGTAAGAAATAATGTTATTTTCTTTCCATCTCATGGTTATAAGTCAGTATAAAGTCAACTTTTTAATCAAATTATTAGGTTGGTAAGAAATAATGTTATTTTTTTTACCTCTAATGGTTATAAGTCAGCTTAAAGTCAACTTTTTAATTAAATTATTTGGTTGGTAAGAAATAATGTTTTTTTTTTTCATCTCATGGTTATAAGTCAGCTTAAAGTCAACTTTTTAATTAAATTATTTGGTTGGTAAGAAATAATGTTTTTTTTTCATCTCATGGTTATAAGTCAGCTTAAAGTCAACTTTTTAATCAAATTATTAGGTTGGTAAGAAATAATGTTATTTTTTTTTACCTCTAATGGTTATAAGTCAGCTTTAAGTTAACTTTTTAATCAAATTATTAGGTTGGTAAGAAATAATGTTTTTTTTTTTACCTCTAATGGTTATAAGTCATCTTAAAGTCAACTTTTTAATCAAATTATTAGGTTGGTAAGAAATAATGTTATTTTTTTTCCATCTCATGGTTATAAGTCAGTATAAAGTCAACGTTTTAATCAAATTATTAGGTTGGTAAGAAATAATGTTATTTTTTTTCCATCTCATGGTTATAAGTCAGTATAAAGTCAACTTTTTAATCAAATTATTAGGTTGGTAAGAAATAATGTTATTTTTTTACCTATAATGGTTATAAGTCAATATAAAGTCAACTTTTTAATCAAATTATTAGGTTGGTAAGAAATAATGTTATTTTTATTCCATCTCATGGTTATAAGTCAGTATAAAGTCAACTTTTTAATCAAATTATTAGGTTGGTAAGAAATAATGTTATTTTCTTTCCATCTCATGGTTATAAGTCAGTATAAAGTCAACTTTTTAATCAAATTATTAGGTTGGTAAGAAATAATGTTATTTTTTTTACCTCTAATGGTTATAAGTCAGCTTAAAGTCAACTTTTTAATTAAATTATTTGGTTGGTAAGAAATAATGTTTTTTTTTTTCATCTCATGGTTATAAGTCAGCTTAAAGTCAACTTTTTAATTAAATTATTTGGTTGGTAAGAAATAATGTTTTTTTTTTCATCTCATGGTTATAAGTCAGCTTAAAGTCAACTTTTTAATCAAATTATTAGGTTGGTAAGAAATAATGTTATTTTTTTTTACCTCTAATGGTTATAAGTCAGCTTTTAGTTAACTTTTTAATCAAATTATTAGGTTGGTAAGAAATAATGTCTTAAGCTTTCATGTGTATTGTTTCTACGTATTGCTTAGCAGTGATATTGTTTTAGAATTAAGTGTAGATTTCATTTGCTGGGTTGATCGGACACCCTTGGGCAAGGTGTTTGCATCTACTCCATATAGCAACATTTAGATGCAGGCGAGGAAAAATAATGCTAAGAACGGTGTTTTTAAGTAAGGTTAAAATTAAACAGAGAATGAAAAATTCCATTTCGATGTTGAAAGTTTAGAATTAGGACTACATGGCAGAATATGACGTAATGGGAGGAAGTGTGTGGTAGAAAGGTTAGAGAATTGCTGACTCTGTGAATTAAATGTCGAAGTGGGTTCAGAAGGGGAAGATGCAGTTTATTTTGACGTACTTACTGCAAATTACTGTAAGAAGTAAAACAAATCCCAGAGCAATTTGATGGGGTTATTTGTTGTTCTTTATAATTGATCCTATTTTTTTAATCACAAAAAGAAGAAAGATCAACATCTGTGCGACTGCTACTGTTACCACTCTGACCATTTTTATAACTAGACGTCACCGACTATTTCAGAGAGACGAACAGCTGTGTCTGTTAATTCAAAAGATTTGTGGTGATCAAAGAATTCTCCCATACTATGCTACATCCAACCCACCAACCCGAAATCACTCTTTACCAGCCCTTTCTAACTTTTTTTCTGCCTACTCTATTTCCACTTAAGCTCATTCCTCTCCCCTATGACACCAAACTACATACAGTGGTGAGGCTCCAATTTGAAGTTTTAGGAGGTGTTGAATCACCTCTGAATTACCACTACTCCCAGGTCCACTCTGACCCGGAGTGGTAGTACCTGTCAGAACCTCATCTACGGATTAAATAAAAACTCAAGGTAGGATTTAGGTCTCTTCCTTTCAACAAATCCGAAAGAAACTTTTTTCATTGCAAATACTACATCAATGGAATTTTATTGTCAAGGCAGTTTTCAAAAACTAGATCTGTTAACCAGTTAAGTTTTTTTGCTCACAGAGTAATATGTTTTTGGAATAAGTTGCCAGATCAGATTAAGAACAGCAATAGCGTGGATCAGTTTAAGATGAGGTTGGATGAATTCAGAGAAAGTGGTAGGAGGGAGAAATTGAGGGGGCACTTTTGGGAGTTATCAAATGAAATATTTAACAGAATTTGAGCTGGATATCGATACTGTACTAAGAGTTTAATTTTTTTTTTTAATTTTTTTTTTTTTTTTTTTTTTGTAACAGTTGAATTGAGAATATAGTTAAAGGGGAGATGCCCAAGGACGCATAACAAACAAACAAATAAATAAATAAATAAATAATAATGGTTTGAGATGTATGCCTGCCAGGGAAGTAACTGGCTCACCCCAACCAGGATGAATGTTGCCATAAGTACAAGCAAGTTAATAAATATGATTGACAAGGTTTGGTCATAGTTTAAGTTTCTGTTCCCCCCCCCCCACATGAAGATAGGCATCTGATTGGTTAGTTTAATTATGTGACATAAAGGATTTGAAATTATGATTTTCAGCTGCAGTGAAGAAGAATGTCATGTAGTGTCCAGAGCATGAAGGGGCATTTAAACAGTATGAGAGGATGGTTCAACCAGAATCAACTCTCAGCTAAGGAATTTTGCGGAAATTGCTGATTTGATTCAAAAGACAATGCACAGTGCATGTGTGCCGCAATGAGTAATTAAGTTGAAGTAATTAACGAGAATAATTAAATTACAATCTCTTAAATTGGAAATATTGAAATATGAAAATAAGCAGGCGGGACTAGGACCACTATGTACAGCGAAACAACTTCATTGCCTATGACAACTTGCACATGACTAGGCCGGATGGGCTGGAACTAGCATGGAGGACTGATTGCAGCTACGGGATGTCATTTGACTACCGTAGCCGCAGAACGGTTTATAATAAATAAAAAAATAAAATGATATAATAAAAATGTATATTTTTTAAAGACAAAAATGTCTTGTCCATTTTATATACAGTCATTTCTTTCAGCTTGCAGAGTCGATCCCTGTCTGACTCAGGACAATTAAGGACCCCTGTCTCTGACCGAAGACAACACTTTCTAGATAAAAGCAGAGACAAAATGGCGACCAGACACTTATCCAAATGTTTGGACCAGCCGTGTAGACACCAAAGTTTTGTGGATCTTTAGGCATAGCATGGGTGCAGAACTATTGACAAAGCAACTAGTCGGAATTCATGCCACTCTCATGGCCTCCGGACTCAAAATCAGACTATTTTTAGTGCAGAGTCACCCAGAATACGATATTCAGTGACAGAGAGTCACTCGGTGACTCCCCGAGCCACGATCGTATCACACATGTACATGTCCATACTGTTTGCTGCATCACGTACTGATCGGTAAACACACTTCTAGTTCAATCTAGTCCGTGTGCTGCACTTTATTGTTTCAAGTACAGAACTTACTTCAAATAGAAAATGAACATAATACCCCCCCCCTCATGTACTTTTGTGCTTATCAACATTTGTACTACAGGCTAGATAATTAAATCTGTTTTGTTAGTCATTTAAGGCAAATATTGATCCGTGTTGTTAAAAGCAAAAAATTTATTTCCAATAAATTTCATATTTTTTATTAGTCATACATAAACGAAAGCGGAGGAGTTTTTATTCCCTTAATCACATCTTCTCCTACTGTCCTCATGAACGCTGGGAAAAAATTTAATACGACACATTTTTCGCTATTCACCGTTTCTTTTGCTATTCTCTTTTCTCCTCCTTTTTTGATAAGTGGTTAACCTACGTTCGGCCATCTGGTTTATATATTTAATAGTTTCACTGTTTTGTAAATGCTTCGATGGGTCAATCAGTTATCATGCTGCACCGTGCTTAAAGACAGAGGTTTTGTGTTCAACCCTTACCAAGGGGATAAGTATTTTTACTTTGATTTTTTTTTCCCTAAAATGAACTTAAACATTTCAAATTACAATATTAATCAGATTGTTAAGTTTTACTTTTATTTTATTTTTTTGTAATTTATGGAAATTAGAACTTCGCCGCCGCCGGGTAGCCCTTATACTGAGCGAGAGGGCAAAATACTCATACCTATAATGTATGAATAAATCTTTCTTGAGAATGGGAGCTAACCCTGATATGTCATTATTATTATACCACAAACATAGTTTTTTATTTTTTTATTTTATAGAAATCGCTCCAGACAATGGATGAAGCCACTTGATGTATTGATTTACTCCTCTCCAGGAGTTAGGCACAAGGCCAGTTTTTATCTTACTGCCACAAATAAGATATGACCCAAGGTCGGGTCGGGAAAGTGGGGTTTAAAAATTGCCTGGGCATTTCCCAGTAGGGGCACCGCAGGCAGTAAGCAATAAACTTACTCCTCCCGAAAGAGGGGAGGCGAAGTCTGGGAGGGTGAACATCCTAGAACTGCACAGGACAGACCCATAGACCGGCGTAAATCAAGCCCAGAAGGCCAAGACAATACCAGTCTGTGGGGTGCAGTATCCATCGGAACAGATACTACACTGAAGCCACTTGATGTAAGGAGCTAAGAAAAAAAACAACAAAAAAACACTTTTAGATCAAAAACTAACCAACGATAACTGTTATATGGATAAATTCTGACCCAGAAAATAGCAATTCTTCCCCCTTTGTCATCTAGTGCTACTAAATCAGGTTGTCTGAAGATACCGACTTCTTGAATTTTTTACCAAAATGACCGGATTAGGCATTAAATAACCCGAAGAGGGTTGATATGCCGTAAAACAACCAAATCAAACACCATGAATAAATGTTTGAAGATGTAAAGAACTTGAAGCATAAAAACTTTTACCAAAATGACCTAATTCGACCTTAAATATCCCTAAAAAGGTTGATATGTCTTAAAACAAAACAACCAAATCCCCCTTAGTCAAAAACATTGCTCATGGAATGTGAGGACTAAAGGACAAGATAATAAACAGGTAAACCATCTAAACATGAGAACAGCTTCTTCTGAAGGAATGAAGCTCAAGTAGTCTTAAAACATAAAATTACTGATTTCTCCTTATTCAAGAATATTGTAAAGTTTCCTGCAGGATTGCGAAGTCAAAAGTTTTTAAAGAAGTTGGAATCGTAAGAATGCTAGGAGTCTGAGTTAGATCTTTTAATCTCTGCAGAATCAACAGACAGACTGAATATTGGAAGACTTTAAAATAAAGATTCGAAGTCAGATATTTTGGAATTCTAGGAGTCAGGGTCAGAATTTTTGGAATCTTATGTGTGTGAGTCGGATCTTATACCTTTCAACCCTGCAACCCTGGTTACCTTACCCGAAACAAGAATCAACAAAGGATATCTTCACCCCTGGCCATAAGAAATAAATGTGAACAATATCCATAGCCGCCATTAACGGTTTCTATCAGATGACTAGTGGAAAAAGAAATAGAGTATTTGAAAGGTGCCGACAGTTTTGAACTATCAAAGTAAGGGATATCAAATTCAATGGCACAAAAGGGTGATTATGTGATAAGACCACGTGCAGAGGGCCAGAAGCACGCAGGAGGTCACCCGAGGTCTTACCAATGGGGCTGGCATCATCTCCAGTGAAGGAGGGGGGGGGGGCATATAGTGCAGGGGAGGGGGGGGGGTAGAAACACATTTTCTCATATGAAAATTACTTTGCATTTTCTTAGCTACAACCAATAGGAGTTGCCAAGTTTATCCGTTCTCAAGTTATGAAAATAATTTTTTTTCCATTTCCTGTTGTCTGAGTGAATTGTATGACATCTTAATCATGGCCACCTCCCTTACATCTCCTTCTGAAATAAAATGTAATCATATCAAATCTCACTAATTTACTTATCGAGGCTCTTTTTTTTTTTAAATAGACGTAAAAATTGGATATTTATTTTCACTTTCTGTAATGTGAATTTGTCAAATTTATTTCTTATTAAAAAAAAAAATGACAGATTAAGACATTGTCACCGACTAGTTATACCCTTTCCTCGGCAGATCATTGATGACGAAAACCTAACGAGGGTGAGGGTAGAGTCTTCTTCTTCTTCTTTTCCCTGAAAAAGAACTAGAACAGACTTTGCCTGTTTTCACTTCAAGTTCGATTTTGATAATGCAGAAGTATTGGAGAGACACATTATTAAAATTTGAGTACAAATAAAGCCCAGTCTATGCCTGACTTGCCCACCAAGTTTCAGTCATGAATGTCTGACAGTTTTTATTTTATTGCTGTTCAATGATATGCAGGGAGACTTTGATGATCGTCTCATCAGTAGTAGGTGTGATCCTGAATAGTCTTCACACTCACTGTACCATAACCTCCCCCCAAACTGCTATCCGTGGGGTTATCTAAAATATAATGTCTTTCAAAACAATCCACACACTATTTCTGAACTGAAGAGGGCTATGCCAGTAAAAATCCGTGCGTCAGAGTTATTGACTAATTGGCACATCGTATTCAGATGTGCTTATCGTTGAATGGCAATAAAATCAAGACGGTTGGAAATTTATTGTTGAAACCTGGTGGACAAGTCAGGCATAGATTGAAGTTTATTTATACAAAATATGGTCTGATCTCAGAAATTATTGTGAATTTTATTAATGATTTCATGGGTTGCATTTTTTTTTGGGGGGGGGGCCTATTTGTGGGCCTTGGGGGGGGACCTATGTGTGGGACGTATGCGGTATGTTTGATACCCGCCCCCCAATCTAAGTCATTGTCGTTGACTGTAATCAACAATAATAATTCCACCACAAACAGAATACACATAAAGACCCAAAAAATATAAACGTAATAACTTTCTTTTCAACAGGAATGAAGTTCTAGCCATTAAATAAAATAAAATAGATTTTAAGTGAAGATTGTTGTTGTCTTCTTCTTCAAGAACATTGTCTGGTTAACCACCCCCAAGAAAAGAATCATCAGAAAATATCTTCACCCTTAGCCCATAAAAAAGAAAGATGGACAATATCCGTAATCCCATTAAGGCATATATAACATTAAAAATAAAACAATAAAAAAATTGATCGACTGTAGGCTTTCTTTTCATTGGCTATTACACTGTGATGTAGGGGAGAGAGCCACTCTTTTCGCTTGATTGATCCACTTACCCTTGATCTTCACCTTATAATGCTGAGTGTATAGCATGGGGACACCGAGTACCATTTTTTGAGTTTTTGGTATGACTCGACCCAGGATTGAAACCCGATCACCCATCACATTTAGAAGACTCTTTTTTCATTGGCTACTTCACTGACAAGTAGGAGAATGTATCCCTCCTTTCCCTGGATTGTTTCCCTTTCCATTTGATCTTTAACTTATTATGCTATAAAAGTATCATTTTTTTTAGTCTTTGGTATGATGACCGAAGATTGAACCTTGGTCTCCCGGTTCGTTTGGCATAATGATTAAAATGTTTGCCAATGGGCCGGCATATAACATTACTAATCGAAAAGAAATAGGGTATTTGAAACGTACCTGACAGTTTTTGTAACTATCCAAGTCATCGTAGTTGACTGTACTGAACCGTGTGTATTATTAGAGAAAGCGATGCGATCTCTGTTCTAAAAACAAATAACAAGTGCTATATTTAGACATGTCTGGCTGATCCGATTGACAGGTACAATCAGAGCAGACACAATCACTATAATCATCACCTGTTCTGTTCTATGTAATTACAGATTAGTTTAACATAATTCTTTTCCTGATACTTCCTTGTGCTTCGAGGCATCTCGCATGGACTAGCGGATAGCGAGATCGACAAGTATATGATTGTTGTAATATTCCTTTGTGAACGTTGAGCGGTTTCATTTAGACTCGCATGCGACGACGTAGCTGCCTTGGAATCTATTCCTCATAGCTAGAAGATGTTTATGGTGGATAAAAAAAAAGCATGGCCGCCTATAGAAAGATAAATTATGAGCTCAAATAGATGGTAGCAGTGGGAGAAATGAAGTTAACTGTGGAAGGTGTGGGGGAGAAATTGGTAGCGGCCTTTTGGGCTTAATTCTTCCTACTGCTACTTTACGTCACAAACGGACCAAACTTTTTCAAATATATGTAGTTGTGTGTTATTTTTTCAAACCATTCATCCCGAGAAGGTCTAGAAATAAAGACGAAACGTTGATGAATACATAAATAATATTTTTGGTTTTCCTTTTTATCATTTTCCATTATGTTGGAATATTATTTCCATTTTTTATCATTCATATATATATATATATATATATATATATATATATATATATATATATATATGAGAGAGAGAGAGAGAGAGAGAGAAAACAATTATTTTGCTATTTAATAAGAAAATCATGGTTCTATATATATCTCTTTACTCTCTAATATATATATAGTTAGAATTATGAATTATGGAATATATATTCTAGGCAAAACAGTGAGTAACGTGTCACATATTTTTTTCCCTAAACTTTACCATTTAAGGGGTGTGCTCCCCTCCCCCCCCAAAAAAACAACTTTTAAAATAAAAATTTAATAGAGAAAAGAATTGCTCTACATCAAATTTTTAGTTAGATTATGTAATAAAATTTTAACTAGACTGATGCAACATGCGTGATCGTCAATAATATGTATGTGCAGGATAAACTCCTAAACTAATGAACTCGTCATTTTGAATTATGAGATCATCAAATAGTAGCTCTCAAAAATAAATTACGTCTCATCACTTACGGGATGGATAGAGTGCACATGTATCTCTTATATACCTCTGTGTATGCAAATGTGTCGGGTATTCTGCTAATCTCTATTTATATAAAGTTATGTATGTGTATATGTTTATCTATTTGTATGTACATGATTCACTCCTAAACTAAGCGAGATGTGATTTACTACCGATTAAATAACATTTAGTTACTTATGCTGTCAAAAATAAATTACGTTTCGTCACTTATGGGATAAATAGAGTGCACATGTGTCTCCTATATATCTCTATGTATGAATATGTGTAGCTCAAAATTATATACATATATAACCTTCACAGGTAACATGAATTGGAACAAATACATCGAAGACATTGCCAGGGCTGCCGCAAAGAAGGTTGGCTCCCTTTACCGTGCTAGTAAACTCCTCTCACCTGACATTATCCTGTATCTCTACAAAGCCACCATCCGCCCATGCATGGAGTATTGTTGCCACATCTGGGCTGGTGCATCATCTACTAGTCTCTCCCTCCTTGACAAGGTCCAAAAAAGAATCGTCAACCTAATAGGTCCCTCACTGTCAACCAAGCTTCAGCCTCTGTCCCATCGCCGCAATGTAGCATCCTTGTGCTTGTTTTACAAATACTTCAATGGATTATGATCCGATGAACTGGCTACTCTGGTGCCCCCTCGACGTAAATTCACTAGACTAACTCAACAATCAACTAAATCTCATTCATTCACTGTGGAGGTCCCCAGATGTCGGAGAGCCTTCTACTCATATAGCTTCTTTCCTCGTACTGCTGGCCTCTGGAACTCCCTTCCTGCCCCCTGTTTCCCCGACAGTACAGACATGCAGAAGTTTAAAACTAATGTAAACAGACATCTCGCTGCACAGATCCCAATCTAGGTTGACTGCCCCCTACCTTCTCCCCTCCTCTTTTTTCTCAGTAGCCCCTTACGTCTACAGTGGCGTCCTGCCTTGTTTGGGGTTAACTATGTTAAAAAAAATTTTTAAATAAAAAATTACTTATACCCTTCCTGGGACGGATATTCTTCTAGGTCATTATATAACATGTTAGTTTAATCTTTCCTTAGGTAACAAATTTATATAATACTAAAACTCTGATAATCTTGTACCAATACCACTCTGATGGCATATCGATTACATATCCTCTGAATCTTTTCAGACAAGCCCTTCATAAATGGTAGACAGACTGTGATGAGTTTTCTGGTAGAGTCCTTTGATGTTTAATCCGGATTTTTAGGAGCTGATGTCATGCTCTTTTTCAGTGGAGGGGGATTTCTCATTACTACACACGATAATAACCCAGATTAACATAATAATCAATTAACACTTCTAACCGGTCATGGCTGATAGAACGAGAATAATCTACCCCCCCCCCCCCCGAATTAAATAAAGGGTTCAGTTCGAAATTCTGTATACATTTCTGAGTTCTGATTTCCAAGTTCGAAAAAAAACGCACCTGAAGAAGGCCGCAGATTACATCGGCCGAAATGCTGTAAAAATAACACCCAAGATGAGAACAGTTGTTCAAATAATACAAATTATCAATCCTCATCTCAAAAATTCCGAAACATAATATCAAATCTGATAATCTTGCTTGTTTGCATATTGAATGTTTTAGATCGTAGAAGAAACGGCCAACAAGAAGTGATGGGAGGAGAGGAGTAGGAGGCAGGGGAAATCATGGGAGATGGTGAATAGCAGGCACTACCGAACGTTGGGGGTACCAATTTATATCAGAAGATTGTATCCGGGGTCACCAGTTATTGGGAAGCTGTCCTGGCCTTGGTAGGGTTATTTCAGACGATGATTGCATTTTGGAAATTGCCAAGAACCACGCCACCAATTAATATAAATTGTCTATAAAAGTTATGTTATGGTGAAGGAAGAAAATGAAGGATATTAAACTGATGTACATGCATATTAAAATGGAAATAAATGAAATATTGAGGAATAGAATGGTCACCAGTTAGCAAGTGCTAACTTAACATGAACAGAGTTTTGTAAATGAAAAATCAAGGAAAACATGATTAAATAACAAAACATTTATATAACTATGAATTTACATGAATATAAAAGTCATTTTTAATGAAGAAATGTTCATTTTGGAAAGTTTATGCAAACTCATGTTTTAGTAGGAAACTGTTCAATGGATAAGCAGACACGAAGGCTAAGGATGTGTGTGTCTATGTATGTGTTAGTGTGAATATGCGTGTGTGAGTATTAGGAACTGTGTGTGAGCCTACCTTGTTCTGTTAGTGTGTGTGAGTGGGTGACAGTTTGCTTCTGACCCCTATGAATATGTGTGCGAGATGATGGAGCGAGCGTATATGTGAGTTTTGAGTGTTCTTTCTTTTCACCTCCCCTGGTCAAAAGAGCGTTGGGTGGGAAGAGCATACGTTCGTGGGTTCTTTTTCTGATGTCTAACCACTTGGATCTCTGCGTTTGCCTGTTCAGTTTTACGTTTTTTTATTGGGGTTTCTCATTTCACACAGGCTTACTATATTTTTGGTTTAAATCGAGCAGGGTTCATTCTTATTGGCTAAAAATTCTGATTTAGCGACATGTGAAAACTCTTTATTTGCTTTTGGAAGTGAGGGTGTATCCAAATGAACCGGAGAAAGAAAGAGAGTGGCTATTTAGGCCAGTAGCTTTTTGGTGTTCGTTCGAATTGCATCTCTCCTCACCTAAATGTCTTATTGATTATGTGAATAGAAAATATTCCTTCATTGAATTATCTGTCTAAATATGTAAGCATTTTCTTACAATAAATCAATCAACACATTAGTGCATCAATTTTATTTTTTTAATTTAGTAAACTTTTGTAAATAATATTATATTAAAGCAAAATTACAAAAATGGAGAGTATGGACGACTGGAAAACACCGGAATATTTGAAGGGAGTGACTTACATCATGATCTGCGTTGAAATCTTCACAACTCCTCATACAGGAGTCGCAAGACCCAAAAGAATTGCTAAACAAAAGCCAAGAAACTCTTCAACAAAGTTGAACTGTTGACACTCTGGTTCTTCTAACAACACACAGTTGCACAATGCGCAAAACAAGGAGTTGCTAGTTTACAGTCCGCACAAAGTTCTGCATGTTATGAAGACATAGTTCCTTTAAACTGTGATGGTCTTTGAGTATGTTTCTTAGTACGGCCACATCATGCCAGCCACATCTTCGAAATGGCACTCGAACTCAATCCAAATGACTATATTGCGTTTCTGTCTGCTGTTGTCAAGCACTGGGTGGAGAGGGTGGGTATGGGAAGGCCATACGTGTGGAAACAGAACAGAAGTGGCTCTCTGATAACTTCTATGACCTCACTAATCCCAACATCTGGATCCCCAACTCACCTGATTGCAACCTCTTTGTATCGGTGGGTTTAGAATATTTCCTACTTTTTGATGATGGTGATACCTTTTGATCTTTGCGAACTTTGTCAAGGAATTTTGAAAAATGGTTCTATTTTTAAATTCCTATATTCAGCCTTTATGGTTTCGATAACTGTGTGCCTCTTCATTTGTTGTGTAATTATAATGGCTGCCATTGATAATTCTGAAATATAGAAAAAAATAAAGTCAAATATTCCTGCTAGAGTTCAAATAACGCATGTTCTTAAACCTCTTACGCACCCTGTATATAGATGTGTCGATTATAATCATTATTATCATGTAACAGTTATATTTTATAACTTTTACTAATGTACACCCTCAGTCAAAAATGACTAAAAAAAGAAATTATGCTTCGTCAGTGTTTACACTCGCTATTTATCTAGATATATTACTAAAATATTCATATAAAATCATAGAATTGCATAGGTAATTTCATTTTTCAAATGTTAATTATTATCATCATTTCTGATGACCTAAAAACAAAACACTCAGTTCTATAATAAAAATTATAGAGTAGAGAATTTTTTTCAAATTCATTTTAGGTGGTGGGGTAAGTCTGAGGTGGTTGTCTGACTTGCTATTTGCTTTCTGGCTTCCCCCTCAGCACTTGAAATGTTTTTGTCTGTGGGCTAAAAAAAAGTCATGTGTTTTACTCGCTTGTGTGACGAGATGGAAATATATATATATATATATATATATATATATATATGTATTGTATCACAAGTTAGTTAAAAAAAACAATAAAGTGCTCGACTATAGGTTCTACAAGAGCTAATATAATGTATTTTACTTAAAAACTATATATTACAGCGTCTGTTGGGTGTACCCGGGTTTCATTGATCTGGTCATACTGGATATAGGGTAGAATCCGACTGGTAAGAACTAGACTAATTCATCAGCACCTTTCAACGGGTGAAGGCTCAGAGAAAAAGGGTACAATCACGAATCACTGGTTTAGGTCAGGCAGTGCTAATTTTTTTTTGCGTTCCACCATAACGGATATTCCATGTTCGTAAAAAGTTGTCTGTTGTCTTTTTCTCTGAGTCTTAGCCTGTTGAAAGGTGCTGATGAATCGATCTAGTTCTTACCGGCTGGATTCTACCCCAGATCCAGTATGACCAGATCGATGAAACCCGGGTACACCCAACAACAATGTAATGTATAGTTTTTAAATAAAATATTTATATATATATATATACAGGGTGTTTCAAAAGTCTTGGGAACATTACAAGTTATTAAAAATCGTTATGTTCCCAAGACTTTTGAAACACCCTGTATATTAATTTAAAATAAATGATATTAAATTATTTTGACGTACATACGCTAGTGTTTCGAGCTTTGGCTCTTATCAGTGCAGGGACGGTCACATGGTTCGAACCCCTGCCACAGAGTCAACCTAGACCCCGTAAGCAGGCGCTGTAACCATTAAGTCAAGGGACATTACCACATTCAAGAAGGGAATTTAAGTTCTATTTATGCGAAGGGCGGCATATAACTATGGTTTACATAATGTTATATAACATTATATATATATATATTTATTTATATATATATATATATATATATATATATATATATATATATATATATATATATATATATATATATATTAAATTCCCGAAACAGTTTTTCATGGTAAACAACTGATGATCCCTTAAATAATGTTAAGACTAGTGTAAATTCTTGGAAGCAAACTAATATAGTGACTACAAAAAGTAAATTGACTTACAAAAAGTGATTTTCCACTGAACGATTTGGGACTAAAATGGGTTTTTTTTGTTTTTTTTGTATATAGTTTTAATGGTTGAGAAACTTCCGAGACTATATATATATATATATATATATATATATATATATATATATATATATATATATATATATAACATCATGTAAACCATAGTTATTCAGAGAACAATATTCCGTAATTCCTTCAAACACACTTTCATTTACAAGCAATTTTTTTCTGCCCATCTCAAGAACATTCTGCTCATTTCTTTATTCTCTTTTTTCTTTATGTTTACTCCTTCTTTTTCATATTTTACGTGTAAGGGCACCTAAATTTCACTACTTTAATAAATACATATTGCCCTTTATTATAGAGTGGAGGGTTGCTGAATCCAAGTAGTTTACTGATTAAAATTAATTTTTGTTATTATTGGGGGAGGAGAGTCACAGATTTGTGGCTGGCATTCAACTAAAATATGGTGTTGTAGTTTCCCATCACAGAAGATTTCAACAACGCATGATTTTCCAGCAATCTATACGGTAGCGTGGTTTTGAATAGTCAAGATTTAATAAGCGAGGCGGTTAGGGTTTATCTCACTCGAGAGTAATTATCTATATTTCTCTATGAGTGGAAATTTGCGTGCTTCCCAAGGTAGTTTTTAGTGCGTGGAGAGTAGGGCCAGCATTTGTCTATGACGACGCTTAGAGCCATTTATAAAAATTATCATTGCTTGACACGCCACCTGAGACGAAATAATATAGGACAAGATATAGCACAAAGTCATTTTATGTGTGGGGGGGAGTTGTTATGTGAAGGACTGCACCTTATCAACACTCAGGAACATATAAAAGAATTACCTCAGTCCACTCACAAATGAGGGCACCTCATTTAAGGTAAGCAATAAACCTAATATTTCTCCATTTGTTCCAAGGAGGAGGTGATATCTAGGAGGAAGGCCTCCTGTAACTGCATCCAATTTTGAACATTTCACAAATGAGAAGCACACACAAATATTCTATTTGCATATTTCTCTTTTCATTTGAATAGCCACGAGGTGGCAGAGCTGAAATGGGTACCGATGTAGATTGATGATCTGGGTGTGCCAAGTTCGAATCCTGTCAGTTCCATGGTCTCATTTTCACGATGGATGTTGGCAACCTTCACCTGATCCCTCCTCTAAGTGCCTGATTCGAGAAACAATGCCAGCAACAAATCAATCATCAACCGGTCAAAAAAGTTTTACTATGCTGATGTATACAAATTTACTTTTTTTTGAACCGTCTAGTTTGCATATTTGAATTTAACAATAGAGGGGGGAGGGGGTAATTTAGGATGTTAGCAATTTGGTCAGATCCGCAATTGAACCGGGTGCTGTTGCTTAAGATGCAGGGATCAAAAAATAAGTAAATATTCTTTTCTTCCAAACAGATTTTTTTGTCTTCCAATGGAGATTAAATCTGGACAGGAAAAAGAGATGTGTGCAAGAGTAGACTTCGATCCTATGGCCACGTTGAAGGAATGGATGTGAGTTATTGAGTTAGTAGATGTAGAACAGTTGAGGTAGCAGGCGCAGTTCACGTAGCAGGCGCAGTTCACAGAGGAAGACCAAAGAAAACATGGGGGAGAAATGATAAAAATAGGGATAAAGGTCTAGCCAGAGATAGGCCGGTTTGGAAGTCAATTTCTTAAAGCCGTCCAACACATGTCAGCATGTAAAACGGACATTAAATCAAATATGTTGTTGTTGTTGATGATGATGATGAGGAGGAGGAGTGGCAGTTGAGACTTTGATATCACGTTCATTTTCTATACCGTGAGACAATGATCACGTCAAATTAACGCATAATACAGGGTGGGGCATAAAGAACTCCCACATTTGGAGTGGGTATTGTGCGAGCTGTTATAGTGGTAGAGAGGTCGAGTAGGTCTCAATCAGTAGACTAGGTGATGTCATTTTCATTTTCTTCAACAATTATTGTCTGTTTCTCCATCAATTATCGCGGAACGTTGATGGAAATCTTTTCTTTTCTAAATGAATCAATGCGAAAATATTTCCATTTATCACTCCTATATTACCATCAAAACGGATCACTATTATTTAAATCAATAATACAACATAATATTTTCAAATAGTTGTCTTTCGGTCTTTCGTTTGTACTATATATACAATATAGTACGAACGAAAGACCTAAAGACAACTATTTGAATGTCTAATTTGCTTAACTATTTTTTAAACATAATAAATGAATGTTTGGTGTTATTTTATTTGTAATTTTATTGTACTATTTTCCTATATATATGCAATAGTTTTGTCAATATTAACAGTAATTAATTAAAGTGGTTTAATCAAAAAAAGATAACTTACCAAAACATAATTAAAATAGGACATTCATTAATTTTCAAGGGAGGTAATCCAAATGAAAACTATTAGTTTTAAAAATTACAATAAATTTTTATTACGGGTGTGCCATGTAAAAACAATACTAAGAGCTTGATTAATAGCCGTCAGATGGCGGATAGTTCTTTGCTTGTATGTACATAAAATTGACTTCACGGTGGAAGGTCTACTTGTTAATTTTTAGACGTGAAGGAATGCTATGGAATGTAAAGGTCTGTGAGTGAATGCGTCCAAGACCAAAGTAATAACAGTGTTGGAAAGCTCCCCAAAAGAACACATTTCCCCTGTTCATTTTGTGGAAAAGGGGGTTGGGAGCAACTTTTTTGTGGTACTTGTAAGCATTGGGTAAATAAAATAAAATTAATCAAATCTATTGGCAGAAAATAACAAAGTGCAACAAGCCATGTAACAAAGACAGTTAAAAGATGTCTACGTCGATATACCGTCGGAATGTTTTGTCCAAGGCAACTTTAATCCTGGATATGATAGACATCGTCACTACCTCTGGTACGCTGTTTCACAAAGCGGAAACACAGACAGAGAATGCTACCTTTTTTTCTAATGACTGCTAGGATTCTCTAAATTAAATAGCTATCAGCATCACTACAAATGGAATTAAACATTTTGTCTTGAGATAAATTAAAGCTGCTAAAATTTATTTCTTTTCTTTAAATATTCACATAAAATCAAATTTATTATCAAAAAATAGCAAAGTGCAACAAGCCATGTAAAAAGACAGTTAAAAGATGTCTACGTCGATATACCGTCGGAATGTTTTGTCCGAGGCGACTTTAATCCTGGATATGATAGACATTGTTTCTACCTCTGGTACGCTGTTCCACGAAGCGGAAACACAGACAGAGAATGCTGCTTTTCTTTTAATAAGACGAAAGCGACGATGGTACACAAGATTTACAGTGGAATTATAGGTAGGGTGAGAGATTATAACCAGTGTTTGTGTGCAAGAGGTGTAAGACAATGGAGATGGATGAGAACTCAGATGTGGAGAAAGTATATCTGAATGTTGGAGCTATTGTGGTTGTTTTGTTACCTTGGTGGATAGGAAGGAGCTGGTGCTGGTAAGAATTAAAAGTGGATGGAGTATGTTCAGGGAACTTCTGTCATTACTAACCAGCAGAGCGTTACCGCTGTCGATTAAAGGAAGAGTTTATTAAGCATGATATGAAAATTATACGAGTGATGTGTGATGTGAGTTTTAAAAACACGCTTAGATCTGATGACCTCAGAGGAAGATTAAATCTGTACAGTATAGAGAGGTGTGTGCAGAACAGGAACCTTTGTTGGTTTGGTCACATTGAAAGAATGGGTGAGAATGATTGGGTTAGTAGATGTAGAACAGTTGAGGTAGCAGGGTCAGTTGACAAGGGAAGGTTAAGGAAAACATGGGAGGAAGTGATAAGGATGAATTTGAGGGAGAGGGATGAAGATCTGGCTAGAGATAGATTAGTTTAGAAGTCAATTGATAAAAGTCGTCCAACACATGCCAGCATGTAAAACTGACATAAAACCAATGATGATGATGACGACGAAGAAGAATCGATAAAGTTGATAAATCTTTTTTTATCCCATTTACAAAAGCTCTCATGGAATGAACATCAGATGAAATATGTGACACAAATTAACCTCCTATAGCATTTAGTGAATAAACGGTCCTCGGTCAATTTAATGGAAGGTGCTCGACTGTGCTTCAATCTCTGGTTTCTTCTTGTAAAACATTCACAGCAAGAACTCGTCTTATTACCTCAACTGCAAAGAACTTTCCTTTCTTCCTCCATGTGCCTAACATCAAACAGAATTTAAATGAACAGAGTCTCTTTCCAAGAACTTCCCATCTCTGGAACACGTTACCACAGGATTGCTTCCCTGTGGACTACAACATGGTCATCTTCAAATCCAATGTCAATAAATACTTGTCATAAACCGTTCTCATAAGTCATCAAATTTTATTAATTCCGTTCATTTTCAATACTCGTATAATATACTGTCAATCTATCCATCTCATTAACCCTTATCCTCAAGTGGTTTTTAGCCTTAATGAGTGGTGACTTATTAGTAAAAAAAAAATTGTTAACTCTGGGAGGCTGCTCATTTTATTTATGACATTGCCACTAAACATGTTAATCATTGGTGTTGTGGACCTGGGTAAGGCCGAATGAATGACACAGGAACACATGGTTTAAATGAACAAAGGTATATATTATATAATAGAAAGAAAAGAGATACAAGGAGATGTGCTCTCAACCGCCATTGCCGGTTTGCCTGGGAAGAAGAGAACAAGTGTCACGTGCTTCCTGTTTTTATAAGGTGGACGAGTCCATTAGTTCTCCGTAGGTAGGTACGGCACCATAACAATTGGTAAATCACTTAAAACTAGGGGTGGGACGTAATGGGTGAAAATTTCAGATTCATGCGAGTAGTATTTTTTTTGTGTTCATTTATACATAAATAACACTAGTTTTTGGCTATTTTACATTCATGAAAACCCTTTCACACCCTGAAAATGGTCCTAAATTAAAGTACTATATCAGATTTAACCATCTATATCCATTCATAGCGTTTGAGGATGTTTTAGGACCTGCAATGTCGCATGAAACCACTTTTTCACCGAAAAATGATGGATTTTGAGTCCCGTGGAGCCCTAACGGCTATTTTTGGCCTGCACCTTCTGAATTTTGCAAAATTTTCAAAATGTTTGATTGTTTAGTGTTATTTATGTATAAATGAACACAAAAAAATACTACTCGCATGAATCTGAAATTTTCACCCATTACGTCCCACCCCTATTAAAACAACTCAATCAATGAATCATTTACCACAGGTTTAATATTTCGGTATTAGAATGCAGAATTAAACTGAGATAACCTTATAAGGGTTGAAAGGTCGTTAAAACCGAACAAACAATTAGAAGGCAGAAAGGGTTATCATGCCATAAAACAGACAAAATAATGCAATTAATGAATTATCACAGTGTTATATTAAAGTAGTCTTGAAGAGTATAAAAACAAGTCGGGCATAGACTGAAACTTATTTGTACCGAATATTATTGGATTGCAGAAAGGAGGATTGCATGGCGAGAAGAGAATAATTACTTGCTATTCTTTCTGATAGACTTTAGACTAACTAGATATGTCTCATGGACTTTAGCAAGATTCCCCACTGGAGGGATTGTTTCGTTATATGTAAATGGTCTATTGATACCATGGTTCATGCAATGTTTATGTGATCAGATGGATAATAAAAGAATTGAACCATGAAACGATGTTTGTGTGGTTTAACAACTAATTGGTTTGAGTGTGAGGCACATAATGAGACAATGAAAGGTGGGAGCAGCAATAATAAGTAGACAAGTAATATCTCACACTGTTGGTTGCTTACTTCCGATTGAACTCTCTCGTAATAATTTGAAATATTAAGGATTATTTTTAAAAAAGGTAAAAGATTAAAGCTAATATCTAAAATTGAAATATTTTGGTTCAGAGTTATAAACTATTTTGGTTGTTAATTTTTATACAATACAGATTATCACAATTATTGATTCGTTAGTTACTTAGTTAATTATAAAGAGAAGATAATCCATTGTAATCTGGTCTAATAGTTTATTAACTTTAAGTGTCTGCCAGTTTTTCTTGAATAAGTTAAATATAATGTTTACATTTAAAGTTTTAATTATCAAGTTATGAAATAAACCCTTGTCATATTTCTAGTTAGGAAAAAATTTGAGGTTTATTCAAAGTTCATTCTTTTTCTGACTGTTACTTGAATTGTATTAAATTGTTTTAATAATTCTTGTATTGTTGACTGACCTTTTAAAAAAATTATCTAAATTAATAAATGCAAAAGTTTTTTTTCATTTTTCATACCAATATTACCATCAAAACCACTCACTGTTATTTAAATCAATAATACAACATAATATTTTGAAATACTGTATATAAAGTAGAGAACAAAGCCCCAAACACAGTTATTTGTATGCCTAATTTGCATAGCTATTTTAAAACAGTTTATGATAAATTAATGTTGGGTGTTATTCATTTGTAATGTGATTGTCTGATTTAGAGAGCAAGGACCCAAACACAGCTATTAATATGCCTAATTTCCATAACTATTTTTTAAACATAATTTTTTTTTTTAATTTTCTATTTTTTTAATGAATTAATGTTTGGTGTTATTTCTTTGTAATCTCATCGTCCTATTTTTCTATACAGATGCCATAATTTTGTCAATATTGACAGTAATTAATTAAAGTGGTTTAATAATAAAAAATGATAAATTACCCAAACCTTTCTTAAAATATTATGTTCATTAATTTTCAAGGAAGGTAATATAAATGAAAACTGTTATTTTTTAAAATTATAATAGATTTAAATAAAAGGTATGTTATGTTGGTTATGCAAATAAAAATATGTAATGTAAGTTATGCAAATAAAAAATATGTAATGTAAGTTATGCATTTAAAAAGAATACTTAGAGCTTGATTAATAGCCACCGGATGTCAAGTAGTTTTTGCATGTGATTCATAAAGCTTTGTCGTTTGTCTTGGCCTTCATCGTCATTGCATTATGTAAATTTGAGAATAGCAGTTATAAGTGTATATTTGTGAATATGAATTTAATTGTAGTTTAAAAGGAATGAATTATGTAAATGGCAAAACCCGTCTAGTGTCTGAGCGACTTTTTGTAACAGTATATAAGGAAGTTGAAAAAAGTATTAGTTTAAGTAAGATTCTTGACACGTTTTCCGTTCTAATCGCAGTCTCGTCTTGAAATCACTTGGTTCTTCTTTGTTTATATGTTATCTAATGTTATTTAATGTTATCTAATCTAAATTAATTGATTAATAGTTTCCTAATTCTAAAGGTATACAAATATTATGAACGCTGACTTGAAAAAATGAATTAATTAAATTGTAATTACTCGAGCCCCCCTCTCTCTTACGTTTACAAAAATTCTCCAGGACGGACAGACAGACAGACAGACAGAGAAAGTGCTCGTTATATTATAAGTAAAAACAGGGAGCAGGGAAGGAATTCCAAAGACAAGCAATCTGAGGAAAGAAGCTATCAGAGTAGAACATCTTCTGACATCTAGAGACCTATAAAGTAATGGAATTAGATTTTGTTGTTAGTCGGGTCAATCAGAGGTATTTATGTGGGGGGGGGGGGTTCAAGTGCAGTAAGGTTATTCTGCACTGGTTGTCACATAGCCCAAGGAGTCATCACCAATGTGACTCCCATGTAATAATTTACATTTAATCATACTTCCATCAACTTAATGCCATACCTTGTCTTCTCAGACATTGTCAACATTGTGCGCGCGTGGAGCTATCTTGCTGGACTGAGGACGATGTTTCTAAGTTGTATAGATAATAATTAATAATTTGTAAAAATATTTCTTATATATATATGATTAAATATTTATGAACACGTTTTGGAAATTCCAAAAGGTTTCATAAATATTTAATAATACATATAACAAATACTGACTCAACAGCTCATGGGTGTTCTAGTAAATGAATAAAAATAAAACAAACCTGATTTAAGTATATATTATTTGGATTATTCGGACTACTATTCTCATCGTAGATGTTATTCTCACAATGTTTTGGCCGATGTAACCTCCAACATTCTTCAGGTGAAGAAGGTAGAAAGTTACATCAGCCGAAACGTTGTGAAAATAACATCCAAGATAAGAAAAATAGTCTGAATAATACAAATAATACAAATAATACAAATTATTAACCCTCATCTAAAAAAATCCGTATGTACTTAGAAACCTGTTGTGTCTAACGATGACAGTCCTGCCTCAGCTTTTGGTGCTACCAGATCAGGCTGTCTGAAGATACCGGCTTCCTGACTTAAAATGCACCAAATATTGATGTTATTTTTTTGTTACCTTTCCCTTTGCAAAACGCAATCATGTTCTGCAAAGCTAAAAACAAAAACAACATTTTTCCTCTACAAAACAACCAAACCAAACACCATGAATAAATATTTTAAGATATAAAGAACTTGAAGCATAAAAACTTTTACCAAAATGACTTCTGATTTAACATTAACTAATCCGAAAAGGGTTGATATGTCGTAAAGCAAAAAAAAAACAAAACAAGCACCATGAATAAATATTCTAAGATATAAAGAACTTGAAGCATAAAAACTTTTATCAAAATGACCGGATTCGGCATTAAATTACCCGAAAAGGGTTGATATGCCATAAAACAAAACAACCAAACGAAACACCATTAATAAATATTTGAAGATATAAAGAAAGTTCTTAAAACCTTTTATCAAAATGACCGGATTCGGCATTAAATTACCCGAAAAGGGTTGATATGCCGTAAAGCAAAACAACTGAACCAAACATGATGAATAGATATTCGAAGATATAAAGAACTTGAAGCATAAAAACTTTTACCAAAATGACTGGAATCGGAATTAAATAACCTGAAACGGTTGGTATGCTGTAAAACAAAACAACCAAACAACAACCTGCTTCTGCTAATAACGAATCCTTATTTGGCTATATAACTTAATCCATGATCTGCACCACGTTTAAAGTTACATCAGTCGAAGCGTTGTGAAAATAGCATTCAAGATGAGTATAGTAGTCTGAATAATTCAAATAATACAAACTTGTGGACCTTGCTTGTCACCATGTACACTAGATGATGTCATCCATTTGTGACATCATCCATTGAAACTGTTTTTTAAATTTTTACTTCAGTAAGTTCTCAGAAATCAAGGGGCCCCTTCTTGGGGCTAACACTTTATTTCTGTATGAGATACATAGACATCCGAGTGTTCAATCAAGATTCTCAAACATTGAGTTAGTAAAGCAGTGAAGAACACTAATTTCCCTCTCCCCAATTGACTACTTAATTATGTTATAGTTTGTCCAAGAATTCATCTAGTCTGGTGGAGTATCCAGCTAAGTGCTGTTACTTGAGGTAACATGGCTAGGCGAAGATGTACCATTCCTCGTATGAGCCAGTGTATAGCCGTGTTGAAGGGATCTTATTTGGGCTTCGAATACTATGTTACTTTGAATATTTGGTCAGTTTACTTGTAGGGTGAAGTATCCTCATGTCAGGTTGTCCTGACAAACCCTTGTACAGAGAGACCGAAGACACTCGAGGATGGTGTCTAGTGGGCATTCAAATTGAAACAGAGGTGGGGAGAACTATACACAGTGAATTATGTCACTAAAGAATAACATTATCCATTAAAACAGAGCGATGGGATAACCGTGCACAGTGGATGATGTCACACATCAAACCAGAGATAGAAAGGAGGAAAGAGATTCTCTATGACGTTTTATCTAGAGATCCATGACCCTTTGAGTCACGGATCCCGACACAGGGAACACCCTAAACCCCTGGGGGCCTATTATTTACTAAAACTCGTTTGTACATGAATGTTTTGGATGGTGAGAAGAAGGGCAAGTGGCGTAAATAAAGGGCAAAAGATGAGAGAAGTGGTGAGAGGAATGGAATGATGTAAATAATTAAAAGAGAAAGAAGGCGAGAGAAAAGGAAAGATGAGAGATGAGGAAAAAAGAGAAAAAGTTTATTGAAGTAGTAATTACATTAACTATAATCCCTCGATTAAGATAATTAATATTCTCAGCAAATGTATTAATTGGGGTTTTAATCTAATAGTAAAATTATATACTACTATAAATACAAGAACATGCTCAAATAGGTCAATGACAAAAAAAAGTATATATATATATATATATATATATATATATATATATATATATATATATATATATAAAGTAATCCAACAAAAGATATAAGCGTCAACTAATATCTTATAATTAGTGAAACATCCGGATAAAAACTGAAGCTCAATATACTGGATAGAGCATTAATATTATAATATAAAATGAAATAATAAAATAAGGTGCCAATCAAATTTTATTAGAATTCAAATATATATATATATATATATATGAAAAAGACAAAAGGGTAGAAATTTTACACTGTAAGAAATCATGAAAAAAACGAGAGATTTACCAGTTTCAATCGGATCAACGAACGTCTTCAGAAAAAGTGAAGATTTAAAATTTATTGAATAACGGCAAAACATATTGAAAAAAGAAGATGCACAACGGAATGCTTTTGGCACGTGCGTTACTATTTGAAAATATGCTTCGTGTGTGACAAAAATGTTTAAATGGGAAAGGGGGTGGAGAAAAAAAAAAAGAAGAAAAAGAAAAAGAATGGTTACACACGTACCAAAAACGTCCCGTTGTGCTGCGTCTTCTTTTTCTTATGTTTTGCCGTTACTCAATAAATAAAAAATCATCACTTTTTTTTTTAAGACGTTCGTCAATCCGAATGAAACCGGTAAATTTCTTGTTTTTGATGATTTCTTCCTGTGTTCAATTTGTTTTTCCTTTCATACATCTTGTCTCCACAGCATTTAATTTCATGATATATTGTGCCTTTTATCCTCATATATATATATATATATATATTACATTACATTTTACCTTTTTTTTTTTTTTTTTTTTAAATGACTTAAAGCTTCTTTAGACTATATATATATATATAAACAAATAAATGGTGAAACTAAAAATTGTACAAAATACAATATCTATTGAGTCATCAGTTGTTCAAAACAAGGGGGTTTAAATAAAAGAAATTTTATTATTCCTTTCTTAATAGGGGGGGGGGGCGTAATGGGTGAAAATTTCAGATTCATGCGAGTAGTATTTTTTTGTGTTCATTTATACATAAATAACACTAAACAATCAAACATTTTGAAAATTTTGCAAAATTCAGAAGGTGCAGGCCACTAGTTTTTGGCTATTTTACATTCATGAAACCCCTTTCACAGCCTGAAAATGGTCCTAAATTAAAGTACTATATCAGATTTAACCATCTATATCCATTCATAGCTTTTGAGGATGTTTTAGGACCTGCAATGTCGCATGAAACCACTTTTTCACCGAAAAATGATGGATTTTGAGTTCCGTGGAGCCCTAACGGCTATTTTTGGCCTGCACCTTCTGAATTTTGCAAAATTTTCAAAATGTTTGATTGTTTAGTGTTATTTATGTATAACTGAACACAAAAAATACTACTCGCATGAATCTGAAATTTTCACCCATTACGTCCCACCCCTATTCTTAAGCCAAGTTTTTACTTTAAAGGTATATATATATATCATATCTTTATTCTCCTGTTCCTTATATATATATATATATATATATATATATATATATATATATATATATATATATATATATATATAAATTAATTTTTACGTAAATAAAAGTAATCCATGGACACATGTTTCTGGCTATCAGTCGTCATCAGAATGGCTAACCTAGACAAGGATCGAACCCTTGATTATATTGTTTGTAGTCTAACGTCTTACCACCAGACCATGCCACCTTGTCCGGAATATTTACGATTATTTATCGCCTAAATATATTAAGTTACATAGTTAGTTATTGTTTTTACTGGTGATAGAAACAGTGTTGTTTTTGTATTTTTCCACTTCCTAAGCGGTAAAGAGTATGCAGAATATTACATTAAGTCACCCTTAATAGAACTTGTCATTATTTTTATTTTATATACATATATTTATTAATTAATTTTTACGTATATAAAAGTAATCCATGAACATGTGTTTCTGGCTATAAGAATATTGCATTATTTTTGTTGTTGATGAAACTCGGTCCGTAAACTACGGAAATAAACTTTTAAATGTTGCATTGTTGTCTCATCCCCTTCGAAACAGTTATAATATAACGAGCACCTTCTCTGTCATTCTGTCTGTCTGTCCGTCCTGGGGAATTTTTGTAAACAGAGGGGAGGGGGAGCGAGATAATTACTATTGAATTAATTTCAAAGTCAGAAACATAATAAATACATTGGGCCACATATTAAAGACTAAATAAACAATAAATAATTTTCGGCGGCAACGTCGCGATTCAAACTCGCAACCTTGACGCTAACTGCCAAACACTCTACCGAAACCCCCACCGAGACATAGTTAAAATCTAAATTTAATTTTCTTACTTGAACAAATCGCTTTTTTTTTCACATCTCTCATTTGGCAATAAATGATCGTATAATAATTGGTTCTTTTTATGCTTTGGGGTCTGCGTCCGCGCTCGATATGTTCTTCCAAGCAAGTTATATAGTGTTGAATATTTTTTATTGTTATTCTGAGTAAAAACATTTTTTTTTTTTTAAATGAAACAGAAACTACCACTTTATCAAGGCCGAGGCCACCCGTGGACAAGTGTTTATGTGATTTCTATTTCATCCCCCTCCAGGAGATTAGACGCAAGTGTCATGTGAGTTTGATGGAAGTGTTTTCAGTGGAATAACTTGGATTTGAACGTGGCACACCCAGGTTCTCAGTCCACATCGATACCAACTAAGCCACTGTGCCATCCCCAACAAAAACATCTCATGAACCATGGTATTTATTGTCCCATTTAAATGTACCCCTCCCTCTATGAGCTGTGGGGAGCGTGACTTCTCAGCTCTTGCGTAACGTGTCTGCTTCATTTCAAGTTAAGCCAAAAAGCAAGTAAGCTTCTCTCACTTCTCGCTAGTGATGTCACAGCCACGGGAGAACTACGTCTCACCTTTCCTCTACTCTCAACAAAGTCTGGTCCTGGTCTACAAACTGGGATATACAGCCAAACTCTGCAAAATGCAGTCATCTTCTCATCAGCTCTCTTAATCTAATAACTATTGATCAAATTTAATGCAAATCTGAAATATTTGAATTTTCAAATGGGAGGTTGTGTCCATATTATGCTCTTTAAAAACCGTTTAAAATACTTAAAGAAAGTGAAATTTGGGGAGTATTTATTAATTGATGTTTAATACCCATTGTTAAAATTTCACAATTTTGCATAAAACTAAATATAGCGCATATTACCCACCCTTATGCCTAGCAGCTGTGTTCTAAAAATTCATAATGACAGTTAATTAATTCAGGAGTGGATCATATACATAGAAATATATAAACATATACACATACTTAACTTTATATAAATCGATGGATTTAGACTTCAAAAGCAAGATGCTATTGTGACAATGTCGATTGTCGCAGCGTCCTTAAAAACAAGCCATATCAAAAGCAATTTTTACCATCATCGTTGCATTAAAAAAACAACTAATCCTGAAACGTGCCAGGATCATAGGGGTGCTGCATTGATGAATGTAGTAGTAGTAGTAGTACTAGTAGTAGTCTCCACGCCTGGTGGCTGTGGGCGTTCACCTGATTTGTAACAAAAGTTCCTCCCAATCTACTCAGGCGATATTTTTTTTTAACTGAACTAAAAATACAGGTAATAAAGATAGATGTCACTATGTGATGATGTAAGGTAATATAATAATTAAATATATGTACATTTTGTTAATTTTTACAATTGATTTGTGGTGGTTCGTGATTGATCTAATGGATAGAGTTAGCTAATGCATCTAGCATATAAAATTAAGTCAGTCAGATTCTCAAAGTTAAACAGAAATAGCTTTCGTCCTACAATATCAATATTTCATTTTGCATAGCCATTTGCTTTTCTTTACTTTTGTTCCATGTTGGTAAGAACAAAAAATGTAATTCTCTTTAATTTCTTTGCAACTATACTTTATCCTGCTCGGAATATTTTTTAGACTCTACCCGGTTCGGTTTTGGACTTTTACAAAATGTTACAGCAGCTAAAAAGTCAGTGTCCATTTTGAAATGAAACTGACTGACCACTCTCTGTCTATTTATGTTTTAATGTGTTCATTTCTTTGGTTTAGGAGCATAAATCAACCATAGTACTGAAATATTGGTCTTCAAACTTTACTTCACAACAGAAATTACTTTCTAATTGACTGTTTAAAGGCTTCAAAATCAATTTCGCTTTCCGAACTTAAACATAAGTGTAAACAATTTGGCTATTTTGATCCATTATTAATAAAAGACTCCTGGGTAATGCCGGATAGGTATGTAATACGATGAAGCCCAATATTTTTGTTTGTCTGGTTAACCCAAGTGTCAGATGCAACGGAAATAATCCAATTCACTTTCTCGTTTCTCATCAAAGGAAAGTTGCTTCCCTTGGTGTAAAGAACAAGACAGTTTTTTGTTATAAAAATAATGCTTTTTTAGTTAAATTAATTTACAAATGAACAAACGGGTCTCAGATCTGCGTCAATTTGGTCACACTGATTCGCTTTTCTTCTCCACAAGTTTCTCTGTCTGTTAGACTCTCTCTCTCTCTCTGGGCACCCAACAGGCACCCTGTTAAATAACTTTTATTTACATCATTTGACATTAACTCTGTTGTAATGTCTGTGACCCAATTCACAGCTTTCTCGGACAATACTATTTTTTTGTTGATTTTTACCCCGCCTAATAAACCAGTATCGTATGGGCCTTTGGGTCTGGATTTACGCCTGTCTATTGGGGGTTGTCTGGTCCTGTGCAGTTCTAGGAGGTGCACCATCCCAGGCTTTGTCTCTCCTCTTTGGGGAGGAATAAGTTTATTGCTTACTGTCTGAGGCGCCCTACCGGGAATGCCGACGGGGCTGCCCAGGCAATTTTTTAATGGCCAGAGTGCTCACCTCTCGAGCGCTGGCTTATCTAATCCCACTTTCCCGACCTTGTGTCACATCTTACCTTGTGGGAGGTAGATAAATAAAACTATTTTTTGTTGATTGTGTTTTTCAAACTGCTGACGTTATGGACAAATAATTTTTGGGGGTTTGTGCATTTCTTTCCAAAATAATTCTTTACTTTTTTTTTGTTTGGGACTCAAATTTGTTTGCAGACAACCTGGGTTCATTCCCATGTCCTGCTTAATAAAATTACAGGTACAGCTGGTTGACTATAGAATTGTCTGAGATGAGTTCAATTCCTAATGGATCTGTTGTTTTCGTTGACACACTAAAACTATTGGGGCATGTATTAACCAACGATTTATCGCTACTATAGATAAATACAACTTGTATCCAATGAATCATTTACAATAGGTTTATACTTTTGTATTGAATGATCCAAAAATGGTTGGTATGCCGGTAAACAAAAAAATCAAACCAAAAATTTGATTCTCCTTTATTAAAAATCTTTATAATGATACAAAAGAATGTGGCATTCTTTTATAATTTCTTACCCATATTCCAAGAATAATATGTGTACGATACTAATTTTGCTTGTTGCGATGATATGACCGTGTTTTTCTTTTTATTACTATTTCTGTGTTATGCCTTTTTATACATCTCTTTTTTAACTATCTCCTCAATTCAAAAGCAATTTGAACCATTTCTGTTAACTGACTCGATAATTTCGAAGTCACTAACCCGAACAAAGTGTGGGCAGCAACCTTCACATTTATGGCGCAATGTGAAAACGAAAGAACATTCAGGCTGTTTGTAGTTGTAAGCATTTTTCTCTTTTCTTTTGATATATGTGTTTTTAATCTGAATGTTCAATTTCTGCTGCAGTTATATATATATATATATATATATATATATATATATATATATATATTCCCGAAACAGTTTTTCATGGTAAACAACTGATGATCCCTTAAAATAGTGTTAGAAATAAACTAATATAATAACTGTAAAAAATAAATTGACTTACATGAGTGATTTTCCACTGGAAGACTTGGGACTATAAGTTTTTTTTATTTTTATTTTTTTTATTTTTTAGTTTTTTTAATTCTTTTTTTTTTAAATATAGTTTTAATGGTTGAGAAACTTCCGAGACTATATATATATATATATATATATATATATATATATATATATATATATATATATATATATATATATATATATATATATATATATATATATAGGGTGATTTATAAGTCACTTAGCTATTTATTTTTGAAATTCTAAAGTTAAAAAATACGGTAATACAAAACAGAAAGTTTATTCAACAAATTCATTTATGGGAGTTTAAAATTACAGCAAATTTTTAAAATTTCCACCTTCGTTCTGCATGCATAGCTCCATTCTTTTTTGCAAGGAATTTACGACTCTTTGTAGTATATTTGATTGATTATGAAATAAATATATATAGAAACAAATATATAAACGAACAAATTTAAAATAACAAATAGCAGTAATTAGAGAGTAAGATAACAATTATCAAAAGTTCATAGTATGTTTGTGCTTCATATGGTAATCATTTTAAATAGCTAAGTGAAGTGACTTATGAATCACCCTGTATATATATATATATATATATATATATATATATATATATATATATATATATATATATATATATATATGGGAAGAGAAGGATGGAAGTAATCCGACATGATGGGAAGATGAAAAAGGAAAACCAAAAAATGGATGTTTTTTATGTGAACATCAACGTTTCGTCTTTATTTATAAGACTTCATCAGGATGATAAAATAGAGAAAAAAAAATGTCATGAAAGTACAGATACATGTAGGGTGGACATATTGGGAAAAATAGAATGAAATAGTGATTTCTCCAACAAATACGGACGTCCACCCAGCAGTTGGCCACTATTTCATTCTATTTTTCCCAATATGTCCACCCTACATGTATCTGTACTTGCATGACATTTTTTTTTTCTCTATTTTATCATCCTGATGAAGTCTTATAAATAAAGACGAAACGTTGATGTTCACATAAAAAACATCCATTTTTTGGTTTTCCTTTTTCATCTTCCCATATATATATATATATATACTTGGTAGATCTGAGTTGGATGTAGAGCATTTTTCAGAGTAACTGAGGTTAGAGAACTCAATGTAATTACAGAGCAATATTGACTAAATTATATGGAAAACCACAAACCACCATGTTAGTTATATGCAATGCCAGTTCGTTAATGCTTTGCAAACTTCACTACTTGAAATACTTGAAGCATTAATTTATAATAATAAAAATGAACCTACATGTGTATGTCTCACTTCAATCATCACATTTGCAAATTTATTTATATGTAAGGGAGGCTTAATCTTAATCTTAATAATAACAAATAAAAGAAAGAATAATCAAGTATGCAAATTTAATTTTTATGAACAAAGAAGAGGAGGCTTAATCTCAATAATCATCATCTAGTCGTGCTAGTGTCACGGACCTTCCTGACTCTATCACATCATCTTGCTCTATCCTCTATCACACCAGATAGGTCTATATAGGTGCATTGTGAGTCGTCTGATAGTTGCTGACATTGGTTCTGTGCGGTCTCTTCACAGAACTACATCTCTGTTTAGGCATCTGCAAAAGAACATTGCTGATGGTTTCATTCTTAGCCCTCCCCCCCCCTCTCAGTGACCAGCAAATCTGGTTCTTCTTCAGATCTGAGGAAGGTGTCTGTAGTGTTGCTCTCTCGTGGGATGCTGCCTCTAGGAGATGCTAAGAGCAGCTCTAAGTGTTCCGGTGTACACACCATCAATTTTCTTCTCCAATAGTTTGGTAAAAGTCTATGTGCTATTTCCATATATACATTTCAGTTTCTTCTGCGTATTTTAAAAGGGTTGTTAGGGAGCATAATATGGGCACAACATCCCATTTAAAAATTAAAATATTTCAGATTTGCAATAGAATTGGATCCATAATCATTAGACACCAATTAAGCAAGGTTCCCTGAATTTCAGTTTCTTCTCAAGACCCTTAAGCCTAAGCCTTAAATTTTAGACTTTTTCTAGAATGAAAATTATGTAATGGACTTTGATCAAAATTTGAATAAGGATTCTAGACATAAGGTTTAGTATGATTATATCTTGATTTTAATCTTAGTAAGGGGACATGAAAGTAGTGCAAAACTGGAATTAATTTTACCCATACTGACACGAGTATTCTTCTAGTATATATTGATTCAAAGGGTTCAAAATTAAAGACAGTTAGATGAAAGTACTTTTGACTACCCCCTCAGAAGGTCATCAGAAATCAATTTTTCTCCGGTTTCTGCTCTGCTTTTCTCTTCTTTTTTCCCCTTTTCATTTCTCGTGTCAATTATCTTCCGTTATTCATTTTTAATGCTGTCCTCAATATAAAAAAAAATTCTTTTTTTTCTCTTCGCTTTTGCATATTTGAAGTAGGTCTATAATATACCAAAACGTCATATGTAATAAAATATCAAGAAGGGTAATCTTAATTAGGCTTTATTCTACATAATTGAATAATTAGTTTAGACACTCAGTCAAGTATAAGTGGGAGCAGTATATTTACATGGAAAAGGCAGGCAAAGAAGGAATGTTCACCACAATCTCCACTGTTGTTCATGGAAGTTAGTCAGTCGACATTAAGAAAAGATTAAATCCTTAAATCAATATTTTTTTTATATAGAGTAGATGATCAGTGTAAAATTTAAAAAATAATAATAATAATGATTCTAGTAAAAGGAATAAATACCTGGGCAGTATCACTAATAAGATACTCTGGACCATTCATAGACTGGACAAAAAAATAATTTTGGCATCATGACCAGAAGACTAGGAAATTAATGACTATGCACAATGCACTACACCTAAAGGATGATACTGACTGACTACGTGAAAAAGAAAGTAGAGGGAAGATAACTGGTAAGTATAGAAGACTGTGTGGAAGAGACAAAAAAAGAATTGGAAATGTACATAACCCAGAACATAGAAAGGCTGATCACCACAGCAGGAGACACCATCAAAATGAACAGTAGAGGGAGCGGCTAAACCAGAAACAAAAAAGCAAGAAAATAAAAGTGTGAAAAGAAACAGCTACATGAACGATTCATGATAATTAGAAGAGAAGGAACCCACAAAAACATCTGTACATGGCTGAGAAAAGGACATTTGAAGAGAGAAACGGAATCGTTACTAACAGCTGCACAGAACAATGTGATTAGAACTAACTAGATTAGAAGTAAAATAGATAAAATTCAGGAAAACAGTAAATGTAGACTCTATGGACAAAGAGACGAAACAGTAAATTACATAATAAGTGAATGCAGCAAACCAGCCCCTCCAAAATACAAGAACAAACACAACTGTGTGGGGAAAGCAGTACACTGGGAACTATGCAAACAACTTAATTTTGAACATGCAAACAAATCGTACAGGCACAAATGAGAGACGGTACTGGAAAACGAAAATCACAAAATCCTCTGGGATATGGAGCTACAGACAGATGAACTAATCTAAGCAAGGAGACTTCACAATAGATAACAAGAAGGAAAAAACTACCAAATTGTAGATTTTGCCATCCACGCAGACCACAGGGTAAAGATCATGGAGACAGAAAAACGAAGCAAATACACGGAACTTACCAGAGAACTGAAAGGAATATGGAACACAAAGAAAGTCAATATAATACAAATAATCGTACGAACACTAGGACCAGTCTCGAAAAAACCTGGAAAAAAGACTAGGAGAAATTGGAATCAAAGGAAAGACAATGGACAGCAATGATGCAAACAGCTGAAATCTTGAGGAAAATCCTCGAATGCGGAAACCAACCCACATAAACTACAAACACTAACAAGCCATATGGAAGGAGCACCACATGAACTTAAGGGAACTGAACCTGCAAGAAATCTCATAAACTGCCCCTCTCCTTTCAAAAAACACAATGTGATGGCACCAGCTTTAGCTGGTACCACACAAAATAGTCATGAAGGACCAAGGAGGATGGAAAAGACAGAGGACACAGAGCACTAACCAGACCTCTACTGGAAATGTTTTGAGAGTACAGGGACTTTGGAGAGACTTATTCCTGCTTTCGAAAATGGCCATAAAGAAATAGCAATATTTATTGGCGTTGCACCATTTTCAGCTTAATTGTTCATAATGTGCGTATGTGTATAATTATAACAAAAATAGATCCATCTCATTCATAAAAAAGTACATAAGTCAGTCATGGGGCTGCATAACCCTGCTTGACAACGTAAGGATGGGCTAAAGTCTTATCTGGTTCTTATTTCATTTACTCTGATATATTCAGGCTTATCAGATATTAGAATTGTCTGTTCAGGATTTAATGAATTAATTTAATGTTCAGAATTTTGAGTCAGTAAATCAGAGTCTCGTATTTGAAGATAACAGTTTTGTTACAGACCAGCTTGATCTCAGAGTGATACGATGGTTTTCCTGTTGTTTTGGAGACCAATATGCGCATAACGAGGATTAGCTTCTATAAGTTTTTCTTCCTCCACAATAGGATTGCATTTCGATTATTTAAACAGATGCTAAGTGTGGTCTATGTGACTGATAATATGAAACATTTTTAAAATAATCACCTAAAAGTCAGCATCAGCAAAGGTATAACCTTTATTTTTAATTGAAGAATATAATAAGAATTGTCTAAGATTTTATTTCTATTTCTGTTCTTTTACTTTTAGTTCTCATAAATCACGGAGCTAGTAAAGAAGTGAAGAGCATTAATTTTCCTCCCTCCAAGTGACCAGTTAATTATGTTATAGTTTTCTTTTGGTCTTACCGGATTCCAGGACAAGAATTCATCTGGTCTGGTGGAGTATCCAGCTTAGTGCTGCTACTTGAGGTAACATCATGAGGAGAAGGTGCACCATTCCTCATATGAGCCAATGCATAGTCGTGTTGAGGGGATCTTATTTGGGCTTCGAATACTATGTTATTTTGAATATTTGGTCAGGGTTTACTTGTGGAGTAAAGTATCCTCATGTCAGGTGTTCCTGACAAACCCTTTTACAGAGAGACTTAAGACACTCGAGGATGGTGTCTTGTAGGTAATTCAAACTTTCCTCTATTTCTGTATAAAGTTTAAAATGTGCAAACAAATACACATTGAAAACTAAAATGACTTCACTGCAACCTGGGCAACACCGGGTAGGTATGGATAGTATAGTATATAATAATCCAAACCGTGTGTCATTCTTTTTTTCTTTTTTTCTCTCACCCATATCTCATGAATATGTGGGCTTTGCTAGTCTCCTTAATTACAGTTGGAATATGAGCTCTGCGATTATGTGGTGTTGGTGCCAGAAACAATTGGAATCATTTCTGTTAACCGACTCGATAATTTTCAAGTCATTACCTCGAACAAAGTGTGGGCAGCAACCTTCACCTTTATGGCCGCAATATTAATGCATTTAGTAAAGAAGAAAAAAAAACATCAGGAGAAGGGCAAACAATGTTCAAGTTTCTAGTCCTTGCAACTCACCCCCCCTCTCTCTCTTTCTCTCTCTCTCTCTCTATCTCTCTCTCTCTCTATCTATCTCTCTTTCTATCTTTCTCTCTCTCTCTTTCTTTTTTCTCTCTCTCTCTCTCTCTCTCTCTTCTCTCTCTCTCTCTCTCTCTCTCTCTCTCTCTCTCTCCTCTCTCTCTCTCTCTCTCTGTGGGTTTTCATGAAAACAAAACAAACAAAAATAACTTTCAGGATGGATACACCCATATATTTTTAATCCCACAACAGAATTTCAAACAAATAAATGTATTTTAATTCTTGTTCTATATATCATTCTAAGGCTGTAGTTTTCAGCTAAATAATCCTATTTTATTTTTTAATTAATTCATAGGAATCATCATATTCGATTTTAATTCATTTTTTGAAGTCATTCCAAGATAGATTTGTTTCAATATTCAGTCAATTTTTTTACATCTATTACTAATGGAGATTTGGTATCTGTCTGTCTGAAGCTGAAATTATACTCTTACTATCGTTTAATGCAGTTTACTAAACTATTTCAGAATAATGTACCATCTTTCAATTCAGGAAGAGGTAGTGTAGTATCTGTTCCATTGTTATGATATCATGATACCATCCTTCCAGGCATTAGTTCTACCTTTTAAAAAAAAGACTTCTTTTCTTTTTCTTTTTTTTTGGGGGGGGGGGGGTATCTATTCTGTTGCCATGAAACTATCCGCCTTCCCTTGGGGGATAGTGTAGTATTTGTTGTTGTCATGAGACCATCCTACCAGACATTACCTCCTCTTTTTTTTTTGGGGGGGGGGGGTATCTATTCTGTTGCATGAAACTATCCTCCTTCCCTTGGGGGATAGTGTAGTATTTGTTGTTGTCATGAGACCATCCTACCAGACATTACCTCCTCTTTTTTTTTGGGGGGGGGGGGGGGTAGAGTAGTATCTGTTCTGTTGCCATGAAACTATCCTCCTTCCCTTGGGGGATAGTGTAGTATTTGTTGTTGTCATGAGACCATCCTACCAGACATTACCTCCTCTTTTTTTTTTGGGGGGGGGGGGGGTATCTATTCTGTTGCCATGAAACTATCCTCCTTCCCTTGGGGGATAGTGTAGTATTTGTTGTTGTCATGAGACCATCCCTACCAGACATTACCTCCTCTTTTTTTTTGGGGGGGGGGGGGGTATCTATTCTGTTGCCATGAAACTATCCTCCTTCCCTTGGGGGATAGTGTAGTATTTGTTGTTGTCATGAGACCATCCTACCAGACATTACCTCCTCTTTTTTTTTGGGGGGGGGGGGGGGGGGGGGGGGGGGGGGGTATCTATTCTGTTGCCATGAAACTATCCTCCTTCCCTTGGGGGATAGTGTAGTATTTGTTGTTGTCATGAGACCATCCTACCAGACATTACCTCCTCTTTTTTTTTTGGGGGGGGGGGTAGAGTAGTATCTGTTCTGTTGTCGTGAGACCATCCTCCAAGGCATTACCTCCTCTTTTGAAGAGCAGTGTAGTATATGTCAGTTCGTCATATATACTAGCTAAAATATGCAACCAGAAGGGGCATACTTTTGCTAGTTTATTATAATGAAGATACACGTCTGTAACCAAAACTATGTCACTATTCCCAAGCATATTACGTCATATGCTAAAATAAAATTAGGTTTTCAATTTTGAAATTATTCTAAAAGCTCATTGGTACGATTCCAAAATTTGTCCTAATTTGCATATATGTGTGTGCGGTACTATAGCCAACCCCCCCCCCCCCCCTTCCAGCTGGGACCACCAGAAAATATTAGCTAGAAAATAAATGACAATACGAAAGTAATACAGAAGTAAATGACAATACGAATGAATCCATTGTGCTCCACAGGCAAAATGACACCATGGACAGTTAGCCATTAATAGCTAGTGAAAGGGTCAAGATAGAGAATTCTGAAGGAAGTATTTATTTCTGGTTGAGGTGAGCTGAGAGTATCTGAGAGACCGGATTTATCGGATTTCCAGTAGAAAGTAGATATATTTGAGGGACACTGACTGTTGTGGGCAGGAGGGGTTCGAAGAGATCGACGGGCAGGTCAGCAATGAATGGTATTAACAGAAGATGGGTCCGAATGGACATCAGTTAATGATCACGATGGGCAGATCGATGAGAGACCTCAGAATGAGTCCTAGCTGATATCCTGGACTTGAGAGATGGGAGGGTTAGCTCAAAAGTAGAGACCTCAACGACGAGACCCCAACGACACACACACACACTCCCGTGTCCAACAAGTCTTGTTTACAATGTATATATCTGCGTTTGTTGTTTCTATTATGTATACAAATCGTGTGAGCTATGTTTTGTAACTGACAGACCGGATGTATTGGATTTCTGGTAGAAAGTAGATATATTTGGGAGACACTGACTGTTGTGGGCAGAATGGGTTCGATGAGATCTATGGGTTCCAGAAGAACGCTGACAAACAGGTGTTCAAAACGACATGAGAGGTTCGAGGAGAATGCAGGGAGATAGGTTTGTGAAATCTCAGTTAACTGATATCCTGGACTTAGCTCAGAAGTAGTGACACTAACGACTGGGCCCCAATGACACACACACACATTTGTTCAACAAGATTTATGTATTATGTATATATCTGTGTTTGTTGTTTTTATTATGTATGCATATGGTGTGAGCTATGCTTCGCTCTCTGGCTACTGACTGCACTAGAATCAACATTGTCAGAATAAGAGGATGAAGAAGAAGAGAAAACACCGCACAAACGTTGGGGTGGTCGGCTGTTGGGAGCACGGGTATGGTGGCACATATGTTTTTCGAAAATGGAAGGACTTGGTAAACAAAATTATGCTGGAGGAGGACCCCTTTTCATATGCAACATTTTTAGCATCGATTTAAAAATACTGTGTTCTTCAACATTTATTGAAATATTTGTTGCATAAGTAAACGTCTCATCATGATTATAATTTGTTGAAATATTTGTTGCATAAGTAAACGTCTCATCATGATTATAATAGTAAAACTTGAAGGCAAAATAAGAACAGAACAGAACACATCCCAAAGGAAAATGTTCTCCGGAGAATCTAGAATGAATTATTTTTTTACTAGATATTTGTTCATTTTGTACGTATCAATTTTTATTCTGATTTTAGTGAAAATTTTATTTTTTTCTTAATTTAAAAAAATTTCATTCATACTCAATGCTGCAGCAAAAATGTTGCATTGTGTCAGACTAGGCTGGTTTGACAGAGATTCTTTGCAATCGCCTCCCATCTTTAGAACACATTACCACTGCTTCCCTGCAAACAACAATATTAGTCGTCTTCAAACCCAATGTAAACAAGTACTTGTCGTGAACTGTCCCTTAAGTAATCAAACTTAGTTCATTGCATTGATCAATTTCAGTTGACAGTCGTTCCATCCCATTATTTGCTATCCTCAAGTTACTCTTAGCCAGATGTTCCAGGAGAAGTCAAAAGTTTACTCTGGTGAGTTCTGGAAAAAAACGGCTATTTTGGAATGAGTAAAACAGCAGGAGGCAGCATCCCTTATCACGCTAGAAGTTGATACGCCTGAAAAAGTAAAAAATACTTATGGAATAATCAAAAAGAAAAAAATGAATACATTATGGAATAATCCAAAGAAAAAAAATGAATACATCATGGAATAATCCAAAGAAAAAAATGAATACATCATGGAATAATCCAAAGATAAAAAAATGAATATATCATGGAATAATCCAAAGATAAAAAAATGAATACATCATGGAATAATCCTAAGATAAAAAAATGAATACATCATGGAATAATCCAAAGATAAAAAAATGAATACATCATGGAATAATCCAAAGATAAAAAAATGAATACATCATGGAATAATCCAAAGATAAAAAAATGAATACATCATGGAATAATCCAAAGAAGAAAATGAATGCATCATGTAATAATCCAAAGAAAAAAATGAATACTTGAAAAATCAATTTAATTCAAATTAATTATGATCTTTATTATTTGGATTATTAATACTATTGTTCTCACCTTAGATGTTATTTTCACAGCATTTCATCTGAAGTAACCTTCGACCTTCTTCAAGTGTGTCTTGTTAAACTCTGAAATTTTTGTGTTGAACTCGATAATTTGTATGGAATTTGAACGAAACTTTATTTAATCTTGTTTACTGTCAGCCATCACTGGATAGAAGTTTCAAGTAATTCTTAATTGGACTTATGTTTTGAGGCATGTCCGTCCGTCCGTCCGGATTTTTCTCCGAAACCATCCATTGAATTTCTCTGAAATTTTGCATGAAGTTGTAACTTTGATCAGGTTAAAAAGTGACATTCTCTGATTTTTGAAAAAAAAATCTGGTTAGACCCCCCAGGGGGTCAAAATGCCCCAAAATGGCAAAAAATGTCATTTTTTGCCCCATAACTTTTCATCTATCCATTCAATTTCTCTGAAACTTCGCCAAAATGTGGAGGCAATTGTTCCTAATAGAATATAAGTATCGCTGACCTTGGAGAAAATCTGGTTCGCACCCCCAGGGGGTCAAAAGCCCCCAAAATGGCAAAAAATGACCCTTTTCTCCCATAACGTTTGTATCCATCCATTCAATTTTTCTGAAACTTGGCCAAAATGTAGAGGCAATTGTTCTGGATATAAAATGAGCATCCTTGAACTCAGAAACATTCTGGTTCGCGCCCCCAGGGGGTCAAAGGGGAGTCAAAAATACCCCAAATTGCCCAAATTTATTGCATTTTACACTCGCCACATCGAGTCACATACAGAGGGGGGGCCACACACGCGCGGCTTGTTATATTCTTAATATCACCTGTACTGAGGATTGATCCTTCAACCGCCAAAAGACCGTCACTTAGAACTGATTATTACTTAGCACTTAAAGGAGGGCACTTCCTTTGTCTTCACTGGAGAATTGTATACATATGATTTAAATTTCATCAAAATAGGATATATTTTAAGTTTTCAGAGGGGGCACATAGAGATTCGGGACCACTTCCATAGTCTTCCTCAGAAAAATTTGCATATTATAAATACATCCTTAGTTTTTATGTAGATTCTCTAAGCTTTCTTTCTTAGGGAACAGACAGACATTGATATTGATATATAAGATAAGAACAAATAGTGAACTAATGAGACGTCCTTTGACAAAGCAATATATAAATTAATTAAACTTTAGACGTCGATTGCATACACCTGATCAGTATATTCGAAAGCTATTGTTTTTCTATTTCGAATATGAATTTGGTGTTTTAATCTCACTGTCATTGCGATAAATGGCCCAACTTTATAAATAGAGGAAAGGACAGCATAATCATCATCATCATCATCAACAACATTATCATCATCAACATTATCATCATCATCAACATCATCATCATCATCAACATTATCATCATCATCAACATCATCATCAGCATCATCAACATTATCATCATAATCATCATCATCATCATCATCAACATTATCATCATCATCATCATCATCATCATCAACATTATCATCATAATCATCATCATCATCATCAACATCAGCATCATCAACATTATCATCATAATCATCATCATCATCATCAACATTATCAACATCATCATCAGCATCATCAACATTATAATCATCATCATCATCATCAACATTATCATCATCATCATCATCATCATCATCATCATCATCAACATTATCATCATCTTCTCAAAGACCCATTCATGTAAAATTTTTCTTTTGTCGTATTCATCTAATTTTGATAATAGTCCGTACTCTTTTGGAACCAATCTTTTTAATGCCACAACGAAAGTGGCATTAGATTTTATAGTAGCAGACTCTGGGAAGAATCGCATGGATACATGTTTGCAGCTTTCTCCTGTGTCTTACCTTCAGGAGATGTTGTCAGGGTGAGTTGGTCTGTTGGTTACAAGTCTGTGACCATATTGCCATCTCTGTTCAAGAAATGGTGGAATCACTATGTGAATCGATCTGGACTATGGCGCCAATCTAGACTGTTGCCTTGGAGACCAGTTGGCACAGATATTAATTCTGTGGCAATGTTAGCTGTTCAGCTTGTCAACAATGACGATGCTAATTTCAAGTAAGTTCAAGAAAAAAAAATAGATATTTTTATGACTATACACTCACTCGCATATGAGCGTGTGTATACACATAAATCGATAAAGAGAGAACTATATATATGTATAGACAGAGAATATATATATATATATATATATATATATATATATATATATATATATATATATATATAATGAAGAAGAATGGAAAGGAATTAGAGAAGCAAAAGCCAAATCATAATTCAATTCAATTGCTCAGAGCAAGGTATATTCCGCAAAAAAGGCAATTTATTCAAGTTAAATTTTCCTTAAGCCAGGCTTTTCAAAGATCAAAATCTTATCATCAGAGGAAGTCGCTGGGATAGATAAGTTGGCAAAGGCCAAGATTTAAAATTTGAAAAAATAAAATAAAAGTTGTAGGGGAAGAAACACAGGGCAAAATTCTGCCCGAATGCAAGCAAATGTCCGATTGCTAAAAAGTCCGGTGTCGAAAAGTCCAGCGGAGAGAATGAGATGTAGATAGGTAGGTCGTTTCCATTCTTCTTCATTCTACCTGCTCTATCCTGGATATTGAGCTGTATACTCTTCACAATAGGTTTTACTTTTCCTAAAAGTTTGCTTTTAGTACACCACTTTATATATATATATATATATATATATATATATATATATATATATAGGAAGAATACCAGTCCCAGGACGAGTAAAATTAATTCCCCGAGCAGAACAGTTTTGCTTTTGCGCCACTTTTATGTCTCCTTACAAAGTTTAAAATCAAGATATGATGATGCTAAACCTTATATCTAAAATCCGTATTCAGATTTTTATCAAAATTCATTACATAATTTTGTTTCTAGAAAATGGCTAAAATTTAAGATTCAAGCTTAAGGGATCCTAAGAAAAAATTGAAATTCAAGGAATCTTGCTTAATTGGTGTCTAATGACAATGGATCAAATTTAATGCAAATCTGAAATATTTGAATTTTCAAATAGGAAGCTGTTCCCATATTATGTCTTATAAAAAAACCTTTAAACTCCTCCAAAAATTCTGAAATTTGAGGAATATTTATTAATTGGGTACTAATTGTTAAAATTTCACAAAGATCGAAGATGTCTCATTTTTCACAAAGAGTTTCCTCCCCCCTTTTTTTTTTTTAACTCTTTTTGCAGAAAAAAAAATTAAACTAAATATAGCTCTTTACGCCTAGCAGCTGTGTTTCAAAATTCAGTTAATTAGTGTTGTGGACCTGGGTAAAGCTGAATGAATGACACAGGAACACATGGTTTAAATGAACAAAGGTATATATTATATAATAGAAAGAAAGAGATACAAGGAGATGTTGCTCTCAACCGCCATTGCTGGTTTGCCTGGGAAGAAGAGAACAAGTGTCACGTGCTTCCCGTATTTATAAGGTGGACGAGTCCATTAGTTCTTTGTAGGTAGGTACGGCACCATAACAATTAGTTTAGGAATGAATCCTGCAATACAAATATTTAAAAACGTACCTAACTCTACGTAAGTAGAGATATATACACGGTGATTAGAAAGTGGCTCCTTATCATTAACTACTCATTACTGAAATATAATTCTTACAAGAAATGAATATAAGAAAGTGTATAGCATAGAGTTTTATTTAGAATTCAGTATGGGCGTCAGCATTCACAACCAGCTTCTCAAGCCGCCTGGGAACTGCATCAACTGATTTCACTAGTACCATTTTTTTTTCTTTCTTTTTTTCGTACAGGTTTTTCAGCTTCTGTTGAGGATTCTTTCCGAGATGTAGCTCATGCTTAAAATTATGAAGCCGTTCTAGTTTTTAAATAATCTGTAAGATCAATAAATTAAATTTTTAAATCAAGGGAGGCGCGATAGCGCTCTATCCCTTCATAGACTTCAAAAACGGCCTATGCTGGAAATCTCATTTCTTTGATCAATCATAACTCAAAAACCAATAAACCAAATTAGTTAAAACTTTGCACAAAATTTTTATTTGATAGGTTCTATAAGTGTGTAGAATTTCAGCATCATTAGTCAAGGCAACCCAGAGATCCAGAAAGGTCAGGCATGATTTTGTGTTATCCGTGTGTATGTACGTACGTACATATGTGCCACCCTGTATCTCATCAACTATTTGATGGATTCAGCTGATTTTTGGCAGAGATAGAGGTTCTAGGGTCTAGTTGACGGCATTTTAATTTCAGTTTACCATATACCTTAATTTTCCAGAAAATACCAAAAAACCTTAAAAATGACTATTGTATTGAGGCATAGCCTTTACAAAAGTAGTGACATTTCATGATAAATGCCAGTATACTGAAATCATGTGCCCTTAATAGGGTTAAGATGAAAATTCATATACACTAAATGTACAAAAGCAAGGAAATTCCCAAATTTTTACACTTTTATTGTCATTAAGAGTATGCGAGCACAACAGGGCTATGTATTTTACTGGTAGGAATTTTTCTTCAGAGCACCTCACACACTTCATCCGCTCATGCATAGAGATTTATACTGTAGTGATGTGATAATGAAATGGTTTGGTTGATATGTAGTCATACCCTTAATGACAATAAAAGTGTAAAAATTTGGGAATTTCCTTGCGTTTGTACATTTAGTGTATATGAATTTTCATCTTCACCCTATTAAGGGCATATGATTTCAGTATAATGGCATTTCTCATGGAATATAAATTAAACATATCAAAATGATGTGTTATATTGAGGCGGTGACCGGAGTGCAAAACGTGATTGGATCATAACTGGCTGTGACGTCACGCTTTTGACTTTAACCATACAAAATGTGATAAGTAGTCACTCCCCCCCCCCCCCCACACACACACACACACGACCCGGGTGTGGTTTGAGGTATACAAATACAGAGTGCGTAAGGTATTTGAGGACATACGTTATTTTTATTATAGCAGGAATATTATCTGCCTTTATATTTATACAGGCTTCTTAACTTTTTTAGATGGTTCTATTTTCTAAATAGCTATATTCACCCTTTACAGCCATGATACCTATGTGCCTCTTCATTTGTTGTGTAATGATAGGGGCTGCCATTGATAATTCTGAAATAATGAACATATGAAGTCAAATGATATTCCTGCGATAGTAAAACTAATGTATGCCTACAAATACCTTATGCATATAAAGCAGTTAATGGAATTATGAATTTCAATACTTGTGATGAATAATTTGGTCGGTCTTTTTTACAGCATATCAACCGTTTTGAAGGGCTACTTAATGCCAAAAACACAATGCCTACTCAGAAATTGTGATAGCTATGCATCCTGCATCAGGAACGCATAAAAATTTAAAAGAACGCAGTAAAATCTTATCCCAGGGACGCACGTCATTTTTTTCATAAAAAAAGAATACATTGAAATGCACATAGCAAATCTGTTAGGAGTGTGGGTTTTCTGCTAATCAACGAAAATAGTTTTTTTTGTTTTTGTTTCATTGTTTTTTTTTTTATTTAATAGTAAATTTAATGGGGAAATTATCCCCTCCTCTTCTATTTCAAGCTACATGTAAAGACAGTCGAGCCCCGGACCCAACAACACACCTTTTTCTTTGTAACTGAACAATTCAAGGATCAGTGAAATACATTTCAATGTTTTCTTATAAAAATGAAAAAGAGATAGGTTGGTGTTAGATAGAATTTCAGGGTGTAGGAGGACCCATAACATTTACCAGGTGTAATACAATCATTTGCCGGGGAGTGTATCTTTGTGTGTCTGTGTCTTGATAACTTTTCTGAAAGGACTTCTTTCGTCCTGGGCACGGCAATACCACACAAGCTCCTGGAGAAACGATAGGCACATCCCTGTAATGAAAGGGTTTATACCAGGTCGGGAATTTGGTCTGGATACTCGACAGTTTCATTAGCATCATTAATTCCCTCCCAAGAATTAATCATCTGGCTGACACCATCAGCTGGAAATTGAAGGTGTGTAATGAGGGGACAACACATTACTTTATATATCAAAAAATTGTTTCCGAAGGAACATGATAACAGAAACCCAAAAGTCGAGTCAGTGAGCTGGGTCTAACACCCGACCATTCTTGTATGAAAGCAAACACCAAACTGTTTTGAGATCTCTCGCGCTGCAATAAAGTGAGAGGGAGAGAGAGGAAGAGTGAGTGAAACAAGTTTACTTGAAAAAGAAAGAGACACAGAAAATACAGTCGTCGCTGTTCCTAGTTTTTAACATATCTCGGATGACAGTTGATTTGATCTTTGACGTCATCTTATGCACCTGTTACTGGATTGCTTCAACACCGACCTTTGTTTTCCCAAACAACCTGGGCCTTTGATGCGCTGACATTTTGAAGTGCATTGTTTTCGATTCTTGCGTGTCTTCCTTCGAGGGCAAACCAAGCCAGGTAAAGGGCTTTTAAATGTGGGGAACCCCAGCTTTCCTAATAGAGTCACTATCCTTGTTACACTGAGAACTCATTAAAATCAAATCAATGGGTCCCAGGACTCACTAAATTAAAAATCTATCAGCATTACTGCCTTCTGTAAACTATTTACCTTTTATTTTATGTATGATTTATTAAACAAAAATGGCTATTTTACCAGAAATTGTGGCTTTCCCCATTTTATGCATAGATCTTATGAAATTTGAAGTTAATATATTTACCCGTGGCGCAGTGGATATAGTACTAAGTAAAATTCAGTTCTAAGTGAGAGTTATCTGAAGGTTGAAGGTTCAATCCTCAGTGCGGGCGATATGAAGAATTGCGAATTACTGAAGACTTCTTCCCAGTCATGGCAGATGGAACGAGAGCATGCTACCGCCATGGATTTAATAAAGGGTTCCGTTCGAAATTCCGTCCAGATTCCCAAGTTCGACAGAAAGATTCCCGAGTTCGACAAGGTACACCCGAAGAAGGTCAGAGGTTACATCGGCTGAAACGTTCTGATAAAAACACTCGAATGTACCAAATTTTACAAATTATCAACCCTCATCTCAAAACTTCCGAAACATAATTTTTTTTAATGATATGTATTCCTTTATTGAATTATTTTTCCAAAAATGTAAATACTTTCTTGCAAGAAATTAATTAAGAGAAAAGGCTAAGGGGGCCGTGTGTGATTGAGCAAAACTAAAGTAAAGGTAAAAAAACGGATCTTTTTAAGAAGATCCCCACCACTGCCAAGGGAGACAACTTTTTGGCTTGCTAAATTCTTTACGCATTTAATTTGGCGAATGGATGATTTTTCAGCCACTTTTGCTTAAAAAAATTTAAAAAATAAGAATGTATAAGGGATTTTTTTTTTTTATTGAGGGGGGATAAAATTGTGTTAAATCGGTTACGATTTGCGCGAATAGGTCAGTTCCCCGGTATCGTTGCCTCCACACGAACTCGCAGAGGTAGCTGTCAACAAGCGTGTGATGGGTGCCACATTTCCGCTTATTTTGCAATTTGTATGTGTTCCAACACGACTCAATTGTCTGAGTGTGCGCTCCGGAGACAGGATTAACAAAATTCCTTGTGTGGTTCATTGTTTGGTGCGTGTAGGCCATACCCATCATATTTTCGATGCCGGCATGTGAAAAGGGTTAACGCGTAAAGAATTTAGCAAGCCGAAAAGTTGTCTCCCTTGGCAGTGGTGGAGATCTTCTTAAAAAGATCCAAAGACTTCCAGGCAATGCTGGGTAGAAACATAAAATATGTTGTAAAGAAATTTGTACACCAGGTGACCCTTACTAAAATCTCTAAGTTGGATGATTGCTTTGATTAGACATGAATCAGATGACATAAATGAAACACACCAAAGGAAATGAACTTCCTTTATTGTAAAGAATTGTTAGTCATACCTAGATAAGGTGTATTTAGGCCCTGCTAATATCGATATTTCTCCGGAAATAATGACTAAAGCTACAGTGATATGATATGTGGGTGGGGGATTTTCACAATTAAGGATGAAAGCAAATCTGAGACAGAATTTGTATTTTTCATTTAATTTTCAATAATAAACCAGAAGAAAATGTAACCAGTTCGTCACCCGTTGAGTTCAGGTTGGATTGTTTGAATCGGGGAAAATGTGAGTTTGCAAAGCCAGTAAAATAAAAAAATTAAATTAAAAAGACAAAATTCAAAATGTGCCTTTCTGTTCACTATATCTCCCCCCCCCTTCTCTCTCTCTCTTTCTATCCAGCTATGGGTTAAATAGTATTAATACGTGTGGTGATATTGCCTTTTATTTATAATGGACTATTCTAATCTGTTTTATAGTTAGTTTTATTACCTGTGATTGTTATTAAACCGAGAGAGACGGAAGCGGGAGTGATAGATACTGTATGAAATAAAAGAGTTTTTGGTTACACAACGTACAGTGAGAGAGGGTAAGAGTAATAGACAGGAACTTAGTAAGAGATGGGTAACTTGATGAGTAAATTTTAATTGATCTAATCAGATCACTTAAAATGGATTTTTTTTTTTCAAATATAACTCAATCCTAAAACTAAGCAATATTTTTTTTATTTTGTGTGATTAAAATATATAGTAAAAAGCCTTAGGGAAACAAACTCAGTTTTTGTATAATAATAGATAACATTAAAAAAAAAATGAATAATTTTGTTTTTATTATTCTAGCCGGAAATAATTAAAATTCTATTACACACAAAAAAGCAAATTTTGCTACAAAAAATAAACTTTCAACATTCCTTTTACACAAAAAAGAAAAAAAAACAGGTTTTAATAGAATGTAACAAATTAAAAATAAAAAGATGAAGTGGTTAAAACATATTAGTCGATAATTTAAGAATAGCAAATTATCAAAAAGAACACCGTTTTTTTTTTCGATTTGAAAAACTTCAAATATTATTATCTTTTTACGACCTTAAGTGAGTTTAGGATTTTTTGTTTTACATTTTATGCTGTAAAGGGTAAATTTTGTTTCAAAACTGCTTTTATTATTCCGTGTTTTATGTATTAAAATAAAGGATGGGTTGATTTTATTTCGTTTTTTTTTTTTTTTTTTTTTTTTTTGTAAAAAAAAAACCAAACATATTTTACTGAACAATTAAATAAAACAACTAGCAAATATATGCTCCTTCCGGTCGCATATTTTTGCTAGTTAATATAATACCTTTAGTGTGTCTGTTTCATAAAATTCTATTTTTTATCTGTCACATAGAAAATATGCCATTATAATGTATGGATGAAAATTTTGCCCTATTATCAAATTGTGTTTCTGCCTATTTTTACATGATCCAAATCTGAGTTTTTTTTATTGATTTCATATTAAAAGAAAAATCAAGCTTGATCTTTAATATGCTATGAATCATATTAAGAAGATTCAATATGTTAGCTGTTGAAATAAATCTCATATGAACAATACATTTGTAAAGATTTTTCACTTGTTTAAAGCTTGCATTTTTAGTTATACATTGTGAAATTTGGTTTCTGGACCAATAACACACATGACTGCAAATTTTTCTCCTTTTCAACAAACTTTGAACAGTCACAATTCGGTGACTAATTGTGCTACCAAAATAAATTTGGTATCATTGTTTATGTTTTGCAAAGATCTATTTGCCCACATTAAAAGATTTTAAATGTAATGAAAATAAAATGTTGGTTTTAGATACCTAGTACTATAGACTTTCTAGATGACCATAAAAGAAATTTGTAAAAAATACAAACAATCTAATTAAAACATATAAATGATGAAGATAAACACGGTTTCTCGTAGCAAAACATTCTCGGGAAGTAATCTTGTGGCAACGTGTTCCACGGATTGAAAGTGTTTGGAAAGAAACTCTGTTCATGGAAATTCTGTTTCATGTTAGGCACAAGGAGGGGGAAAAAAGAGCTCTTTTCGCTGGAGATAGAAAGACACTTCTTGCTGTGAAAATTTTACATGGAGGACCTACAGATTGAAACTCAGTCAAGAACCTTCTATGAAAATAACGATAAAGTAGAGAAACACTAGCCATGTCGCTTCTGCGAGAAAGGGGGCTGTAGGGAAAAGAAGAGATCGTCCCTCGCTAGATTGTGAAGTCAGTGTTGTACTCTGTCAAGGCAAGAAAGAGTGCTCTGAGCGCACATCCCCACATGCGGAAGCAGTACTCCATCTTGGGACGTATCTCACTCTTATATAGGTAGGGCGGTAGTGAAGTGGATAACATTGCGGACTGATGATAACGTTCGAATCCAGTCGGTTCTATAGTACCACTTTCATTTATGGATATTGTCTCAGTAAAAACCTAGTATAGTATCCATATTTTGTGAGCTCTGCGCATGTGTCAGAGTTCATTCATAAACAGTCGTAGTGAGTGGGTGATTAAAACTAGCGCGTGAGCGTAGGCAAGTAGCGCACAATTCAAATGTAAACAGACGAAAACGGTTTAGTTTTTAATTAAAATAAACGCGTTTTTCTAATACTTTTTTGGGGTTGTTGTTTCTGACATTTTTAAAACAGGCGTAGAAACGGAAAGTGTTAAATAAAAACAATTCACTTGTTCTTTCGCTGAAAATGAAAACAAACAAGTGAAAAACAGGCGTAGAAACGGAAAGTGTTAAATACTTTGTGTATTTTGATTTCAAAAATGTCAGAAACAACAACCGAGAAAAACATGTGTTTATTTTAATTAAAAACTAAAATGTTTTCGTCTGTTTACATTTGAATTGTGCGCTACTTGCCTACGCTCACTACGCGCATGCGCTAGTTTTAATCACCCACTCACTACGACTGTTTATGAATGAACTCTGACGCATGCACAGAGCTCACAAAATATGGATACTATACTAGGTTTTTACCATTGTCTCTAGTATATGAATATTCTATTAACATTGTATAGATCCTGATCAATAATTTTTAAGGCTTCGGTTGGGAAGATGGTTTAAAATGGAGTTGAAAGATGGTTAAAAAGAAAGATGCACAGAGGCATAAGAAAAAATAATTTAAAACATTTAACTCACAGAATAATAAAAGACGGATTTCATTTTTCATCCTCGCTTACTATAATTGTGGAGAAGGGGGAGGCGTTGTGTAGTGGTATAATGATGAGGATTGACGACCTGGGTGTGTCAAATTTCGAATCCAGTCGGTTCTATAGTACCGCTTTCACTTATTTATGTTAGAAAACCTTCATGTGGTCCCTCCTGTGAGTACCTGATTCTAGAAAGAATCGGGGATACCAATGCCAACAACAGGATCAAGCCAGTCAAAAAGTTGTAGCATGCTGATTCATAGGAATTTACTTTTTCCTTTATTCAGGTCAAGGATTGCATCAGGAGTCAGATACTTTTTGGAGCAGTGGAATGATCCAACTATTTCCCTTGCAACCGTAGCAACAGATCATAGTTATTTTTGGATCGTCAACAGACGAGTATCGGATCGGCTATTGAGGTCATCTGCCACAGATAGAAACGTTACTATTCAGCTTGTTGCATAGCATTTGAGTTATGTTTTACAAAAAAAAAAAAAATAATATGTAGATACATGCTATATCTTAAATATGTAGATAACATGTTTTATTCATATACGAAGCTGGCGCTACACATTAGGAGGACGCGTCGGCTGCATAGGATGCCAATATGTAAAAGGGCAACACATTGCTAACAAATAATTCATATTTATAATAGAAAAGAAACCTGGCATTTCTGGGAGCAATAACTTCGGACTTAACATTTTCTGACATATTTTTTATTACATCTATTACTAATGGAGATTTGGTATCTGCCTGTCTGGAGCCAAAACTATACTATTACTTCTATTAATTATACTACTGTAGTATCTTTTAATGCTCAATTCAGTTTCAGACCGGTTTAAATTTCATTAGAATCGGATATACATATTTGAAGTTTTAAGTGGGGTTCTGCTTCCATAGCAAACTTGGGGAGGGCACAAAAAGATTTGGGACCACTTCCATTGTCTTCCCGGAGAATTTTACAGATATGATATAAATTTTTTAAAATAGGATATATTTGAAGTTTTATGAGAGGATTAGGCCCCCATAGCTCCCTTAGGAGGGTGCTTAAAGATTCGGGACCACTTCCATTGCTATCCCTGGATATTTTTATACATATGAGTTTTAATTTCATCAAAATCAGATATATTTGAAGTTTTGAAAGGGTTCTGCCCTTATAGCCCCCTTAGGGGTGCATTTAGAGATTCGAGCCACTGACATTGACATTTATATATATATACTAGCTGTCTTTGTCGGGTCGCTATCACTTCGCAAAGTTTGCGACTTGAAATACTTGAAACATCAATTTAAAATTATAAACATTTCACTCATAACTTCGTTGTAAACATGAAACAAAATCTTTCTCATTTATTCATATAGATAGATAAACGTTAACAGTTTTGTAATATCGATGCAAATTTATTTATCTTTGAAATGTGACAATAAAGAAAGAAGAAATGAATTCGCCTTTTCACTTGCAATTTAGAAATAGATCACAACTTGTTGAAAACCAAGTCGGTCTCTCTAAAGAAAAGAACATTTGAACACAAATGCTCATTATTTGTCCAGGAAATGAAACAGTATTGCGAAATAGACTTATTTATTATATTAAAATCAAAACAATGATTTAATTAAAAAAAAACAATAACGAATAATAGTTAAGTAATAAAATGTCCTTTTTCAAAACGAATATGCAAATTAGTGAACCTTGCGACTGATATCAGTATATAACAAGCCGCGCATGCGTGGTCCCCCTCTGTATGTGACTCGATGTGGCGAGTGTAAAATGCAATAAATTTGGGCAATTTGGGGCATTTTTGACCTCCATTGTACCCCCTGGGGGTGCGAACCAGAATTTTTCTGAGGTCAAGGATGCTCATTTTATATCCAGAACAATTGCCTCTACATTTTGGCCAAGTTTCAGAAAAATTGAATGGATGGATCAAACGTTATGGGAGAAAAGGGTCATTTTTTTTGCCATTTTGGAGGCTTTTGACCTCCTGGGGGCGCGAACCAGATTTTTTCAAGGTCAGCGATACTTATATTCTATTAGGAACAATTGCCTCCATATTTTGGCCAAGTTTCAGAGAAATTGAATGGATGGAGGAGAAGCTATGGGCAAAAAATGTCATTTTTTGCCATTTTGGGGCCTTTTGACCCCCTGGGGGGCTAACCAGATTTTCTTTTCAAAAATCGGAGAATGTCACTTTCTAACCTGACCAAAGTTACAACTTCATGCAAAATTTCAGAGAAATTCAATGGATGGTTGCGGAGAAAAATCCGGACGGACGGACGGAAATGCCTAAAAACATAGGTCTCCCGATTTTATAAATCGGGGGACCAAAAAAGATGTAAAGTTTAATTAACTTGAAATAGGGCGTTTTGATTTCATAGCTAATACAAGAAATGGTCCAACTTAAAAGACATGTAGATTAATCAACAACCATGTATGCAGAACATTATTACCATTATTGCAAATGACAACATAATATTCAAGAACAGAGTCTTTCGAATCATACAGACAAGTTTCATAACATTCTGTCCAAAAGTAAAACCATTACAAACATTTAAAGAATAAATAAAAATGAAGCTTTTTAACCGATTTCTACTAATTCCTTAGAGGCTCTGAACTTAGAAACATTTTAACAGGATGTTAAGTGTTAAATAAACCTGTTTTGATGACATGGCTCTATTTTATAGTGTCCCATCCCATAAAGTAAAGCATGGCACCTCACAATAACATGTGGACGGTTGTTGTTTTTTATTTGAACATACACAAGTCATTTCACCCCAATATTTGCCTTGTTTAAAATCCACGCCTTTTTACCTCTGCTAAGGAGGTTATGTTTTCGGTTGAGTTCGTTTGTTATGAGTATAGAAAAAGTACATAGTGATCCTCATTCAATCCCGGGCAACGTCGGGTCTACCTGCTAGTGCTGTATAATATTTTCTTAATTTGTAAACTAATAATCCAATTGGGTTCAAATTTTGACACGTCCTATTTGAAGGTTAGTACTTTATAAAAATCATGGATTTTTTATTAGTGGCGCCATCTATATGTCAGCCCCGGAAGTTATTGAGTGATGTGTTAGATGTGTACTACATTAAAAAAAAAAAAAAAAAAGAATGCATAGAGTTGACGTTTTATTCGATTTTAGAACAATTCATTTTGAAATGGGTAAAATCTTAATTTTGGCAACCAGTGACATCAGATTTTCCCAATTACTTTTGAGATTGGATGATGTCATCGGTTAAAATGTGTGTTGAAAGTGATAACGCGTCTACAAATGAACATACATGCATATTATTGTACAGATAGAATGATATATGCGCATTCTCGAAAAAAAATTCTCAAAGGTTAAGTTCACACAGACTGCAGTAGTGAGTAAGTGCAGATACGGATTTTAAATTGCCCGTTTTTTGTAACAATTTATTTATTTTTTGGCGGGTGTCGCATAGGCCATTTTATATTTGTAATATAAGGAAGGAAACAAAATTATTTAAAACAAGCTTAAAAGCCACACTCTGCATGGACTTTAAGTCTTGTTTCTGCAAAAGGCTACTTGGAGCCTTATTCCAACTAACAGTTTAGAACAATAAAAAAAATAATTCAAATGAGTAACCAATAAAAATCTATGAATTATAAACTTTGAAATAATAATAATAATAATAATAATAATAATAATAATAATAATAATAATAATAATAATAATAAAAGTAATAATAACTAGCTGTCCCTTTCCGGTGTTGCCCGGGAGGCAATGAAGTCATTTAAGTTTTTAAGTTTTATTTGTTTGCACATTTTTTAAACTTATACAGAAAAAGAAATACAATTTGAGTTGTAAGGAAGACAATTTATTTTTATATTCTTCAATTAACAAATATGAGTTATTCCCCTTGATGATTTTGGTTTTTCGGTCATAATTGAAAGGCGGGAATACATGTTTTTTAAAATAAACTGCAGCAAAGTATGTTGTTATACATGCCAAAGACATGATACAGCAATAAAAAACGAAAATTGGCTAGTCAGAATCCAAGTTTGATATGTCAGCTTAAATGCTATTTTAAAATCTGACAAGATAACTTTATATGTTAGATAAGAGGCGAGGGACTTTTTAATAGTTTTAGAACTGCTGGAACGCATGTAAGTTTTGGGACTGTTCTAAAATATATATATTTATTTATGCGCATAATTCACTTTTCTTTCGTATATATATTGTCTTTATGACACCTTATTTCCTCTTTTAATTTGTTTGCATAGACTTATCTTTGAATTTGCCAATAAAAATACCTCAATAGACAGGTTGGTCAAAAGGTGCCTATGGTCAGAAAAAAAACTTTTTTGTTTACTTTTACAATATATATATATATATATATATATAGCATAATATAAAATGAAATAATAAAATAAGGTGCGAATCAAATTTTATTAGAATTCAAAATTCAGGCAAAGTATCTCAGTGTCCTTAACTCATGAGTTTTCAAAGATAATTCTTCTCCTCAGAGGACCATTACCGCAGTGAGGTTACTGCAGGTGATAAAATTACACTTTGAAAATATATAAAAATATATACAAAAATACATAAGAGTACATAACACATCAAATATATCAAGCCAAAAACATACTTATTTGTTAAAGTTATAAAATCCATCCAAGTCATACAATTCAATTTTTTTCGCTTTTGGACTGTTACTCAATACCTGGATCAATCTTCAATCAACCTCTTGGATATCTTTCCTGAATAAGTTTTAATTTGTATGACTTGGATGGATTTTATAACTTTAACAAATAAGTATGTTTTTGGCTTGATATATTTGATGTGTTATGTAGTTTTATGTATTTTTGTATATATTTTTATATATTTTCAAAGTGTAATTTTATCACCTGCAGTAACGTCACTGCGGTAATGATCCTCTGAGGAGAAGAATTATCTTTGAAAACTCATGAGTTAAGGACGTTGAGATACTTTGCCTGAATTTTGAATTCTAATAAAATTTGATTCGCACCTTATTTTATTATTTCATTTTATATTATGTTATTAATGCTCTATCCAGTATATTGAGCTTCAGTGTTTATCCGGATGTTCACTAATTAAAAAGATATTAGTTGCCTCTTATATCTTTTGTTGGATTAACGTCAAATATATATATATATATATGTGTGTGTGTATATATATATATATATATATATATATATATATATATATATATATATATATATATATATATACATATATATATATACATATATATATATATATATATATATATATATATATATATATATATATATATATATATATATATATATATATATATAAGAAAGGGTATTTAGACATATTTTTTAAACCATTGTTTCGTAATAGTATTATATTTTTTTTTGAAAAAACCATAACAATGGTGGTGTAAAATAAAATAAAATAAAATAAATAAAATAAAATAAATTTTATTTATTTTACACCACCATTGTTATGGTTTTTTCAACAAAAAAAAAATTATATATATATATATATATATATATATATATATACACACACGGGTAAAATTAATTTTCAGTCTTGTTTCCCTTCTTGTTAGAAAAAGTGTTCTGTTATCTCTATCTTTAAAAATGCTGGTTATCAGTCGGACCCAACCAAGTATCGTCCTGTTAATCTCCTCTGTTATTTGCAAAGTTTTTGAAAGGTTGGTCAACCGCAGGCTTGGTTATTTTCTGGAAAGTCTGGGCCTCTTTAGTGGTGTTCAGTATTTTTTTTGTGGTTTTCATTCAACTGCTGATCTTTTAACTGTTGTAACTGAGCAGTTCTTTTGGTGTATGGATAATTCGGAAGAGGGTAGGGCCAGTGCGTTTGACATTTCAAAGAGTGTGCCATTCTGATCTTCTACCCAAACTTCAGGGTTTTGGTATTAGTGGTAAGGTTCTTGGCATTATTAGGTCTTTTATTTCTGATTAAAGCTTGCAAATAACGCTGAATGGTGTCTCCTCATTCTCTTTTCCTATCAATGCTGATGTTCCTTAGGTCTCCATTCTAGGCCCAACACTGTTTCTTCTCTATATCAATGATCTTCCTGAAAATATTATTCAGAAGATTAATATCTATGCTGATGATACCACTCTCTATTTTGGTGTTGCTTCTCACCCATCTCCCTCGGATCAGTTGAAATATGTAGCTGATCTAGAAGTTGATCTGGGTCAATTGTTCATTGTGGTACGAAATGGCTTGTTTCGTTTAACCCTGTAAAGACTTCAATTGTAGGCGTGTCCATTTTCTTCCTGAGATTCTCATGAATGGCTCTGCTCTTGAGGAGAAATCTGTCTTGGAGTTCATATATTAGATCCATTACTTTTTCTGCTTCTTGTAAAGTCAGTTCTCGCTATCACTCCAAACACTTTCTCACACCTGAGGTTATTCTCTACATCTAAAAATCTTCTATCAGACCTTGTATCAGTACTGTCATATTTGGGCTAGTGAATCTCTATCCCCTTTGAGGGGTCTTGATAAGGTGCAGAAACGTATCTGTAATTTGATTGGCCACACCCTTTTCTTCTTCTTCTCTGCACCCTCTCTCTTAAGGATGTGATGTTGCTAGTCTCAATCTTTTCTATAAATACTATTATGGCATGTGGTCTTCAGAATTGTCTGATCTATTCCCTGCTTTTTTTGTTCCAGCTCGTTTGACCAGTTGATCTCGTGGTCTCTATCAATTCGTTGCTTTGATACCACATTGTAATACATCTTCCTATTTTAGTAGCTTCTTTCCAAGAACTGCAGTGCAGACTTGTGGAACTTTCTTCCTGCTGACCTCTTGCCTATAGCCTTGGTCTTTTCAAGACTAAGGCCAATAGGCATCTCCTGTCTTTGCGATAATCATTTTTCGTTCTTGTTGGTTATTTACATCAAGTGGTGTCATGTCTTGTCTGAAGCGATTTCTATTAAAAAAAATATTTTTTTAATTCCTCAAACAGAACAGTTTTTCACCACTTTTATGTCTCCTTACAAAGGTTAAAATTAAGTTAGAATGATACTAAACCCTATGTCTAGAATCCTTATTCCAATTTTGATAAAAATTCATTACATTATTTTTATTCTTGAAAATGTCTAAAATTTAAGGCTTAAGCTTAAGAGGTCTTAAGAAGAAATTGAAATTCAGGGAATCTTGCTTAATTTGGTGTCTAATAACTATGAATAAAATTCAATGCAAATCTGAAATATTTGAATTTTTAAATGGGCCGTTATGCCACCTAAAAACCCTTTAAAATATTCTGTTTGGGGAATATACTACCACAGGGCTGCTTCCCAGCTGAGTACAACACGGTCGTATTTTAAGTCCAATGTTAATAAATCCTTGTTGAGCCGTCATCTTTAATAATCAAATTCTGACCATTTCACCCATCGTTTCCAATCCTATCAAATGTGTTTTTATCACCAACTGACAATCTCATTAACCTTTATTCTCGAGTGGCCTTTGGGCCTTGATAAATGGTGACAAATTAATGAAATAAAATTGGTTTTAATATTTAATCACTACATTTGAACAAATATTTGTTAATTTGTTAATGATGTGAACATCTTGAGAAAAGATTTGAAAGTTTACTTCTCATGTCCGGCTACGTGGTCTTTTTTTCTAAGTGATTCCACCCCAATCCGCATTTACTCTATTTATTTATCAAGGTTTCGTAATAAAATCTAGTGCTGTCAGACCCATAACAAACACAGAAAATCCAATAAGACGAGAAACCAAAAATAGAAAGTAAATCAATGTAAGAACTTTCTGAAAGATCTTATCACAAGTGTGAACTGATTCCAACAGATAGAAATAAAGAGCGAGCGTGAACGTGTGTCTTTATGTGTTTACTGCACAGGCCGTTATCGCCTGCTCGTTGTGCTGGTCCAATGTTGTTGCTCGATTCCGACACCAATCGCAGTGTCAATTTTGTGGTCTCAGTCAGTGCTGCAACAGAAGAATTCTTTCTCCAAATAAAATTAGAATTCCAGTTTAAAACAAATAAAAAATGGTTTATTTTTGGCGAGGTTAGATTGAGACTCGTTTTCATCTACTAAACAATTAACTTGCACATGAAAATTCTTAGCCCGACTAAACCAAAACACGAATTCAACCGAACACAATCCATTAGCTAAGAGCTCCAGGCCTAATCTCTCTCTCTGAGAGGAACACAAACCTCAACTGCCCTTGAAATGTCCAGAAAAACAACTGATTACCCTCTCCCCCTCTGCTGGAATATATATTAAGATATCACTAGGACCACACCAGAGAGACCACCTAGATATCCACTTGAAATGGCTAATCTGTTGCCAGTCTATGGACATGAAAAACCTAACGCTTTGGAGGTCCCATATCTGGACGGCCATTATTTTTGAAAAACCTCAGATAGGTCATAACCACACCAGAAACCTAGTATCTGTAGTAACATTATTTTGTCATGGTGACAAATCGAATTCTGGGTGGCCAAACACAAACCAAAAATATTTCCCATTTCTTGTCTTGTTTCTCTTCTTTTAGTTAAATATTTCTCACTTGCAGCAAGTCTGTTATTCACATGCATTGCAAACATGCAACCCACTCAACATGCAATCGCCTAGTGCATGTTTACATGAGGGCTTCTTTTTTTCTTTTTTTTTTTTTTTTTTTTTACTATTGGGTTACCACCAAGGCGATACTTATACCAGGCCTGGCAAACGTGCGACTGGGGTCCACGACTCGGAGCAAATATGTGAAAACCAAAATTACTACTAAATGATAATTACTGAGAAAAGTTTTAGTAAGTAATTTATTAGGAATCTCCAGTAATTAGTTAATTAGCAACTCTACATATTAGGAAGCAGCTTACAATTATTGATTTATTTACATGAAATCAAACCATCAGTTAAACGATTGCATGTATGTTCAATGGCTAAACTAGTATCTCTTGTTAATGATTTAATTCTTTTTCTTTGCTTAATTTTCATTTTTTGTGTCCTTTTCAAAAATTAAAAAGAAAGATAAGGTTTCCCTCATTCAAATCTGATATCACCTTTTTCAGTGGATCATTTTTATTAATGACGCCATAAATTTCATTGACACTGACAATTTTCCAAAATGTCAAAACCTTTTCAATAAACGAGATACAATTTAATTGCCGCTACAGTTTGATCACAAAATTTTTTTTGAACAATGGGAAACTTTTTGTTGCTCAACAGGTTTTGGGTAAACTGGCACATCAGTTAGTTTTGATAATTTAACAAACTGAGTTTTTTTCATGTTGTTAAAGGTTAAAGACCTTTTACAACTTCCCATTTTGCTAACATCAGATTGTTCACACCTAATCGCCTAAAAAAAGTAGAATCTCATTTGTTTTTCGGGGGTGGGAGGGAGTGGTTTAGGGAACCGTGTTAATTTACAATAATACTAAAATTTCATGTTTCATTTATTGAACTAATAAAATAAAAGGGTTAGTAGTAGTAGTAGTAGTAGTAGTAGTAGTAGTAGTAATAATAATAATAATAATAATAATAATAATAATAATAATAATAATAATAATAATAATAATAATAATAATAATAATAATAATAATAATAATAATAATAATAGCCTATTTCATTAGTAATAATTTGAATTTATACCGCATCTGAGAGTTTTGAGTATATTTTTTTTAACCAGCAATTTTGCCAAATAAATGTATTTTTCATTTCATTCGGTCACTATAAGAAGAAACTGTATGAAAAAAAGAACATTTTAGAATATTTTTTAACTCAATTTACAAGAAACCCTGAAATTATTATTATGAATTATTCCCTTCATTTTATTTGCTCAAAAGAATGAAACATGAAGTTTTCTTAAAACGGTATGTTGTAATCTCTTCATTTTTGCTTTTAAAAATCGTTAAAACCGGTGTTTTTGTGTAAAAAGAATTTTAAAAGTTTATTTTTATGTCAAAAGTTTTATTTTTCTAGTGTAAAAATTGTCAAAATATTTTTATACAAGAAAAGCACAAAATAAAAGCAATGGCCACCAGCGATTAAAACATTGAATTAAACTTCGATACTCAACATTTTAAATTATAATTTTTTTATGACAATAAATAAATTTAAGAGCAACAGTCAATTTTATTCTAATTTGTAGCGAATATCAAGCTAATTGAGCAAAAAAATTCAACATTCCCTTAAATGCAAATGTGCTCTCTTAAAATTTTTGCAGCAGTAGTTGTTTAAAATATTACATTCCGTTTTTTTGTTTTTGTTTCTTATGAAGGACAGTCAAAAAAATAACATTCTTTAAAAATCAAAACACTGGCATAAAATTTTAATTTACTTTTTAAAGTGTTCTTCATTTCTTGGACCAAAAATATTTTAAATGTTTTTAAATATTATTACACACAAAAAAAAACATTTTTGACATACAAAATAAACTTTAGGGATTCTTTTTACAATGAAAAAATAAAATAGAAATAAGTTTTAACTAAATTTAACGAATTTAAAAGCAAGAATGAAGAAGTTAAAACATAAATTGATGTTTCTTTAATAATATAAATGTCGCCATTTTCTTTTAGAAAATGTGACAGAATTTGACAATTTTATATACGTTATAAAATAATGTCTGGACGAAAAGTGTTGTTTAAACCAAGGATCCATTTTATCCAACATTTAGGCAAATATCAAGCGAAATTCAACAGTCCTTATTCTACAATTGAACTGATATTCGCTATTACAAAGTAACCCTTTTTAAAACGCATGTTATGAAGAAAACACAAATTATTTTTCGAAAGATATTCGTTATTATGAACAATTTTTTGTGATAAATTTCTTAAATATTAAAAAAATATTGTTTATACTTTTTACACTATAGATGAAATATTACAAAACCATATAAATTAACATTTATATTTACTTCAATATTGTTAAATAGCAGAACTCTGATGGTAAAAAGTAAAAAAATATTTTTTCAAATATTCAATTCAATTGTTATTAGATATCCAGCTAGGTTAGGGTTGACTACAACTGACAGAATGCCAAAAAAACATTCACCCCCTAGTTAAGGAATAAATGCGTACATTATACAGGTCTGTATTAAGAATTGTTTTGGTCACCACTTATTAAGGCCAAGAGCCACTCGAAAATAAGGGTGAACTAAAAAAAAATGGTTTGACCGTAAAGGCACCCTTTTCACTAGCTATTACACTGAGATGTAAAGGAGGGCGACACTCCTATCCCTAGATTACTCCACTTACCCTTGATCCCCACCTTATGGAGCAAAGAGCAAGAAGGCATAAAGTATTTTTGGTCTGTACCATCTAAGTGGTCTAGTTTCTAAGCGATTCCACCCTAACCCGTATTTACCCTCCCCTTTTTATCTAGCAAAGTTTCATCATAAGATCTAGTGCTGTCGGACTTAGGATAACAAAGTTTCATCATAACAAAGTTTCATCATAAGATCTAGTGCTGTCGGACTTAGGATAACAAAGTTTCATCATAACAAAGTTTCATCATAAGATCTAGTGCTGTCGGACTTAGGATAACAAAGTTTCATCATAACAAAGTTTCATCATAAGATCTAGTGCTGTCGGACTTAGGATAACAAAGTTTCATCATAACAAAGTTTCATCATAAGATCTAGTGCTGTCGGACTTAGGATAACAAAGTTTCATCATAACAAAGTTTCATCATAAGATCTAGTGCTGTCGGACTTAGGATAACAAAGTTTCATCATAACAAAGTTTCATCATAAGATCTAGTGCTGTCGGACTTAGGATAACAAAAACAAGACGAGAGACCAAAAATAGAAAGTAAATCAATGTAGCAATTTTCTGAAAGATCTTATCGCAAGTGTTAAACGTAGTTTTGTTTTTTTCTGTTTTTCTAGGAGAACTGATTTTTAACGGATTGGAATAAGGAGTAAGGGTGTTATATAACACGAGTGTCCACCCTCCATTAAAAATGACGAGGGAAAAATTATGCTTCGCCAGTGTTAGCACTAGTATTCATATAAAATAATGTCTTAGTCGGTGAAGTTAAGAAAGAAGAAAACGTCTCAAACTGGAAAGTTTAAAAAAGACAAAAAAAAAAGAAAGTAAAAAAAAAAATTATCAATTGATATATAAAGAAAGAAAAATAAATAAAGCATCTCATTATGGAAATATAGTGAAGGATTTCTTTCCAAATCCATTTCAGATTGCGGGGGTTGTCTGACTTGCTATTTGCTTTATCTCTTCCCCTAAACACTTGAAACGGTTTTGTTCGGCTTTATTTTTACTCGCTAACTTTGCATGACAGGATGGATATTCATATAGATACAAATGAAATACACATTGATCTTTATCATGGAGTGGATGATAAATAAATGGATCAAACATAGTCGAAGGCGACCTGAAGGCTCCCATTTTCGTTGGCTTTTATATCGAGATGAAGGGGAGGGCTGCACTCCTTTCCCTGGATTGCTCCACTTACACTTGATCCTCACCTTATAATGCTAAGTGTTTAGCAGGGAGGCATCAAGTACTATTTTTTAGGATTTGGCTGAGGATTGAAACCAGGTTGGCCAGTTTATTAGCGGACATCTTAACCATTATGCCAAATGGGCCAGTGAGGGTATTTAAAAAAAAAGTTTTTTTTACAAAAATTCAATAGAGTTTCTATCAATTAAGCACCAAATGTTCAGATTATCAAAAAAAATATTTACTACTAGCGTGACCCGTGGAAATTCCACAGTTGTATATCGCTATCGTGCTTAAAAATATTTCCATCCTATAGACGTTTATTTAACGCCTACCCACAATAGGAGTATGTGACACAAGGTCGGAATGTGGGATTTGAAAAGCCAGCGCCCGAGAAGGTGAGCACTCTGGCCATTAAAAATTGCCTGGGCAGCCCCGTCGGCATTCCCCGGTAGGGGCGCCTCAGGCAGTAAGCAATACACTTACTCCTCCCCAAAGAGGGGAGGCAAAGCCTGGGAGGGTGGACCTCCTAGAACTGCACAGGACAGACCCATACACCGGCGTAAATCAAGCCCTGAAGGCCAAGACAACACCAGTCTATGGGGTGCAGTATCCATCGGAACAGATACTACACTTTCGGCACGAACGAAGACCCCCACGATATTATTGTACCACTTTTTTCAAACTGAAATATATTTATCTGAGTACTTTGATTAATGTAGTTTCAGAATATATTGGGTTATGGAAGACTATCTCCAAACCCCTTGAAGGAGATTTTGACATATTTCCATTCTATGGACGTCCGCCGCGAATGCAGACTCTATAAATATTATTGTAGCATCTTTGGACATAACAGATACTATGCCTTGATCCTAGCATAAAGGACGAGAAAGTGTATTTTAGTTTGAGTTTCACATTCGACACAACAATGCATCAGATGAAATTTATTTTTAACATGTTTATTGTCTTGCATCTTTGGCGATCGGGCGATCCCATCTTTTAAAAAATTGGTGGTGAGTGATAACGTACGTACAGACATGAAAGTCCTTAGTGTATTATTATATAGATTTTAAATGTGTGTGAAAGGTGATAACGTACATACGAACATAAAATTGCCTTAGTGTATTATTATATAGATTTTAAATGTGTGTGAAAGGTGATAACGTACATACGAACATGAAATTGCCTTAGTGTATTATTATATAGATTTTAAATGTGTGTGAAAGGTGATAACGTACGTACAGACATGAAATTGCCTTAGCGTATTATTATATAGATTTTAAATGTGTGTGAAAGGTGATAACGTACGTACGAACATGAACTGCCTTAGTGTATTATTATATAGATTTTAAATGTGTGTGAAAGGTGATAACGTATGTACAGACATGAAATTGCCTTAGCGTATTATTATATAGATTTTAAATGTGTGTGAAAGGTGATAACGTACATACGAACATGAAATGCCTTAGCGTATTATTATATAGATTTTCATGGGTAGCTCATTTTGTCATGCAAGTTTGTTGCAAAATGATACTTTATTTCAATAGAAGTCCCTGCTAAGAAATTATTGGGTTAGGAAGGAAGGAGGATCACATGGTATTTAGATATAAGGGAATTTGTTTTAACTTTTTATTGCAAATGAGGAAGTTAAGAACGGACTCGGACAAGCAGCCTGGCCATATGAAGTCTACTGACAACTGTGAAGAAAAGCTGGAGAAAATTGATTGTCAGGTCATCTTTGGCACCTCAACGGTCATCCGGACGAAGGGACAGTGATGATGATGATGCTGATGCTGAATTGCAAATATATATTTAACTATGGTTTGTAGTGTTGTGTTTCAACCTTATGTCACACACGCAGCAACCAAGTTGCCGTAATCTTTACATCAAAGTTCGCAAATTGTATTCCTACCTTTGATAACTACATGTTCTCTTTGTATGTGCTTCTGTATGATCCTCCAAGATCACGTCACTTGGTAAATAAGCTTCTTTCATATCTTTATAAAGGACTAACTCGGGACAAGACAGTGGACATTTATTCAACTTGATCTTTGTTCCAAATCACTGGCCAGTGGGGTGGGGGGGAGTGAGAGAGAAAGAGAGAGCGATCAAAATCACTAATTATATTTTTGTCACCCCATATCATTTTACATGTACACGTGCCACATGCTCCCAAACAGACTCTGTTCTCTATCACCCCCTCTCTTTGAGCCATGTGACGTCATATCCATTTCTATTATATTCTCACAGCCTATTAATTTTAACCTCGCGATAACCAAGTTGATCCCAGCTGATCTCTCATCGGTTTCCATTTTCTGTTTTTCTCAACTAACTATTTTATATACTAGTGGATTTACTTGCCCAATATCTAACAGAGGGACAAAATAGAGACAAGCAAGGTTACTCAGTGTTTACGAGTATTACATCCTGTGGCAAATGATTAACAAGATTGCCATTTATTTTTTTTTCATATTTCTAAATATATAAATTAAATATTTTATTTTTTCTGACTATATGTCATAGATATGGGAAAAATCTGTATAAAATTCAGGTTGTTTTGGGAATTTTTTAGATGAGGATAATTTGGATTATTTGGATTATTTGGATTATTTTGATAATTTGGATTATTTGGATTATTTGGATTATTTGGATAATTTGGATTATTTGGATTATTTGGATAATTTGGATTATTTGGATAATTTGGATTATTTGGATAATTTGGATTTTTTTGATTATTTGGATAATTTGGATTATTTGGATAATTTGGATTATTTGAACTACTGTCCTAATCGTGGATATTATTTTCACAACGATTTTGTCAATGTAACCTCCAACCTTCTTCAGGTGCATCTTGTCAAACTCTGGAATGTTTATGTCGAAAGCGAGATTCTATACAGAATTTCGAACAGAAACCCTTTATTTAATCGACAGGGGTTGATTTCTCTCATTCCGTGATCCATGACTGCGTAGAAGTCTTGAGTAATTCGTAATTCGTAATTGTATTCTTAGTATCGCCCGCACTGAGGATTGAACCGTCAACCTCCAGAAGACTGTCACTCAGAACTGATTATTACTTAACAGTTATATCAATTACGCCACAGAGCAAACTACCCTCATAAATTAAATAAAGGGTTCCGTTCGAAATACTGTACAGATTCCTGAGTTTGACATAAAGATTTTGAGTTTGACATAAAGATTTTGAGTTTGACATAAAGATTTTGAGTTTGACATAAAGATTTTGTGTTCGACATAAAGATTTTGAGTTTGACATAAAGATTTTGAGTCTGACACCTGTCACCTGAAGAAGGTCGTGTTATATCGCCCTAAATGTTGTGAAAATACCAACCAAGAAGTGAACAGTAGTCAGAATAATCCAAATAATAAAAAATTCAGATTGTTTCTTACATTAATATGCATACGGTACCACTTTTATTTATTTAAGTGAAAATCCTGTGTATTGCATAAATAGCGAGGTAGAAGAAATCACGTTTTACTCAAGGAATTCATAAGTTTTGTATTTAGATATGTCCTGTAAATAAATTTAAAAAATCAATATGTACATGAATGGTCAGTAATAAACAACCCCATGATCTCTTTTGACCTTTCATTTACAGCACTTCCTGCCTAAGTGCTAATATGTACTATCTAATGTATCTACTAGCCAACCTGCCCACTCTAATATTTAACACGTGTACATAAATGGCCAGTAATAAAAAAAATTTTTAAAATTGAAAAATATTACTTCAGTAATTTATAATTATTATATGATCCTTTATCAGAAACAGCAGTCGCTAATTGCATATCCATCAAATTTGTCAAAGTTTGGATCTGTTGAGGAGTAATGGCACAAGCATCATCTAAAATTGACTTCCATGATGTATTTTTTTGAAGAAAATTGGTGTCCATCCCCATAGACATGTATTTTCAAAAAAAATCTTCGTTGTCAATGGAGTTCACATTAGGTGACCAAGCAGACTACTTCATTAGCTGTTTTCCAGAAAAGTCTAATCGTTCAAGATACTCTCTAGTCATTTTTGCTACATGTGAGATGGCATTATCTTGCTTGAGAACAATCGTCATTTTGAATGCGGCTTTCTGTTACTTCATCCAAGGCTCAAGATGCTCCTTCAAGAAGGCAATATAAGTATCAGTATTTAGACTGTGTGTGAGATGCTCCCTGGACCAACATACGTACCACAAATAATACCCGTCCATAACATAATGCCTTCTCCTCTCTCTCTCTTGTCATCTGAAGTGGTTGTGTAGATCACATCCATTCATCATCTCTTGTTCCAACCATCAGGTCCATCAAGAGTCTCACGAGTTTCGTCTTTTAAAAGTACCCCGGAAAGTCAAATTTTCATGTACTCTTCTACCTATTTTAGACGATTCTTCCTCAGGGATTTGCAGTAATGAATTGGCCCCCAGGGAATCTCAGTATGTTGATGGAAAATTCTGAGTCAGTCGTGAAAATAGCCGATAGCTGAAGCAGTTGACAATTTGAAAGCCACAATAAAAAATGTGAAAAAGCAGACAACACAAAGCATGTGAAGAGTTAGGGTTAAAAAACTTTTGTAGCCCCTCAAAAAAAAAGAGAAGTTGACCCCCACCCCTAAAAAAACGAAAAGAAAAGAAGATGACTTTCAAATCATAAGCTGCTTCGGCTATTTCCGAGACTGACTCTGAATTATTTGGTAAAGTACTGAATTCTTCTGGGTGCCCATTCATTACAAGTACCGGACTTGCTGTAAAAGAGACTGTTTAACAGATGTCACTCACTTACCAAGCTACCGTTTTAAGAATACAACATCTGGTACTTTTTGATACATTATTTTCGCCAACGTGCTTGAAAAGTTCACCACTTCTTAGAGACAGATTCTTCACATAAACCTCGTATATCAGATTAATCGATTGGTAAAATGAAAAAAATAAAATAATTTTTAAAAATCCTAATTTTAAAAAAAATGACTTTTGGACATGACTGATTACCTTTTCATCTGTTGAAACGTGACAGCGTCCCAAATTATCTTTCCAGATTCTTAAAAACTTGTGCAACGCTGGGAAATAGGTTCTGCTAATCTATTATATAAAGGGCAGTTGTCTGTTTCTGTCTGTGTGTGTGTGTGTGTGTGTGTGTGTACAGCTCAAAGTCAGAAACTACATAAGACACACCTACAAAGCTGATATATTCTTTTTCAGCATTACCTTGAACAGAATATGGACACATTTCTTTTTGTATAATTAATTCTTTTGAGTGTCACCAGGAACACAATTAGTTAGAGCGATTTTTTTTTCATCGCACTTTGATGTGAAATTCAAACTAAAATACACTTTCTTGGCCTTCGGGCTAGGATTAAAGTGTAGTATCTGTTCTGTTCACGGTCGGAGGAGGGGAAATCCTTCTTGACTAGGAGAGAAGAGGAGTTGATAGTTATAATATCTCAACCAGTGTAGGAGCCAAGGTACTTTAGTTAAGATATCTGACCTGGAACAAGAGCTGATTAAGTCTATTTTCACATATGAAATCCATTATATCATTATCATAATTCCCCATTCAGTAAAACAAAAACGGAAAAGGTAGTCTTTTTTATAAACAAAAGGTTCCCATTTAATTATTTTACATATCAGCAAATTCTTTTTGTTAGATATTTTGAACTGTTAACAGCAACTTTATGCTTGACTCGTTCTATTGAAATGAAACCAAATGATTTTGAAAGATTTCTTATCTTAAAAGATAAAAGAAAATAAACCAGTTTCTTCATTTTTTTTAAAAAATCTTTTGAAAAGATCTGTATGATTACAATTACTGCTGTTTTCAACAACACCTTCACCTCATCATGTCCTTGAAACCAGAAAAAATAAGGACACCCCAATTATTTTACCGGCCCAGCAAAATAAGAACATCCTAGTTATTTTGCCGTTTCCCACAAAATAAGGACACCCTATTTATTTGTCGGTCCCAGAAAAATAAAAACACCATCATTATTTTGCCGATTTCAGCAAAATAAGGACACCCTATTTATTTGTCGGTCCCAGCAAAATAAAAACACCATCATTATTTTGCCGATTTCAGCAAAATAAGGACACCCTATTTATTTGTCGGTCCCAGAAAATAAAAACACCATCATTATTTTGCCGATTTCAGCAAAATAAGGACACCCTATTTATTTGTCGGTCCCAGCAAAATAAAAACACCATCATTATTTTGCCGATTTCAGCAAAATAAGGACACCCTATTTATTTGTCGGTCCCAGCAAAATAAAAACACCATCATTATTTTGCCGATTTCAGCAAAATAAGGACACCCTATTTATTTGTCGGTCCCAGAAAAATAAAAACATCATCATTATTTTGCCGATTTCAGCAAAATAAGGACACCCTATTTATTTGTCGGCCCCAGAAAAATAAAAACACCATCATTATTTTGCCGATTTCAGCAAAATAAGGACACCCTATTTATTTGTCGGCCCCAGCAAAATAAAAACACCATCATTATTTTGCCGATTTCAGCAAAATAAGGACACCCTATTTATTTGTCGGTCCCAGCAAAATAAAAACACCATCATTATTTTGCCGATTTCAGCAAAATAAGGACACCCTATTTATTTGTCGGCCCCAGCAAAATAAAAACACCATCATTATTTTGCCGATTTCAGCAAAATAAGGACACCCTATTTATTTGTCAGTCCTAGCAAAATAAAAACACCATCATTATTTTGCCGATTTCAGCAAAATAAGGACACCCTATTTATTTGTCGGCCCCAGCAAAATAAAAACACCATCATTATTTTGCCGATTTCAGCAAAATAAGGACACCCTATTTATTTGTCGGCCCCAGCAAAATAAAAACACCATCATTATTTTGCCGATTTCAGCAAAATAAGGACACCCTATTTATTTGTCGGTCCCAGCAAAATAAAAACACCATCATTATTTTGCTGATTTCAGCAAAATAAGGACACCCTATTTATTTGTCGGCCCCAGCAAAATAAAAACACCATCATTATTTTGCCGATTTCAGCAAAATAAGGACACCCTATTTATTTGTCAGTCCCAGCAAAATAAAAACACCATCATTATTTTGCCGATTTCAGCAAAATAAGGACACCCTATTTATTTGTCGGCCCCAGCAAAATAAAAACACTATCATTATTTTGCCGATTTCAGCAAAATAAGGACACCCTATTTATATATATTAATTAAGTTCAAATATTAACAAAATGAACAAAACCAATATTTTTCAAAAGTGCTCAATATATATTATGTTTATTTTAATATATATATATATAGAGAGAGAGAGAGAGAGGGGGAGAGAGAGAGAGAGGGGGGAATATATATATATATATATATATATATATATATATATATATATATATAATATTATAATATAAAATGAAGTAATAAAATAAGGTGTCAATCAAATTTTATTAGAATTCAAAGTTCAAGCAAAGTATCCTTTAGTCTTTTTCAAAAGTGCTCAATATATATTATGTTTATTTTAATATATATATATATAGAGAGAGAGAGAGGAATATATGTATATATATATATATATATATATATATATATATATATATATATATATATATATATATATACTGTGTCTTCAAAAGGTTATCACCTATTTTGATAAGATGAAAACTGTATTTCTGATAATAACCAGACTTATGCACTAGAAAAAGATACAAATAAAAATGTGTTTTACTGCATTACAGTATCAATTTTATCATGCCATCTTCTGTTATGCCATCTTGTACTTAGCCATCTCGTTTTGGCCTTTCCTAGGCATTGCATAAGGTGAAATGGCTCGTTATGATGTTCTGGCCGCTCACCAGACTGGGTACCTCCTGACCTTTTCTTGTGGGATTTCTTTAAAAAATATTTCTTTAGAAAAACCCACAAACAATTGATCATTTAAAGTCATTTAATTGAAGAAGAAAGTTTGAGAATAACTCCGGAAATTTGGGAAAATGTGATGCAATCATTTGTGAGCCGTTTGCAAAAATGTGTGGCAAGTACAGGACATTTGGTTGAATGACATACATTTTTAATATAGATTGTGTATAAGTTTTGTTGTTATCAGAAATAGAGTTTTGATGTTATTAACGTTTTTTAAGAGATGAGTACTTTTTGAAGACTCAGTATTATAGGTCAGGTTATTTATTCTATCCTATAAAAAAAAATGTCACTTGAGAAAATAGTTTTAAAAAAAAAGTTTCTTTGATTTTCTTCTTTCTTTTTATGAGCACAACACTAGAAAATGAAAAGTGTGATGGGTGTGTGGGGGTAAATCTAATATGAAATTCCGATAACATTTGTTTTTTAGATTTATTTTTGCTTTGTTGTAAATAAACAATTTTTTTTATACTTTTCACATATATTATTTTCTCAAATATAACTAATAGACTTTTTTTTCAAATAACTAGATTTTCACGTAGATTTATTTAAGTATTTGAAGCTTATATTTATTGTTTTGAATTGAATTTATATGATTTTCAAGATTAATGGCAGCTAACAATTTTTAAGCAAATGGTGCAATTTACTACCTTGTCATTTTAGATAAACACTAAGCTCGATAGCATTGTCATTCTCGATAAACACCAAGCTCAATATGTTACACTTTCACCTACTGAGTGTGTATAAATACTTTATACACACATGTCGCCATCATCGTCATTGTGAACACATTTTGTTGATCGTCTGTTGATACAAAACTACTTGTAACATAAATGTTCAGTTTTTAATAAGATTTATTTAAAACAGAGAAGAAGAATCACAGAGACAGGTTGTTTTCATATGCGTGAGATAGATAGATAGATAGATAGATAGAGAGCCCATCTCGTTACATCAGCTACAGTGGGTGCACTACCCTCCTACTCATTGGAGAGTCGCTGGACACATCTTCTCTGCTTGAAATCTCACCAGTTAAGAGAATGAGAGAGTCCTCGGATGGAAGTCACATCATTTCATCGACTTCCGACAAAGTCACTTCTGACCTTTAAGGTGACGCTTGAAGATTTCCACTTGAATACGGCCCTCATTATGTTACAAATAATATTGTCGTTTTCGATAAACACCAAGCTCAATAGCATTGTCATTTTCGATAAACACCAAGCTCAATAGCATTGTCGTTTTCGATAAACACCAAGCTCAATAGCATTGTCGTTTTCGATAAACACCAAGCTCAATAGCATTGTCGTTTTCGATAAACACCAAGCTCAATAGCATTATCGTTTTCGATAAACACCAAGCTCAATAGCATTGTCGTTTTCGATAAACACCAAGCTCAATGGTATTGTTATTTTCGATAAACACCAAGCTCAATAGCATTGTCGTTTTCGATAAACACTAAGCTCAATAGCATTGTCATTTTCGATAAACACCAAGCTCAATGGTATTGTTATTTTCGATAAACACCAAGCTCAATAGCATTGTCGTTTTCGATAAACATCAAGCTCAATAGCATTGTCATTTTCGATAAACACCAAGCTCAATGGTATTGTTATTTTCGATAAATATCAAGCTCAATGGTATTGTTATTTTCGATAAACACCAAGCTCAATGGTATTGTTATTTTCGATAAACACCAAGCTCAATGGTATTGTTATTTTCGATAAATATCAAGCTCAATGGTATTGTTATTTTCGATAAATATCAAGCTCAATGGTATTGTTATTTTCGATAAACACCAAGCTCAATGGTATTGTTATTTTCGATAAATATCAAGCTCAATGGTATTGTTATTTTCGATAAACACCAAGCTCAATGGTATTGTTATTTTCGATAAATATCAAGCTCAATGGTATTGTTATTTTCGATAAACACCAAGCTCAATGGTATTGTTATTTTCGATAAATATCAAGCCTAATGGTATTGTTATTTTCGATAAACACCAAGCTCAATGGTATTGTTATTTTCGATAAACACCAAGCTCAATGGTATTGTTATTTTCGATAAACACCAAGCTCAATGGTATTGTTATTTTCGATAAACACCAAGCTCAATGGTATTGTTATTTTCGATAAATATCAAGCTCAAAGGTATTGTTATTTTCGATAAATATCAAGCTCAATGCTATTGTTATTTTCGATAAACACCAAGCTCAATGGTATTGTTATTTTCGATAAATATCAAGCTCAATGGTATTGTTATTTTCGATAAACACCAAGCTCAATGGTATTGTTATTTTCGATAAATATCAAGCTCAATGGTATTGTTATTTTCGATAAACACCAAGCTCAATGGTATTGTTATTTTCGATAAACATCAAGCTCAATAGCATTGTCGTTTTCGATAAACACCAAGCTCAATAGCATTGTCGTTTTCGATAAACACCAAGCTCAATAGCATTGTTTTTTCGATAAACACCAAGCTCAATAGCATTGTCGTTTTCGATAAACACCAAGCTCAATAGCATTGTCGTTTTCGATAAACACCAAGCTCAATAGCATTGTCGTTTTCGATAAACACCCAGCTCAATAGCATTGTCATTTTGGAAAAACACCAAGCTCAATAGCATTGTCATGTTCGATAAACACCAAGCTCAATAGCATTGTCATGTTCGATAAACACCAAGCTCAATTGCATTGTCGTTTTCGATAAACACCAAGCTCAATAGCATTGTCATTTTCGATAAACACCAAGCTCAATAGCATTGTCATTTTCGATAAACACCAAGCTCAATTGCATTGTCGTTTTCGATAAACATCAAGCTCAATAGCATTGTCGTTTTCGATAAACACCAAGCTCAATGGTATTGTCGTTTTCGATAAACATCAAGCTTAATGGTATTGTTATTTTCGATAAACATCAAGCTTAATAGCATTGTCGTTTTCGATAAACACCAAGCTCAATAGCATTGTCGTTTTCGATAAACACCAAGCTCAATAGCATTGTTTTTTCGATAAACACCAAGCTCAATAGCATTGTCGTTTTTGATAAACACCAAGCTTAATAGCATTGTCGTTTTCGATAAACACCAAGCTCAATAGCATTGTCGTTTTCGATAAACACCCAGCTCAATAGTATTGTCATTTTGGAAAAACACCAAGCTCAATAGCATTGTCATTTTCGATAAACACCAAGCTCAATAGCATTGTCACTTTCGATATATATATACATATATATATATATAATTAATTAAGTTCAAAATGAACAAAACAAATATTTTCTAGAAGTGCTCAATATATATGATGTTTATTTTAATATATATATAGATAGAGAGGAATGTATATATATATATATATATATATATATATATATATATATATATATATATATATATATATATATATATATATTAATTAATTAAGTTCAAATATTAACAAAATGAACAAAACCAATATTTTTCAAAAGCGCTCAATATATATTATGTTTATTTTAATATATATATATATAGAGAGAGAGAGAGAGGAATATATATATATATATATATATATATATATATATATATATATATATATATATATATATATATATATACTGTGTCTTCAAAAGGTTATCACCTATTTTGATAAGATGAAAACTGTATTTCTGATAATAACCAGACTTATGCACTAGAAAAAGATACAAATAAAAATGTGTTTTACTGCATTACGGTATCAATTTTATCATGCCATCTTCTGTTATGCCATCTTGTACTTAGCCATCTCGTGTTGGCCTTTCCTGGGCATTGCATAAGGTGAAATGGCCCGTTATGATGTTCTGGCCGCTCACCAGACTGGGTACCTCCTGACCTTTTCTTGTGGGATTTCTTAAAAAAATATTTCTTTAGAAAAACCCACAAACAATTGATCATTTAATTGAAGAAGAAAGTTTGAGAATAACTCCGGAAATTTGGGAAAATGTGATGCAATCATTTGTGAGCCGTTTGCAAAAATGTGTGGCAAGTACAGGACATTTGGTTGAATGACATACATTTTTAATATAGATTGTGTATAAGTTTTGTTGTTATCAGAAATAGAGTTTTGATGTTATTAACGTTTTTTAAGAGATGAGTACTTTTTGAAGACTCAGTATTATAGGTCAGGTTATTTATCCTATCCTATAAAAAAAAATGGCACTTGAGAAAATAGTTTTTAAAAAAAAGTTTCTTTGATTTTCTTCTTTCTTTTTATGAGCACAACACTAGAAAATGAAAAGTGTGATGGGTGTGTGGGGGTAAATCTAATATGAAATTCCGATAACATTTGTTTTTTAGATTTATTTTTGCTTTGTTGTAAATAAACAATTTTTTAATACTTTTCACATATATTATTTTCTCAAATAAGACTAATAGACTTTTTTTTCAAATAACTAGATTTTCACGAAGATTTATTTAAGTATTTGAAGCTTATATTTATTGTTTTGAATTGAATTTATATGATTTTCAAGATTAATGGCAGCTAACAATTTTTAGACAAATGGTGCAATTTACTACCTTGTCATTTTAGATAAACACTAAGCTCGATAGCATTGTCATTCTCGATAAACACCAAGCTCAATATGTTACACTTTCACCTACTGAGTGTGTATAAATACTTTATACACACATGTCGCCATCATCGTCATTGTGAACACATTTTGTTGATCGTCTGTTGACACAAAACTACTTGTAACATCAATGTTCAGTTTTTAATAAGATTTATTTAAAACAGAGAAGAAGAATCACAGAGACAGGTTGTTTTCATATGCGTGAGATAGATAGATAGATAGATAGATAGATAGATAGATAGAGAGCCCATCTTGTTACATCAGCTACAGTGGGTGCACTACCGTCCTACTCATTGGAGAGTCGCTGGACACATCTTCTCTGCTTGAAATCTCACCAGTTAAGAGAGTGAGAGAGTCCTCGGATAAAAGTCACATCATTTCATCGACTTCCGACAAAGTCACTTCTGACCTTTAAGGTGACGCTTGAAGATTTCCACTTGAATACGGCCCTCATTATGTTACAAATAATATTGTCGTTTTCGATAAACACCAAGCTCAATAGCATTGTCATTTTCGATAAACACCAAGCTCAATAGCATTGTCGTTTTCGATAAACACCAAGCTCAATAGCATTGTCGTTTTCGATAAACACCAAGCTCAATAGCATTGTCGTTTTCGATAAACACCAAGCTCAATAGCATTATCGTTTTCGATAAACACCAAGCTCAATAGCATTGTCGTTTTCGATAAACACCAAGCTCAATGGTATTGTTATTTTCGATAAACACCAAGCTCAATAGCATTGTCGTTTTCGATAAACACTAAGCTCAATAGCATTGTCATTTTCGATAAACACCAAGCTCAATGGTATTGTTATTTTCGATAAACACCAAGCTCAATAGCATTGTCGTTTTCGATAAACATCAAGCTCAATAGCATTGTCATTTTCGATAAACACCAAGCTCAATGGTATTGTTATTTTCGATAAATATCAAGCTCAATGGTATTGTTATTTTCGATAAACACCAAGCTCAATGGTATTGTTATTTTCGATAAACACCAAGCTCAATGGTATTGTTATTTTCGATAAATATCAAGCTCAATGGTATTGTTATTTTCGATAAATATCAAGCTCAATGGTATTGTTATTTTCGATAAACACCAAGCTCAATGGTATTGTTATTTTCGATAAATATCAAGCTCAATGGTATTGTTATTTTCGATAAACACCAAGCTCAATGGTATTGTTATTTTCGATAAATATCAAGCTCAATGGTATTGTTATTTTCGATAAACACCAAGCTCAATGGTATTGTTATTTTCGATAAATATCAAGCCTAATGGTATTGTTATTTTCGATAAACACCAAGCTCAATGGTATTGTTATTTTCGATAAACACCAAGCTCAATGGTATTGTTATTTTCGATAAACACCAAGCTCAATGGTATTGTTATTTTCGATAAACACCAAGCTCAATGGTATTGTTATTTTCGATAAATATCAAGCTCAAAGGTATTGTTATTTTCGATAAATATCAAGCTCAATGCTATTGTTATTTTCGATAAACACCAAGCTCAATGGTATTGTTATTTTCGATAAATATCAAGCTCAATGGTATTGTTATTTTCGATAAACGCCAAGCTCAATGGTATTGTTATTTTCGATAAATATCAAGCTCAATGGTATTGTTATTTTCGATAAACACCAAGCTCAATAGTATTGTTATTTTCGATAAACATCAAGCTCAATAGCATTGTCGTTTTCGATAAACACCAAGCTCAATAGCATTGTCGTTTTCGATAAACACCAAGCTCAATAGCATTGTTTTTTCGATAAACACCAAGCTCAATAGCATTGTCGTTTTCGATAAACACCAAGCTCAATAGCATTGTCGTTTTCGATAAACACCAAGCTCAATAGCATTGTCGTTTTCGATAAACACCAAGCTCAATAGCATTATCGTTTTCGATAAACACCAAGCTCAATAGCATTGTCGTTTTCGATAAACACCAAGCTCAATGGTATTGTTATTTTCGATAAACACCAAGCTCAATAGCATTGTCGTTTTCGATAAACACTAAGCTCAATAGCATTGTCATTTTCGATAAACACCAAGCTCAATGGTATTGTTATTTTCGATAAACACCAAGCTCAATAGCATTGTCGTTTTCGATAAACATCAAGCTCAATAGCATTGTCATTTTCGATAAACACCAAGCTCAATGGTATTGTTATTTTCGATAAATATCAAGCTCAATGGTATTGTTATTTTCGATAAACACCAAGCTCAATGGTATTGTTATTTTCGATAAACACCAAGCTCAATGGTATTGTTATTTTCGATAAATATCAAGCTCAATGGTATTGTTATTTTCGATAAATATCAAGCTCAATGGTATTGTTATTTTCGATAAACACCAAGCTCAATGGTATTGTTATTTTCGATAAATATCAAGCTCAATGGTATTGTTATTTTCGATAAACACCAAGCTCAATGGTATTGTTATTTTCGATAAATATCAAGCTCAATGGTATTGTTATTTTCGATAAACACCAAGCTCAATGGTATTGTTATTTTCGATAAATATCAAGCCTAATGGTATTGTTATTTTCGATAAACACCAAGCTCAATGGTATTGTTATTTTCGATAAACACCAAGCTCAATGGTATTGTTATTTTCGATAAACACCAAGCTCAATGGTATTGTTATTTTCGATAAACACCAAGCTCAATGGTATTGTTATTTTCGATAAATATCAAGCTCAAAGGTATTGTTATTTTCGATAAATATCAAGCTCAATGCTATTGTTATTTTCGATAAACACCAAGCTCAATGGTATTGTTATTTTCGATAAATATCAAGCTCAATGGTATTGTTATTTTCGATAAACGCCAAGCTCAATGGTATTGTTATTTTCGATAAATATCAAGCTCAATGGTATTGTTATTTTCGATAAACACCAAGCTCAATAGTATTGTTATTTTCGATAAACATCAAGCTCAATAGCATTGTCGTTTTCGATAAACACCAAGCTCAATAGCATTGTCGTTTTCGATAAACACCAAGCTCAATAGCATTGTTTTTTCGATAAACACCAAGCTCAATAGCATTGTCGTTTTCGATAAACACCAAGCTCAATAGCATTGTCGTTTTCGATAAACACCAAGCTCAATAGCATTGTCGTTTTCGATAAACACCAAGCTCAATAGCATTGTCGTTTTCGATAAACACCCAGCTCAATAGCATTGTCATTTTGGAAAAACACCAAGCTCAATAGCATTGTCATGTTCGATAAACACCAAGCTCAATAGCATTGTCATTTTCGATAAACACCAAGCTCAATTGCATTGTCGTTTTCGATAAACACCCAGCTCAATAGCATTGTCATTTTCGATAAACACCAAGCTCAATAGCATTGTCATTTTCGATAAACACCAAGCTCAATTGCATTGTCGTTTTCGATAAACATCAAGCTCAATAGCATTGTCGTTTTCGATAAACACCAAGCTCAATGGTATTGTCGTTTTCGATAAACATCAAGCTCAATGGTATTGTTATTTTCGATAAACATCAAGCTTATTAGCATTGTCGTTTTCGATAAACACCAAGCCTAATAGCATTGTAGTTTTCGATAAACACCAAGCTCAATAGCATTGTTTTTTCGATAAACACCAAGCTCAATAGCATTGTCGTTTTTGATAAACACCAAGCTTAATAGCATTGTCGTTTTCGATAAACACCAAGCTCAATAGCATTGTCGTTTTCGATAAACACCCAGCTCAATAGTATTGTCATTTTGGAAAAACACCAAGCTCAATAGCATTGTCATTTTCGATAAACACCAAGCTCAATAGCATTGTCACTTTCGATATATATATACATATATATATATATAATTAATTAAGTTCAAAATGAACAAAACAAATATTTTTCAGAAGTGCTCAATATATATGATGTTTATTTTAATATATATATAGATAGAGAGGAATGTATATATATATATATATATATATATATATATATATATATTAATTAATTAAGTTCAAATATTAACAAAATGAACAAAACCAATATTTTTCAAAAGTGCTCAATATATATTATGTTTATTTTAATATATATATATATAGAGAGAGAGAGAGAGGAATATATATATATATATATATATATATATATATATATATATATATATATATATATATATATATATACTGTGTCTTCAAAAGGTTATCACCTATTTTGATAAGATGAAAACTGTATTTCTGATAATAACCAGACTTATGCACTAAAAAAAGATACAAATAAAAATGTGTTTTACTGCATTACGGTATCAATTTTATCATGCCATCTTCTGTTATGCCATCTTGTACTTAGCCATCTCGTTTTGGCCTTTCCTAGGCATTGCATAAGGTGAAATGGCCCGTTATGATGTTCTGGGCGCTCACCAGACTGGGTACCTCCTGACCTTTTCTTGTGGGATTTCTTAAAAAAATATTTCTTTAGAAAAACCCACAAACAATTGATCATTTAATTGAAGAAGAAAGTTTGAGAATAACTCCGGAAATTTGGGAAAATGTGATGCAATCATTTGTGAGCCGTTTGCAAAAATGGGTGGCAAGTACAGGACATTTGGTTGAATGACATACATTTTTAATATAGATTGTGTATAAGTTTTGTTGTTATCAGAAATAGAGTTTTGATGTTATTAACGTTTTTTAAGAGATGAGTACTTTTTGAAGACTCAGTATTATAGGTCAGGTTATTTATTCTATCCTATAAAAAAAAATGGCACTTGAGAAAATAGTTTTTAAAAAAATGTTTCTTTGATTTTCTTCTTTCTTTTTATGAGCACAACACTAGAAAATGAAAAGTGTGATGGGTGTGTGGGGGTAAATCTAATATGAAATTCCGATAACATTTGTTTTTTAGATTTATTTTTGCTTTGTTGTAAATAAACAATTTTTTAATACTTTTCACATATATTATTTTCTCAAATAAGACTAATAGACTTTTTTTTCAAATAACTAGATTTTCACGAAGATTTATTTAAGTATTTGAAGCTTATATTTATTGTTTTGAATTGAATTTATATGATTTTCAAGATTAATGGCAGCTAACAATTTTTAGACAAATGGTGCAATTTACTACCTTGTCATTTTAGATAAACACTAAGCTCGATAGCATTGTCATTCTCGATAAACACCAAGCTCAATATGTTACACTTTCACCTACTGAGTGTGTATAAATACTTTATACACACATGTCGCCATCATCGTCATTGTGAACACATTTTGTTGATCGTCTGTTGATACAAAACTACTTGTAACATAAATGTTCAGTTTTTAATAAGATTTATTTAAAACAGAGAAGAAGAATCACAGAAACAGATTGTTTTCATATGCGTGAGATAGATAGATAGATAGATAGATAGATAGATAGAGAGCCCATCTCGTTACATCAGCTACAGTGGGTGCACTACCCTCCTACTCATTGGAGAGTCGCTGGACACATCTTCTCTGCTTGAAATCTCACCAGTTAAGAGAGTGAGAGAGTCCTTGGATGGAAGTCACATCATTTCATCGACTTCCGACAAAGTCACTTCTGACCTTTAAGGTGACGCTTGAAGATTTCCACTTGAATACGGCCCTCATTATGTTACAAATAATATTGTCATTTTGGAAAAACACCAAGCTCAATAGCATTGTCGTTTTCGATAAACACCAAGCTCAATAGCATTGTCGTTTTCGATAAACACCAAGCTCAATAGCATTGTCGTTTTCGATAAACACCAAGCTAAATAGCATTGTCGTTTTCGATAAACACCAAGCTCAATAGTATTGTTATTTTCGATAAACACCAAGCTCAATAGCATTGTCATTTTGGAAAAACACAAAGCTCAATAGCATTGTCATTTTGGAAAAACACCAAGCTCAATAGCATTGTCATTTTCGATAAACACCAAGCTCAATAGCATTGTCATTTTCGATAAACACCAAGCTCAATAGCATTGTCATTTTGGAAAAACACCAAGCTCAATAGCATTGTAATTTTGGAAAAACACCAAGCTCAATAGCATTGTCATTTTGGAAAAACACCAAGCTCAATAGCATTGTCATTTTCGATAAACACCAAGCTCAATAGCATTGTCATTTTGGAAAAACACCAAGCTCAATAGCATTGTCATTTTGGAAAAACACCAAGCTCAATAGCATTGTCATTTTGGAAAAACACCAAGCTCAATAGCATTGTCATTTTCGATAAACACCAAGCTCAATAGCATTGTCATTTTCGATAAACACCAAGCTCAATAGCATTGTCATTTTCGATAAACACCAAGCTCAATTGCATTGTCGTTTTCGATAAACATCAAGCTCAATAGCATTGTCGTTTTCGATAAACACCAAGCTCAATGGTATTGTCGTTTTCGATAAACATCAAGCTCAATGGTATTGTTATTTTCGATAAACATCAAGCTTATTAGCATTGTCGTTTTCGATAAACACCAAGCCTAATAGCATTGTAGTTTTCGATAAACACCAAGCTCAATAGCATTGTTTTTTCGATAAACACCAAGCTCAATAGCATTGTCGTTTTTGATAAACACCAAGCTTAATAGCATTGTCGTTTTCGATAAACACCAAGCTCAATAGCATTGTCGTTTTCGATAAACACCCAGCTCAATAGTATTGTCATTTTGGAAAAACACCAAGCTCAATAGCATTGTCATTTTCGATAAACACCAAGCTCAATAGCATTGTCACTTTCGATATATATATACATATATATATATATAATTAATTAAGTTCAAAATGAACAAAACAAATATTTTTCAGAAGTGCTCAATATATATGATGTTTATTTTAATATATATATAGATAGAGAGGAATGTATATATATATATATATATATATATATATATATATATATTAATTAATTAAGTTCAAATATTAACAAAATGAACAAAACCAATATTTTTCAAAAGTGCTCAATATATATTATGTTTATTTTAATATATATATATATATAGAGAGAGAGAGAGGAATATATATATATATATATATATATATATATATATATATATATATATATATATATATATATATATACTGTGTCTTCAAAAGGTTATCACCTATTTTGATAAGATGAAAACTGTATTTCTGATAATAACCAGACTTATGCACTAAAAAAAGATACAAATAAAAATGTGTTTTACTGCATTACGGTATCAATTTTATCATGCCATCTTCTGTTATGCCATCTTGTACTTAGCCATCTCGTTTTGGCCTTTCCTAGGCATTGCATAAGGTGAAATGGCCCGTTATGATGTTCTGGGCGCTCACCAGACTGGGTACCTCCTGACCTTTTCTTGTGGGATTTCTTAAAAAAATATTTCTTTAGAAAAACCCACAAACAATTGATCATTTAATTGAAGAAGAAAGTTTGAGAATAACTCCGGAAATTTGGGAAAATGTGATGCAATCATTTGTGAGCCGTTTGCAAAAATGGGTGGCAAGTACAGGACATTTGGTTGAATGACATACATTTTTAATATAGATTGTGTATAAGTTTTGTTGTTATCAGAAATAGAGTTTTGATGTTATTAACGTTTTTTAAGAGATGAGTACTTTTTGAAGACTCAGTATTATAGGTCAGGTTATTTATTCTATCCTATAAAAAAAAATGGCACTTGAGAAAATAGTTTTTAAAAAAATGTTTCTTTGATTTTCTTCTTTCTTTTTATGAGCACAACACTAGAAAATGAAAAGTGTGATGGGTGTGTGGGGGTAAATCTAATATGAAATTCCGATAACATTTGTTTTTTAGATTTATTTTTGCTTTGTTGTAAATAAACAATTTTTTAATACTTTTCACATATATTATTTTCTCAAATAAGACTAATAGACTTTTTTTTCAAATAACTAGATTTTCACGAAGATTTATTTAAGTATTTGAAGCTTATATTTATTGTTTTGAATTGAATTTATATGATTTTCAAGATTAATGGCAGCTAACAATTTTTAGACAAATGGTGCAATTTACTACCTTGTCATTTTAGATAAACACTAAGCTCGATAGCATTGTCATTCTCGATAAACACCAAGCTCAATATGTTACACTTTCACCTACTGAGTGTGTATAAATACTTTATACACACATGTCGCCATCATCGTCATTGTGAACACATTTTGTTGATCGTCTGTTGATACAAAACTACTTGTAACATAAATGTTCAGTTTTTAATAAGATTTATTTAAAACAGAGAAGAAGAATCACAGAAACAGATTGTTTTCATATGCGTGAGATAGATAGATAGATAGATAGATAGATAGATAGAGAGCCCATCTCGTTACATCAGCTACAGTGGGTGCACTACCCTCCTACTCATTGGAGAGTCGCTGGACACATCTTCTCTGCTTGAAATCTCACCAGTTAAGAGAGTGAGAGAGTCCTTGGATGGAAGTCACATCATTTCATCGACTTCCGACAAAGTCACTTCTGACCTTTAAGGTGACGCTTGAAGATTTCCACTTGAATACGGCCCTCATTATGTTACAAATAATATTGTCATTTTGGAAAAACACCAAGCTCAATAGCATTGTCGTTTTCGATAAACACCAAGCTCAATAGCATTGTCGTTTTCGATAAACACCAAGCTCAATAGCATTGTCGTTTTCGATAAACACCAAGCTAAATAGCATTGTCGTTTTCGATAAACACCAAGCTCAATAGTATTGTTATTTTCGATAAACACCAAGCTCAATAGCATTGTCATTTTGGAAAAACACAAAGCTCAATAGCATTGTCATTTTGGAAAAACACCAAGCTCAATAGCATTGTCATTTTCGATAAACACCAAGCTCAATAGCATTGTCATTTTCGATAAACACCAAGCTCAATAGCATTGTCATTTTGGAAAAACACCAAGCTCAATAGCATTGTAATTTTGGAAAAACACCAAGCTCAATAGCATTGTCATTTTGGAAAAACACCAAGCTCAATAGCATTGTCATTTTCGATAAACACCAAGCTCAATAGCATTGTCATTTTGGAAAAACACCAAGCTCAATAGCATTGTCATTTTGGAAAAACACCAAGCTCAATAGCATTGTCATTTTGGAAAAACACCAAGCTCAATAGCATTGTCATTTTCGATAAACACCAAGCTCAATAGCATTGTCATTTTCGATAAACACTAAGCTCAATAGCATTGTCATTTTGGAAAAACACCAAGCTCAATAGCATTGTTATTTTCGATAAACACCAAGCTCAATAGCATTGTCGTTTTCGATAAACACCAAGCTCAATAGCATTGTCGTTTTCGATAAACACCAAGCTCAATAGTATTGTTATTTTCGATAAACACCAAGCTCAATAGCATTGTCATTTTGGAAAAACACCAAGCTCAATAGCATTGTCATTTTCGATAAACACCAAGCTCAATAGTATTGTCATTTTCGATAAACACCAAGCTCAATAGCATTGTAATTTTGGAAAAACACCAAGCTCAATAGCATTGTAATTTTGGAAAAACACCAAGCTCAATAGCATTGTCATTTTCGATAAACACCAAGCTCAATAGCATTGTCATTTTGGAAAAACACCAAGCTCAATAGCATTGTAATTTTGGAAAAACACCAAGCTCAATAGCATTGTCGTTTTCGATAAACACCAAGCTCAATAGCATTGTCATGTTCGATAAACACCAAGCTCAACAGCATTGTCACTTTCGATAAACACCAAGCTCAATAGCCTTGTCATGTTCGATAAACACCAAGCTCAACAGCATTGTCACTTTCGATAAACACCAAGCTCAACAGCATTGTCACTTTCGATAAACACCAAGCTCAATAGCATTGTCATGTTCGATAAACACCAAGCTCAACAGCATTGTCATATTCGATAAACACCAAGCTCAATAGCATTGTCACTTTCGATAAACACCAAGCTCAATAGCATTGTCACTTTCGATAAACACCAAGCTCAACAGCATTGTCACTTTCGATAAACACCAAGCTCAATAGCATTGTCACTTTCGATAAACACCAAGCTCAACAGCATTGTCACTTTCGATAAACACCAAGCTCAATAGCATTGTCATTTTCGATAAACACCAAGCAAAATAGCATTGTCATTTTCGATAAACACCAAGCTCAATAGCATTGTCACTTTCGATAAACACCAAGCTCAATAGCATTGTCATTTTCGATAAACACCAAGCTCAATAGCATTGTCACTTTCGATAAACACCAAGCTCAACAGCATTGTTATTTTAGATACAAAAACTAAACTCAATAGCATTGTAATTTTGGAAAAACACCAAGCTCAATAGCATTGTCATGTTTGATAAACACCAAGCTCAATAGCATTGTCATGTTCGATAAACACCAAGCTCAATAGCATTGTCATGTTCGATAAACACCAAGCTCAACAGCATTGTCATATTCGATAAACACCAAGCTCAATAGCATTGTCACTTTCGATAAACACCAAGCTCAATAGCATTGTCACTTTCGATAAACACCAAGCTCAACAGCATTGTCACTTTCGATAAACACCAAGCTCAATAGCATTGTCACTTTCGATAAACACCAAGCTCAACAGCATTGTCACTTTCGATAAACACCAAGCTCAATAGCATTGTCATTTTCGATAAACACCAAGCAAAATAGCATTGTCATTTTCGATAAACACCAAGCTCAATAGCATTGTCACTTTCGATAAACACCAAGCTCAATAGCATTGTCATTTTCGATAAACACCAAGCTCAATAGCATTGTCACTTTCGATAAACACCAAGCTCAACAGCATTGTTATTTTAGATACAAAAACTAAACTCAATAGCATTGTAATTTTGGAAAAACACCAAGCTCAATAGCATTGTCATGTTTGATAAACACCAAGCTCAATAGCATTGTCATGTTCGATAAACACCAAGCTCAATAGCATTGTTATTTTAGATACAAAAACTAAACTCAATAGCAATGTTATTCTAAATATAAATGAATAAATTCAAAAGTTGGATCCATTCCCTGCACTAACGGTAAAGTCAAAACGCCCAATTTCAAGTTTATTCAACTTTACACAATAGATACACCATCTTTTTTATATACTGCTTATGTATATGCGATATCTTCGCAAGGTTGGTTAACTAATTTGCATATTGTTTTGAAAAAGGTCATTTTATTAATCAACTGTTATTTATTATTGTTTGTTTTTTAATTCAATGATTGTTTTGATTTTAATATAACAAATATTTCTGTTCTGCAGTATTGTTTTATTTCCTGAACAAATATTTAGCACTTTTGTTCAAATGTTCCTTTCTTTAGGAGGACTTGATTTTCAACAAGTTGCGATATATTTCTAAATTGCAAGTGAAAGGCAGATTGATTTCTTTTTCTTCCTTTCTTTATTATCATATTCAAAAGAAAAAGAAAATTTGTATCAAAATTACCAAAATGTTAATGTTTATCTATCTATATGAATAAATGAGAGATATTTTGTTTTGTGTTTACAACAAAATTATGCATAAAATGTTTATTATTTTAAATCAATATTTCAAGTATTTCAAGTAGTAAACTTTGCAAAACAATAACGAGTCAGCAAAGTCAGCTAGTAAACACGAAGTTTAATAGGATTGTCATTTCTGCTCAACACTAAGCTCAATAGCATTGTTATAAATTGCTATAAGATAAAACAAATGTAGTCATCTTTTCAGTTCCACGCATCCACAAGGTTTCGTGGCTTTCTGTCCTTAGCTCTTATCATTGTGCTGTGGATGTTTTATATTTTTCCTTAGTTAATTTTAAGAGAATGTTACGTTTGAAGACACTGGCTGAAAATATTTTTTTATCACCTGAGAGAACGTAAAAGACCTTTTTTATCATTTTATATTTTCTTATTCAATAAATATAAAAAGATTTGTTTACCGTGAAAAAGTTTTGAAATCGGAAATAGACAAGCAGTGTTATCAAAAAACAGTTCCCCATTATATTTTAGGTCAGATGTTTTTTTTTTTGGTGGTGGGGGGGGGGGGGCAATTAATAATTTGTTTTCACCATTTTTTTTTTTAACACATAAGAAAATCAAACTTTTTTTTATAATTGGAAATTTAAAAAAAATTTTTTTATTACAAATAATCAAATGAAACGTTTTGTTTAGAGGTTCTACTTTTTTAGGCGATTACGTGTGGGTTTACGACCTTCCAACTCGGACTTAGGGTTAGTGGTAAAAGAAATTTGGTTAACTCTTTTTACGAAATGTTTATAAACTAGTGACATTAAAGATTTTGCCAAAATCTAAGCAGTATAAAATTATGAGGGACTGTTTTTTGATAAACACCGCTTGTCAATTTTTTATTTCAAAACCGGAAACCGTCATCAAATAGACTTTTTCTTTTTAACCAAAGATTTTTTTTTAAAAGATTACCAGAAATGATATATTACCATTAATTCATATCTGTCCTCCTTTCCAATTTTAGATGCAGCTGGCAGCAGTTATCCGTGCAAAAAGAAACAGCCGCCTCAGAAATCCAGACAAGATTCAACCGACAACAAAGAGACCAAACATATCTCTTTAAAAGATCTCAGCAAAAAGTCTGATAGGACTCTTAATGTTCAGGTACTAACAAACATTCATTATTCTTCACATTCTCTTCATTCAGCTCCAAATCAAAGATTATTGTTTGTCTGTATATAGGCCATGTATTCACTCGATAATGCTCAAATTTATAGACCTAATATGCTTAATCTATTATATTTATAAAAATTGTAATTTGTCTCTGCGTTGAGAATGCCATCTGAATATAGCCGTTTTCCTCCTGTACAACACATCAATGGTCTTTTGTTCTATTTATCTTCCTCCCACAAGGTAAGATGTGACACAAGGTCGGGAAAGTGGGAAAGAACCAGCGCTCGAGAATTTGAGCATTCTGGCTGTTTAAAAATTGCCTGGGCAGCCCCGTCGGCATTCCCCGGTAGGGGCGCCTCAGACAGTAAGCAATAAACTTACTCCTCCCCAAAGAGGGGAGGCAAAGCCTGGGAGGGTGCACCTCCTAGAACTGCACAGGACCGACACCCCCCAATAGACCGGCATAAATCCAGACCCAAAGGCCCGGACGATACCGGTTTATTAGGCGGGGTAAAAACCCCTGGCTGAATGAAATATAAGAAACTAACCATGATCTGTTGTTTATTTTAAAGTGGCCTATTGCAAAGCTTGTGTTAAAAAAGTGTTTTTCTTTAAGTTTCTTATAAATTAATCAGGTAGGTTATGGTTTAATTGGCACATCGATGCTGGTGAGAAAATCGGTGAGAGAGAAGCGGCAAAAAAGCAGCAACAACAAGCCGCGCGTGCATGGTCCCCCTCTGTATGTGACTCGATGTGGCGAGTGTAAAATGCAATAAATTTGGGCAATTTGGGGCATTTTTGACCCCCCTTGGGGCGCGAACCAGAATTTTTCTGAGGTCAAGGATTCATTTTATATCCAGAACAATTGCCTCTACATTTTGGCCAAGTTTCAGAAAAATTGAATGGATGGATCAAACGTTATGGGAGAAAAGGGTAATTTTTTGCCATTTTGGGGGCTTGTGACCCCCTGGGGATGCGAACCAGATTTTTCCCAAGGTCAGCGATACTTATTTTCTATTAGGAACAATTGCCTCCACATTTTGGCCAAGTTTCAGAGAAATTGAATGGATGGATGAAAAGTTATGGGACAAAAAATGTCATTTTTTGCCATTTTGGGTTTTTTTGAACCCCTGGGGGGCTAACCAGATTTTTTTTCAAAAATCGGAGAATGTCACTTTCTAACGTGACCAAAGTTACAACTTCATGCAAAATTTCAGAGAAATTCAATGGATGGTTGCGGAGAAAAATCCGGACAGACGGACATGCCTCAAAACATAAGTCCCCCGATTTTATAAATCGGGGAACCAACAAATGTTTGATTTCATTTTCGACAATTTTTCTTATTTAGAATTTTTAAAGGGAATTTTTTAATGAATAAACCTATTCTCTACAGGTTACTATTTTATTCAAATAAATACAATCTTTAGTTCAGATATTTTACACTCGTTCATCTTCATTTTCTTTTCTTTTTTTTTCTTTTTTAAACAATATCTAGGCAGATGTCTGTGTACTGTACATAAAAACAAAATGGAGAAATTCTCAGCTTATTTATGGCCACAGTCAAGATTATAAGCTTATAAATAAAAACTTGGCAGCACTTCGGAATCAAAGCCACATTATTTTTTTGACGATTTAAAATAATTTTCTGTTTTTTGTTAAATGCGATTATTGTCGCTGAACATTTTTAACACATGATTATTGAAAAAAAATTTGGTGTTCATACAAATGACGCCACATATCAAAAACGCATTTCCAAGTAAAAACTATTGCTTATGCACACGTATCAGGCAAAAATAAGTATCTTCACCAAAAATTAGGAAAAATTATCGAATAGAATTTTAATTAAAAATAAAAAATAAAAAATAAAAATCAGTTTTATTGTATTTTACAGACGGCCATTCACTTATTACTTTGTTATATGACAAACTGAGTTATGTCCCCCTGATTTACGCTCTGATCAATGATGGATCCGTAAAATACGATAAAACTTATACCTCAAATCTTTGTGAAAATTTTAACAATAGGTATTGCGCATCAATAAATTTTCCTCAAATTTCAGTTTCTTTGGAGTATTTAAAAGGATTTTAGAAGACATAATATGGGCACAATCTCTCATTTGAAAATTCATTAAATGTGATCCATAGTCACTAAACACCAATTAAGTAAGATTCCCTGAATTTCAATTTCTTCTTAAGACTCCCTAGTGATTTTAATTCATCAGCCTGGAAAAAAATCTATAAATTTTATTTTTAGAGCTATTATTTTAATTTTAGAAGAGTTCACTTTTTTTGGTTTAGGAGGGGGGGGGGAGATAAGGCAGTAATCACTAACTATTTATATACTCGACCAGTTAAAAGAAAAAAGTGAAATACTAAAATTATCACTTTTTTTCTTTTACATACCCAAATTACAAAAGAAGATTTTTCGTATGCATTTATTGTATCAAGAAGTTGAAGTGAGACTCTCATCTTTTTGACTTAAAGTTATAATTGGACTAGCAGAGGTACCAGGCGTTGCCAGGGGCTCTTACCCTCCCCCCCCCCTCCTCTGCAGGCAAAAGTGTAATAATCTCTCTCTTGCCTGGGGCAAAAGCTGTGTCTTCCCCGGTCGCCCCCTCATCCCCGATCCCCTCACTTTAGCCCAACTGTCTTCCAGCTTGCTCACCCCCCCCCCTCATCCTCCCTTTGATGTATATTTAGGTCACCGTTAAAAATAAATTCTGGAAGTTGGTGGAGATCGAACCATCAACCTCTAGGTGTTGGTCCTTCATCATTACCAAATGCGCCAAACGAATAAAGTATAAAATCTGACGAAAAATAGGTCACTTAAAGCCGTTTGAATCTGGGCTGTGTCTTGAATGCGCGCATGTGCAGAGTGTACAATCGACCGAATGGCACACAAATTTAGGGACCCCTGTCACACGTTTAGGGTCCGTTTTATATGAAGAAATCAATGTTTTTTTCTCAGTTTTTCGATATTATGCGTCTGAAAAGTTGAACGATTCAGAAAACGTCAACTTTATGGGTTCTGTCGAGTCTGCCCTTTATATAATAGATTATTATCAACAATATTCAAATAAGGGCACCCAGACATCAAAAAATAGAAATAATGATGATTTTTTTGTCATTCAGAAATTTATATGACAAATATGAGGACAAAAATATTTCCCTCATCAATCCCAACATTAACTCTAGAGTGATCATTCTATGTTAAATTTCAATAGGAAAGTGACTCCCTTTCCACTTTCTTAAAAAAATAATATTTTATGTGTTTGGTGGTGGAGGGTACTAAAAAGACAAAAATTTTCCTAGTCTAAAAAATGAAATTGTGTTCGAATCACACAAAAAAAGAGAATTTCATTTTTTTTTTTTTTCAGGTGAACTCTAAACGGTTAAAGACTACATATATTTACAAAAAATTATTTATATTATTTGAACTACTGTTCTAATAAAATCGTAGCTGAAATATGTATGCACATATGTAGCTTAAAATGTGTGTATAAATATAAATGTATACTAAAATACAACTGTACTTGTTATTAGGCACTATCTTATAAACATCGTAGCTTCACAGGATTGACACCTATGAACTAACAATAGTGCAAACAATATATATATATATATATATATATATATATATATATATATATATATGTATATAATCTCTCATAAAATCGTTTTACAAATGTGTAAATCAACAGGTTTACACATATTTTCCATATCAGCCATCGTACACGCTAAACAGACATTTTCCTAAGATGTTTGTCTACATAGAAATTAGAATACCAAAGAAGAAATAAAGGTTCTTTGTATTTTCCTCGTGTCCCTTAAGAAGAATTTTATGAGTGTTAATTTGTCTTCCTCTTGATCGGCTGCCGTATAATAATCGGATACTGAAGGGGAAAACTAGCTCAGCATTTTATTACTCAAGCATTATGAAGGCATTTGCACTGTTAACTACAATTATTAAGTTGATTTACAAAGCGTATATTATGCGTGAGGCACCCTTTTTGTGTCATGGCGATTCATAGCTTATACAGGACTTGCGGTCGATATCTCTCTATATATAAAGTTAGGTATGTGCATATGTGCAATGGAAGTGGTCCCGAATCTCTAAGTGCCCTCTTAAATATGATCTGAGGTTAAGATCGGATTCTAACTCTGCCTGATGAGATCTCAGTTTATAGTAACTGTTGATCGATAACATCGACATGCCAGTGTAGCAGATTTTGTACATGTCTGTGTAAATAAAATTATCATATATATATATATATATATATATATATATTAACTTTTTTTTTTAAAGGTATTTTATATATCTTTATTTTGAAATTCAGAAATTCTGATGATGAAGTATGTCTTTGAAAATTAAATTGGAAAAAAAAAAGAAGTTAATAAAACTAAAATGCATTGTATGGCGTTCTAATTGCTCATTATTATTTTTAATAATTAATGTTACCATATAAACAATGCTTTCTAAAACAAGGACAAGATTTCTTATATATATATATATATATATATATATATATTTAAATGTTGAATTAAATTAAAGATAATTGACCTATCGTTTAATAATAATCTATCGTGATAATATAAAGCTCAATGTATTTAATAGAGCAATCAATTTCAGAGATGAAAGATGAGAATAAAAAATTGTAAAGATACAATATTTATTAGAACATCAGAAGTTCAGAGCAAGGAGCTTCATATCCTTAATCCATGGATTTGGTAACGTTAAACGGCAATTGGTAACGTCCAGGGAGCTAGAGATTTTCGAAATGCACACTTTGATATATACCAAACTCTAATTAACAAACTTCATTCTGAACGCTGCGAAACGGATAATTCCAATACCAAACTACTGCACAGACATGATAAACTGGACTTTACCAATTGCCGACTGAATACCAACCTCTTAACAAAAGCATTTGGATTCCTAAACAATTTGAGTATTATTCTTTTTCAAACATTCATTTCCAATATAACAGCTGTTTTTATTTTTGACGTGTTTTTGGACAACATCCACCCTGACTCTACGCTCTCATCTCAACATCTTTTGGTCTTTATTTTGTTTTATTTTATGTAAAATTTTCAAAGTTAAATGTTGCTGATAATATTTACAATTACATTGTCGGTTTCTCCCTATCTTCTGATGAAAAGAGTTTATCTTTGAAAATCCATGGATTAAGGATATGAAGCTCCTTGCTCTGAGCTTTTGATGTTCTAATAAATATTGTATCTTTACAATTTTTTATTCTCATCTTTCATCTCTAGAATATATATATATATATATATATATATATATATATATATATATTTAGGCAAACATTATTAAATAACACGAAGTGGTTTTGTTTGATGCGACTTTTTTTTATTTTTTCAATTTTCCGAATTGTCCATCTAATGTTTCAGTCAAATTGATGTAAATATGATCCATGGGTTTCTTGTTCCATTCTTTTTTCTTTTTTGCAAGTACTTTACAGACGCTTTTTCAAGTTATAAACTACTTGCCGTTATAATTCAAAAATGAGCACAACAGTAAAGTCATAATTTGTAAAGACACTAAAACTAATACCGCCTGAAGATGATTTGACGATTCAAATCGAAATTACTTGCAAAAAAGAAAAAAAAATGGAACAAGAAACCCATGGATCATATTTACATCAATTTGACCGAAACATTCGGAAAATTGAAAAAAAAAAAAAAAAGTCGCATCAAACAAAACCACTCCGTGACATTTAATAATATTTGCCTAAATGAAAATATGCTGCCTAAATACACACAATATATTTATATATATATATATATATATATATATATATATATATATATATGGTTGGCGCGCGGTTAAAGACGTTGGATGCAAGTTGAAAAATACTTGTTATCCAGGGTTTCGAATCGTACGACCGGTAGTGAATAGTCATATCTCTATGCTGATGAGTCCTGATTGAAAAGGGACGAAACGTATACGTACATAGATAATAAACAAAAAACAAATATTTTATATTTGTCGCTCCTCGTAAAATAAGTAGAGCACTCTTAATGGTAGTACAAACACAGCATGACGTCACTTGCTTTATAATGCATCATTCCTTCTTTAATAGAAGTAGAATGCCTGGATATCGTGCCGCTTTAAATGTGTTAAAATTATCATTGTTTATCTGCTATTCTAATGGTGGGCGCGCGGTTAAAGACATTGGATGCAAGTTGAAAAATACTTGTTATCCAGGGTTTCGAATCGTACGACCGGTAGTGAATAGTCATATCTCTATGCTGATGAGTCCTGATTGAAAAGGGACGAAACGTATACGTACATAGATAATAAACAAAAAACAAATATTTTATATATATATATATATATATATATATATAGGTATGTGTATATCTCTATTTACATAAAATTATGTATGTGTATATGTTTATATATTTGTACGTACAGGATTCACTCCTAAACCAATTAATCGATCTTTATGAATTTTAGAACACAGCTGCTAGGAGTAAGAGGTTGTAATGTGAGCTATACTTAGTTTAAGTTTGATGCAAAGAGAGTAAACGGGGTGGAAGCCTTTCGTGAAAATTCAGAAAGCTTAAATTTTTGTGAAATTTTAACAATAGGTATTAGACATCAATAAATTTCCCCCAAATTTCATTTTCTATGGAGTATTTTAAAGGATTTTAGAGGACATAATATGGGCACAACCTCACATTTCAAAATTTACTGAATTTGATTCATAGTCAGTAGACACCATTAAGTAAGATTCCCTGAATTTTAATTTCTTCTTAAGACTCTGTAAACTTAAGCCTTAAATTTTAAGCATTGTCGAGAATCAAAACTATGTAATGAATGTTTATCAAAATTGGAATAAGAATTCTAGACATAGAGTTTAGTATCATTATATCTTGATTTTAATCTTCGTAAGGGGACATAAAAGTGGTGCAAAACTATTCTGTTCAGGGAATTAATATTACCCGTCCTGGGATGGGTATTCTTCTAGTATTTATATATATACAGGGTGATTCATAAGTCACTTCACTTAGCTATTTAAAATGATTACCATATGAAGCACAAACATACTATGAACTTTTGATAATTGTTATCTTACTCTCTAATTACTGCTATTTGTTATTTTAAATTTGTTCGGTTATATATTTGTTTCTATATATATTTATTTCATAATCAATCAAATATGCTACAAAGAGTCGTAAATTCCTTGCAAAAAAGAATGGAGCTATGCATGCAGAACGAAGGTGGACATTTTGAAAATTTGCTGTAATTTTAAACTCCCATAAATGAATTTGTTGAATAAACTTTCTGTTTTGTATTACCGTATTTTTTAACTTTAGAATTTCAAAAATAAATAGCTAAGTGACTTATGAATCACCCTGTATATATATATATATATATATATGTGTATATATATATATATATATATATGCATGGTCAGACGTTTCGTAGATCACTCTTATCTGCTTGGTAGGTAGTCGCCGAATTCCGCTACTTACAGTTAAAGTCCTTCTCTATTTACTAACTAGTTTACAATGGCCTGCGGGTAAGATCTCCGACTACGAATCAATGGCGATTTGTGTTCGGGGTTCGCGCCCACCGACCGTTGGGAATTAGTTCCTAGACTGAAGATTGCGTTAGCATGAAACATCGATGTCTCTAGGTATTTAAATATTTAATATTTATTTATAAAAATATTATTGTATATATATATATATATATATATATATATATATATATATATTTCTATGTACTGGATTCACTTCTTAACTAATGAACCGATCATTACCCACCCATCCCTAAAAAAAGAAAAAATTAAAATTAAAACTAATGCTATACTTATTCAGGGATCGATATTCTTCTAGTGTGTGTGTATATATATATATATATATATATATATATATATATATATATATATATATATTTTATAGCTGTTCTGTTTTGAAATCCCCAAAACAGTTGCATTGTAAACAGCTGATGATCCCCGTTTCCTAAGTTACGGTCCCCTGTTTATGTTTCACTGTTATATACAGCAGTAAGTCGGCTTATGCGCATGCTAAGTCTGCGATATGTTGAATTTAGTTAGTATCCCTGGGAATTTAAACTGCATTTTGTTTTCTCTGTTTTAAATGACTGAAAGCTTTTTTAGACTATATATATATATATATATATATATATATATATGATTATTTTTATTTACACAGACATGTACAAAATCTGCGACACTGGCATGTCGATGTTATCATCAGGCATAGTTAAAATCGGATTCTAACTCTGCCTGATGAGATCTCAGTTTATAATAGCTGTTGATCGATAACATCGGCATGCCAGTGTCGCAGATTTTGTACATGTCTGTGTAAATAAAAATAATCATATATAAAGCTCTATTTGATATTGAGCACTTTTTATAAACCCGGTTGAAATTCTTTGGATTACTACCATGTGGATGTTTTCACCTGGATTATTACCATTATTATATATATATATATATATATATATATATATATATATATATATATATATATATATATATATATATATATATATGTGTGTGTGTGTGGTGGGAAAATAACTTTTCTTTCCTCATTACCAATTTTTCTTTATACTCTTTTCCCACCTGCTACCATCACCTACCACACACACACCTCAATACACCGAGGAAGGCCGAAGGGAATGGCCGAAAATTCTGTTCTTTTAGAAAAAATATATTTTAAAAGACATTTTGTATTCCTATACGTCAAGAAATAAGAAGAAAAAGATATAAACATTTATATATTTTCCATGGTAATTTTTTATGCATACATATATTTATTTATTTACTAATACAAATTTTTACAAATGGAAGAACCCCGGAAACTCCTACTCCCAGCCCTGAACCCCATGTTACTATGTTTATTTTTTAATCTATGTAAATGTTAACTTTAAATTTGTAATGAAAATAAAGTAAAATGTTGTGTCTGCTGTTTACGGATATTGGGTGCGAACAAAGACCCCTCAGTAGTTGCTCGGACTCCTAATGTCTTTAAACTATGTGGATTATCGTAACAATATGTAATGTGTCTTTGACTCCGGATATGAGTGAAATGTGTGTATTGTAAGTTAATGTACTAAGTATATTTTTGTAGTATTTTTTTTTTTATGTAATTATTCATAACTATTAATTTTTAACATGGAAAAGAAGTAACAAAAAAAAAGTTGTTGTGTGTCTTGTATTTTGTTAAATAAACGAAATCAAGTTTTATCTCAATATACCGTTTCTTGGCCTTTTGGCTAAGATCAAAGTGTAGTATCTGTTCCGATGGATACTGCACCCCATAGACTGGTATTGTCTTGGCCTCCGGGTCTTGATTTACGCCGGTCTATGGGATTGTCCTGTGCAGTTCTAGGAGGTCCACCCTCCCAGGCTTTGCCTCCCCTCTTTGGGGAGGAGTAAGTTTATTGCTTACTGTCTGAGGCGCCCCTACCGGGGAATGCCGACGGGGCTGCCCAGGCAATTTTTAAATGGCCAGAGTGCTCACCTCTCGAGCGCTGGCTTTTAACCCCACTTTCTCGACCCAAGCTGTGGTCACATCTTACCTGTGGGAGTAAGATAAAACTGGCCTTGTGCCTAACTCCTGGGGAGGAGTAAATACCTACCGTTTCTTGGCCTTTTGGCTAAGATGAAAGTGTAGTATCTGTTCCGATGGATACTGCACCCCATAGACTGGTATCGTCTTGACCTTCGGGCTTGATTTAAGCCGGTCTATGGGTCTGTCCTGTGCAGTTCTAGGAGGTCCACCCTCCCAGGCTTTGCCTCCCCTCTTTGGGGAGGAGTAAGTTTATTGCTTACTGCCTGAGGCGCCCCTACCGGGGAATGCCGACGGGGCTGCCCAGGCAATTTTTAAATGGCCAGAGTGCTCACCTCTCGAGTGCTGGCTTTTCAAACCCCACTTTCTCGACCCGATCTTGGGTCACATCTTACTTGTGGGAGTAAGATAAAACTGGCCTTGTGCCTAACTCCTGGGGAGGAGTAAATAAAACCAGCATTGGTTAAAACTTACGACTGCATGTAAATGAAAGGGGAGATAACTGTGTATGATTTATGATTTGTTAAAACGGGTCCAAAATAAGTGTGTTTCTTCCTTCCTTTACACCTGGTGTATGATGAAGAATGAAAGCAAATACGTTTTATTTATTTTTTTTGGGGGGGGGGGTGAAAGCTGGCGTTATTTGTGTAAATAAAAATAACGAAGTTAAATCTAAATCTGTCAGCATTGGTTGAAAGTTACAAATACATGGAAAGGGAGTGGCAAATCACTGTGTAGGATTTACGATTCGTTGAAACCTGTCCAAAATAAAGTCTGATTTAGTCTCGCCCCAAAATGTAAATAATGTTTTGAATAACTTCTAATGTAACAATGCATGTAGCTGATTAACAGGTAAGTAAGTTTGTTCTATTTACAATCTAATACATGAACTTTAGTTTACCACATGTTTTCTTAATTATAGTGGTCGGAGATGTAATTCCCCTTTTATTTACCTAGAGATTTTATTTTGGCAACCATTTGCAAAAATGCTTATTTATAAGAAATGGTTAATTGTATCTGTTGTTTTTCCAGTGAAAATAAACTATGAATCTTTTACAGTTTAAGCTATTGAAAGAACTATTCGGCTAAATATAACATGTAATCAATGAAATAGATTGGAATTTATTTTTCATTTTTCATTATGCAAATAACAAATATTGTAAAATTTCATAATTCTCTGATCAGGCAGAATCAATCTGGCAGATGCAATGCTATTTAGGTCAGATGACAAGAATTCCACAAGATAACTTTATATATATATATATATATATATATATATATATATATATATATATATATATATATATATATATATATATATATATATATACTAGCAGGAAGACACGACGTTGCTCGGGATTGAATGGGGATCACTACTATGTACTTTTTCACTATGCTCATAACACCATATTATTTTCTTTATTTTTACTGGCATACTCTTCCCGTTTTGGCTACAAATATAGTCGGAAGAAGATGAAATGCTGACAAACTCTCTGAAGTAGTGTTGTATACATATGGTTTAAATTTCATTAAAATTGGATGTACATAGTTGAAGTTTTAAATAGGTTCTGTCCCCATGGGTCAGTGAGATGTGGGACCACGTATATATGCAGCACATAGAGGGCAACAGATATTCGGGGCCACTTACATTGTCTTCCATGGAGCATTTTATACATATGATATAAATGTCATCAAAATCGGATATATTTGAAGTTTTAAAGGAGGTTAGGCTCCCCATAGCTCCCTTAGATTAGGAGGGCACTTAGATATTTAGGACCGCTTACATTTTCTTCTCCGGAAAATTTTATACATAGGATTTAAATTTCATAAAACTAGGATATTATTTAGAAGGGTTATGCCCTCAGCGACTTTAGGGGTATACTAAGAGATTCAGGAACTCTTCCCATATCTTCCTAAGTGAATTTTAGATAAGAATATACTTTTAGATTTTATGTACATTCTCTAACCCTTTTTTATAGGGAACACACAAACATCACACACGCGCACATACACACAGATATTGAATTTTATATGTATAGATATATAGAAGATATACATAGATCTAGATATATATACAGAGTGATAAAGAGAGAGAGAGAAAGGCAGACAGACTGATAGACGGAGAGGTGTGATGTACTAAATACACCAAAATTCTTCACTTACATATTATTTATATTATTATTTATATATAAAAAAATAAAAGTATTCTAATAAGTTATTGAGAGTAGCTTCCCTTATTTTGATTATCTCCCCTTTGAAGAAATCTTCTGCTTTTACTAATCTTATAAATACGGACTAACAATGTATCGAAACTGTATGCTGAATAAAGCTCTCCCTGTTCCTGCTTCTTATTACAATTTATTCTGCATACAGTCGGCATGGAACAACTAATGCACCCACAATGGTTCGACGTGGAACATGAGACTTCTAATCCGGAAAAACGCTGGACTCACTGGCAATTGACGTTTGTAAAACTTTTTGCAAACATTATATGCAGAAAATCCATGACAAATAAGCTTGGACTCCTAACCAATTATGTATCCCACACGATACACGAAATTATTATGGATTGTACCACTCATGAATAGGCTATCAAAGCAGTACAAACCACCTACCGAAAACAAAATATTTTCGCAATACTTACTCTCTACACGGCGACAACAAAACGGCAAATCTTTGGAACAATTTTTAAAAGAATTACAGACCCTAAGCAAGGACTGTAACTTCCGGCCAATGATTGGTGAAAAAATTTGAGACAAGCACATTATGGATGTTTTTATCAACGGACTCCAGAATGTTCAAGTAAGACAAAGACTACTCGAAAACAAATGTCTTAAGCTCAAAACAGCCTACGAACAGGCTTATACGTTTGAAATTGCTCAAAAACAGTCTGTGTTCTACCTACAATCGGATACCGTCGGTGCTGCATTGAAAAACACCCACTCTTGTTGTTCACCCCCCTCCTCTGTGACTTCTTTCTCTAACCAGGAATTTCCGGGCACTGCTAATCCTTAAGAGTTTCCTATCACCGCTGCTTCCACAGGTCGTAAATGCCACTTTTGTGGGTTAAGTCTACACCCTCGGTTTTCTTGTCCGGCCAGAGATGCTAGGTGTCACAAGTGTGGGAAGTTGGGACATTTTTCTAAGGTGTGTAGGTCCACATGTTATTTTGAAAACAACAAAAAAAAAAATGTTTTTCTAAAAATTCTACTGTCTCCTTTATGGTGGCTACTATAACAGCTGCGTCTCCAAACCCCCTCTCGAAACGTATAATGCAGATTAAAATTAATGGCGTTTCTATTGATGCATTAATTGACACTGGCAGCTCTGGTTATTATTTTAATTCTAATATCGTAACAACTGGTTCACCTCAAACTGTGCAGCTGCTATTGCACAGAGGCAGCAAGCATTCCGACAATTCAACCGCCATAAGTCAACTAAAAATAGACAAAAACTTATAGCGGCAAGAAATCATTGTAAGACTGTAATAGATGCAGCAAAGAGGAAGTATACAGAGATAACCAGAAAACTCATTGAGTCATAGAAACTAGGTACTCGCCATTTCTAGAAAATCTGTAATAGTGTGGTGAATAATGGGCAATCAACAATTCCCCCGCTATTCAACCACAATGATGTTGTTTGCACGGCAACTGATGAGGCTGAACTACTTGCCCAGCGTTTGCCTTGATGGGATTTAGCTGATTGTCGGGTTGGTCGAGTGTATTTACGTCTAGGGGACACCAGAGCAGCAAATTCATCGGAGCACATTCCATTGAAGTACTTGTAAAACAAGCACAAGGATGCAACATTGCAACAATGGGACAGAGGCTGAAGCTTGTGGGATAGTGAGGGACCTATTAGATTAGAGATTTTATGCTCTTTATTTGCCATTTTTGGGGTTTCAGCCTACATCCATTCAGAGCGTGGCACCTCTTTTATGTCTAAGCAACTAAAACAATTTTTTCATGAACGAAGAGTGGCCACAAGCCAGACAACGCTGTACTACCCTCAGGGTAATGCTCAATGTGAGCGTTATAATGGCATAATATGGAAAAGCGTACAACTTGCTGCTGTAAACCGCAAATGTCCGATTACCTACTTGGAAGATCTCCTCCCTGAATCCTTATATGCTATTATTTCGTCACAAATGCCACGCCTCACAAGAGAGTTCTTCCATTTCATCGAAGAAGCTCGGCAGAAACTTCACTTCCATCATGGCTATCAAAACCTGGAACAGTTCTCCTGAGACGTTTCTTAAGTCATAGGATGAATGACCCATTAACAAACCAATTGGAACTGATCGAAGCGAATCCGCAGTATGCCTTGATACGAAATGCTGATGGAAAAGAATACACTGTTTCCCTTAGAGACCTTGCACCTGCAGGGGATATACCTGCACGCAATATAACCCCCGAGGAGATGCCTACATCCGAAGACCCTTCTACCTCAGCTGAAGCTCAACCAGTCATCATCGCACCATATGATTCATCTACGTACTCACTACAACCATCGGATACAGAGTCCATATCGTCTCTAGAAACCCAGAATGCTCAGAACAAGTCAGGGGTGGACGATCATCCACTTGCTCCGAAACGAGCTCATCCCCAAACCTATTCAGAACCCCTGTTTTCAGAATCTCAACCACCTGCACACAGAAGGAGACATATTTATACCCATTCAGGGTGGAGAGAGAAAAATCGATCCCAGCATATCATCGGACCTGGAAACCCAGAGTCCTGATTCTACTCCCAATACCAGACTAGTAAGGCATTCCAACAGAACCAGCAAAAAGCCTGGTCGATGGAGTGACTTTGTCCCCTTATGATTATGATAAAAATGGGGGCAAATGTAATAAGTAATTGAGAGTAGCTTCCCTTATTTTGATTATCTCCCCTGTGGAGAACTCTTTTGCTCTTTTACTAATCTTATAAATACAGAACTAACAATGTATCTACACTGTATGCTGAATAAAGCTTTCTCTGCTGTTCCTGTTTCTTATTACAAATATATTCTTTGATTTAATTTTTTTTAATCAGGGAGTAGAATCGAAACTGCACACTTTGTGTTTTCAGTCTGATACATTCCCAACTAAACAATTCAGACATTTCTTAAGTCGACTTTTAAAATAATACTCATAAAAAAAATCGGATATACGTCTTTGAAGTTTTAAGGAAGTTCTGTCTCCATGGGTCAATTAGAGGTGGGGACGTGTAGATATTCAGCACATAGAGGGTAGCACAGATATTTGGGAGTATTTATATTGTCTTTCCTAGAGAATTTTATACATTTTATGCAGATTCTCTAGCCTTTCTTTTTATAGGGAACACACAAGCCTCACACAGACATTGAGTTTTATATAGAGAGGAGATTGTATCGTTTCTAACAGTATATTATTAGTTTAATGTTAATCATTTTGTATTTCATGTCAGTAAACTTGATTTTCATTATGCAGGTATAGGACGAAGTAGTTTAATTTTTATAGATTTATTTCTCAACTTCATGACTTCTGTTGATTTCACTTCATGAACCTGCCTTCGGCTTTGATGCCAGCCTCAAGACGACCACAGGCCTTCATCATTGTCTCTCGTATGGCCTACATGCAGCTACCTGGTCGATTCAGGGTTTCAATACCTCGCTTAAAATGCAGACGTAGGTATTGGTGTTCAGTCTGAGTCCCTTACTTGGTTCATTGTCAACGATCTCCAGTGTTTTGATGGCTTCAGATTGTCAATCATGTGTTTTTGGTCCCCCGGTTTATAAAATCGGGGGACTAATGTTTTGAGGCATGTCCGTCCGTCCGTCTGGATTTTTCTCCGCAAACATCCATTGAATTTCTCTGAAATTTTGCATGAAGTTGTAACTTTGGTCAGGTTAGAAAGTGACATTCTCCGATTTTTGAAAAAAAATCTGGTTAGCCCCCCAGGGGGTCAAAAGGCCCCGAAATGGCAAAATATGACATTTTTTGCCCCATAACTTTTCATCCATCCATTCAATTTCTCTGAAACTTGGCCAAAATGTGGAGACAATTGTTCCTAATAGAAAATAAGTATCGCTGACCTTGGAAAAAATCTGGTTCGCGCCCCCAGGGGGTCAAAAGCCCCCAAAATGGCATAAAATGATCCTTTTCTCCCATAACGTTTGATCCATCCATTCAATTTTTCTGAAACTTGGCCAAAATGTAGAGGCAATTGTTCTGGATATAAAATGAGCATCCTTGACGTTAGAAAATCTCTGGTTCGCGCCCCCGGGGGGTCAAAGGGGGGTCAAAAATGCCCCAAATTGCCCAAATTTATTGCATTTTACACTCGCCACATCGAGTCACATACAGAGGGGAACCACGCCCGCGCGGCTTGTTCTCTCTGATATCACCTCCGTGTTTAATCCTGAATTTTTCATTTCTTTTTTTCCACCTTTTCTACCATCCTCCTGCTGATGTTGAGGAAGTTAGACGTCACCTTGTTTGTTCTTCTGGCACAGATTTCAAGAAGAACTCTGTGTCTCATCTACAAATACAGAAGTTCAAAAATGTCCATAATCAATTATTCTGCAAAAAACGCAAAGTGAACACAGGTGTTAGCATGTAGCTCTTAAAAACAGCACTCTATTTCTCTGCCTGAAGCATGTATCTAAGATAAAGTAAAATAAAGAACAATATGATTTGGATATAAATGTTTGTTTCAGTTAATTGTAATTAATGATGAATCGACCACAGCTATGCCCTTATGAAAGATTCTTCACCAGAAACATATCTAGCCCAAAAGTGAAAGAAAATATGTATAAAATTAGCAGTTCAAAATTGTGAACAAATATCGTCCGCACCCTGTGTAGTATTTTTTACATTTTTCTTCATATCTGACCGGGGTATTCTAGTATCGTATCATTTTTTGTGCGTATTATAATCACTGAATAATCTGTGACTTTTAAAGTGGAATTATTCTGGAATTTGGTTGTTTTCAGATAACTTTCTCGTTATCATGCATGGATAAGCGTATATAGTTACTTAGTTGGCTATTCTCATTATATGGAAAAATGCTTTTGATGCCATTCCAGTGTTATATGCAGGATGCGTCTCATAACCTAATTGGTCATTAAGGGTTGCCATGATTACTAATTACCTTTCACTCTGCATAATTGGGATCAATTAGTGGCGCTCATCTTAACTCAAATCAACAAATGACAGGTTGTGTTAGGTTACATGGTAGTATCATCAACTCAACTTATTGAACGTCTGAAATTGATTGTCTTTCAAATCCTGTCGTTTATTCATTCATAGGCAGTTGAGGTAAGGGAGTAGTGGATCCATGCCTTTCCCCGAATTTATATAATAGAATGATGAGACGAGATCACATCTGTCTGCGTGTGTTAACACTTCTACATAATTGTTTGAAGTAGGTTTTAATTTTAGACAATTGTTTTAATGGCTAAACAATCTTCTATTGTACCAACATTTTGAGATGCATATTCTGTTGGTTTTGCTAGATGACGATCTGATCAATCCACTTCTGACCCGACCGTTTATGACACCGTTGGCATTTTGTCAACGGTCCCGTGGCTCGTTGATTGCTTGCTGTCTATCATTTTTATATGGAGCGTGCTTTTACGGTTGGTTGCCCTTCCTATCACCAACCACAGTTGTAAGCGATGGGCCTAACCATTGCCGTTACACAGACAAAACCTGCAAGGCAACAGGTACTTTCATGAGGTTTAGCCCGCCAGCCAAGACGGTTTACCAGGGTATAGTGCTTGGAGCCACACATGAAAGATTTAGGGTATGCGTGAGGACCAAGCATGACCACCTATCCAGATACTCTCTGAATACAGCTGGTGAGTCTTGATAGGTACTACCACTACACACACCCCTATACACTACAATTAATACCTTTATTAACTTAATTTAACTATTACAAAAATATTATTTAAAAAATTGATGTACATGCCATTACCTCCTCGTCTTCCTCCTCCTTCTCTTTCTTATTATTAGTCATAAAAATATGTTATTCATTCTTCATCGTTTTTTTTGCATTAATCCTGCACTTCGACAGGATCAGCAATGATGGATTTTTTCTCCACTTTGCACGACCACAGGTTTCGTCCGGGTGAAGGCCAGTTTTACAGAGATCATTGTGCAGGACGTCTGCCCATCTCATTATCGGCTTTACTCTTGGAAGCTTCCTGTCGACTTCTCATGTAAAAGCAAGTTTTGTGACGGTGTCATTGTCGGCCCTCAGTACATGCCAAACCATCTGAGCTGCCATTCTTTTATCTTGCCCTCGATCGATGCGATGCCGTAGCGCCTTCAGATGTCTGCATTACAGAAAAACTAGATTTTAAACCAAGAAACTCCTTATGGTTTTTTTCTCCTTTTTTCTTAATTAATATGTCTCAACAAAAGAATGCTATGAAAAATAAAAGTCAAAGAGTGAATGCTACCGAGACCAAAGTGATGATTAGTGGTTGTAGTGTTGGAAATCCCCCAGAAAGAGGAAAGTTCCCCTACTCAGTCTGCGGAAAGGGAGTTGAGTGCTACTCAGTTTTTTGTGGTACTTGTAAGCATTGGGAACATAAGAAGTGGACTGGAAATACTGAAGAAATTTTGTGATACCGTTGGAGCACAGGGAGGTGCTGGTGTGATAACAAGAATTAGGAGTGGATGGAGTAAGTTCAGGGAACTTTTGTCATTACTAACCAGCAGAGCGTTACCACTGTTGATCAGGGTGAGAGTCTATTAAGCGTCTATTTGATGATTTATGGAAGTGAAACCTGATCGGTGAGGCTTGAGGATATGCGTTGCATGGAGAGAAATGATATGAGAATGCTACGATGGATGTGTAATGTGGGTCTTAAAGACAAGTGTAGTTTTGATGACGTCATAGGAAGATTAAATCTTAACTTAGTAATGGCAGAAGTTCTCTGAACTTACTCCATCCACGCCTATCTTTTGCAATCACACTAGCACCTGCTCCACCCTGTGCTCTAATGGTATCACCAAGGTAACAAAACGTCTCGACTTTATTTTGAAATATGTTTAGATGTGTCCACGCATCTCTATAAGAATCTCTGTCTGTTGATCTGTCGGTCTGTTTGTCACACTTCGGTTTCGAACGGCATCTTAAGAATAGATTCGTTCTTGTTTCCTGTTAATTTAGCAAGTGCTAAATTAACAGGAAACAAGATCCTATTTCGATTAATGGCCTTTTTAATGTGACACTCGATATTGAAACCTGATTTCCTGCTGTTGCTGTTGTGGCAGTCTTTAGAAAAAAATAAAGTCGCGTAATTTCTAATTCGATACAGTCTATTTCTTAAATAAGACTTTCAGAAGAAGAAGTCATTCATAGAAAATTGAATAAAAATTAAAGGACATTATTCCTTTCAAACCGACATCCGAATAAACTTTTTTCTTCTTTTTTTTTTTTTAAAGTCCAATAAAAGCAAATGTGTCTCCTGGGAAGATCTTTTAATTAACACTCATCAGGGGAATTTTATTATGCTTGATCACATTTCCATTTTAAGTACTTCCTGCCATGATGCAACTTCCTGCACACGTCAGCCTAACTTTTAACTTGACTTTTAATGGAAAATTCCTTTTTTTTTTGCTTAGCTAATCTTGCATGGTATTTTCCAGTTTTTAACCTTATTTTTACACACTCAACCTCTAGTCTTGCTACCAATAATATATTTTTAGGTGTTAATTATTCAATCATACTTTCCTGTTTGATATGAATGATTTTCTTATATTTCTCTATATTACTGTTGTCGACTACGGAAATAGTCTATCAAGCATGTATGCAGCGTGATGATGTATAGAAATGAAACCTGGGCAGTGAGGGTTGAAGATATGCATTGCATGGAGAGAAATGATATGAGAATAATACCATGGATGTGTAATGTAAGTTGTAAAGACAGGCTTAGATCTGATGACCTCTAGAGAGAGATTAAATATGGACAGTATAGAGAGATGTGTGAAGAACAGGAGACTTTGATGGTTTGGCCACGTTAAAAGCATGGATGAGAATTCTTGAGTCAGTAGATGTAGAACAGTTAAGGTAGCAGGTCCAGTTCACAAGGGAAGGTCAAGGAAAACATTGGAGATAAAAATGGACTTGAGAGAAAGAGGGATAAATGGGCAGAGGTAAGTTAGTTTAGAAATCAATTTCTTAAAGCTGTTCAACACATGCCAGCATGGAAAACGAGCGTTAAACTGATGACGACGATGATGATGATGATGATGATGATGATGATGATGATGATGATGATGATGATGATGATGACGATTGTACTTACATTCTAATGATACACATCTGATGAATCTTAGTTGAAAAGGATCTTTTTATTAAATGAATCT
>OY744529.1:12083276-12085776 GCA_963556195.1 Sepiola atlantica | reverse complement strand
ATCTTTGATGACGATAAAAATAAATTGTTATTAAATATTTGTCCTTATTTATTTCATTACCCTTTCTTTCACAAGACGATAACAGTTAGGTTAAAAAAAAACATAAGCCGGCAGAATAACGAGCCCTTGTTATTCTGCCGGGACCGGAAAAATAACGACCCCCTTGTTATTTTGCCGGGACCGGCAAAATAGCCTCTTCCTTTTAGAAAGGCTTGGGAGGATATTACTAACCTGTTTCTTGTTGTCCCACTCTCAATTTTATTCGGATGAAATTATATATATATATATATATATATATATATATATATATATATATATATATATATATATATATATATATATATATATATATGTTTGTATTTAGGCAGCATTTTCTCATTTATGCAAACATTGTTAAAAATAACAGAATTCGTCTGTTAAATTATAATTTTTTAAATTTTTTTTATTTTTCTGATGGTCTTTTTTGTATTAAAATCAAAATAATTAATAAATGTTCCATAGGTTTCACGAACGTTTTCGATTTTTCGTCGAATCATACTCAGGTGTCAAAAGCAAATGAACAAAAAAGCTGGAGAAAGAAGAGAATTTTTTAAAAGACGGCGGAGAAACGCGCAAAGAACGTTTTTCGCATTGTTCCAGGAAAGTCATTAACGATTTTAAATGCAGCAACGCTGGATGGCATCACAGAACAAAATCGCTATACGTTAAGCATTTTAAAATGTCACAACTGGTTTCATATGTGGTGTAATTAATTTTAGGTTGTTGTGTTTTTTGTAGATAGCTTCCAGTATTTTTTATTTTCCTACGAAATTATGCCCTCTAAAACCCTTTAAAATACCCCAAAGAAACTTAAATTTAAGTAATCGTTATTAATTGATGTCTAATACCTATTTTTAAAATTTCACAAATATTGGAGGTATTTGAATATTCATGAAGAGCTTCCGCCTTTCTTTTTATCCTTTTTGCATAAAATTAAATTAAACTTAAACCACACACACACACACACACACACACACACACACACACACATATATATATATATATATATATATATATATATATATATATATATATATATATATATATATTGTGTGTATTTAGACAGCATATTTTCATTTAGGCAAACATTATTAAATAACACGGAGTGGTTTTGTTTGATGCGACTTTTTTTTTTTTCAATTTTCCGAATTGTCTATCTAATATTTCTGTCAAATTGATGTAAATATGATCCATGGGTTTCTTGTTCCATTCTTTTTTCTTTTTTGCAAGTACTTTCGATTTGAATCGTCAAATCATCTTCAGGCGGTATTAGTTTTAGTGTCTTTACAAATTATGACTTTACTGTTGTGCTCATTTTATATATATATATATATATATATATATATATATATATATATATAGTTTTATTATTGTTTTTTCTTAAGCACCGTTGAGCGAATGAACGTTTATTCAATTATGTATCGTTACCTTAGCGGTGATAAGAATATTTTTCACTAGCTAAATGCATTTTACTGCATTCTGTGTCCCCCCCCCCCCCCCCCACCGTATATTATTATTATTTTTTTTTTTTTTTTATTTGTTTTTTTTATTTTACACGCATAAAAGTAATCCGTACGCATTTCATAGTTTTACTAATCATCAGCACGGCTCGACTTTGAAAAGAAAAATATTCCTATCACCACTAAGGTAGCGATACGTAATTGAATGAGTGTTCATTCGCTCAACGGCGCTTAAAAAAAAACAATAACAAAAAAAAACTTAGATTTAAGGCGCTAAAAATGACACATAAAATTTGACAGGGGCTCTGGACGAGAGGTAAATTGCTAGGCCACGAGCGTCGTGGTTTCGAGTCTCTGTCAAAGTCGAGCCGTGCGTACACGGATTACTTTTATGTGTGTTAAAATAAAAATAAATAATAAACAAATAATAATATACGTCTCAAAAAAAAGTGGGGGCTTCAAAATGCAGTAAAATGCATTTAAATAGGGAAAAATATTCCTATCACCGCTAAGGTTACAATACGTAATTTAATGAGTGTTCATCCGCTCAACGGCACTTAAGAAAAAGCAATAATAATAAAAAAAACGATATATAGTAATTCTCAATTCTTCATATTGCTTGCACCGAGGACTGAACCTTCAACCTTCAGATGATTATCACTTGGAACTGAATGTAACTTAGTACTATATCCACTGCGCCACAGGTCCTTACTTTCTGACAGAACAAGAGCGTGCTACTCTCGTGGATTAGAGTACTTGGCCTTTTGGCTAAGATCAAAGTGTAGTATCTGTTCCGATATTGTCTTGGCCTTCGGGGCTTGATTTACGCCTGTCTATGGGTCTGTCCTGTGCAGTTCTAGGAGGTCCACCCTCCCAGGCTTCGCCTCCCCTCTTTGGGGAGGAGTAAGTTTATTGCTTACTGCCTGAGGCGCCCCTACCGGGCTGCCCAGGCAATTTTTAAACCCCACTTTCCCGACCCGACCTTGGGTCACATCTTACTT
>OY744529.1:12018276-12078276 GCA_963556195.1 Sepiola atlantica | reverse complement strand
GACACCTTATTTTATTACTTCATTTTATATTATAATATATATATATATATATATATATATATATATATATATATATATATATATTTAACAACTAATATAAGTAAGCAAAACATTTATACGGAACAAAACTTAGGTTTAGTATACGGAACGTTTATGGTTTTGTCTTTTAAGGGAAGTGGGTCTGATCAACTCTGCTGGGAAGCCATGAAATTAAATACTGTCTTGTTTTTAAATTCCCGAAACAGTTTTTCATGGTAAACTACTGATGATTCTTTAAATAATGTTAGAAGCAAACTAATATAATAACTGTAAAAGTTAAATTGACTTACATGAGTGCTTTTCCACTGAACGACTTGGGACTTAAGGTTTGTTTTTTGTTTTTTTGTTTTTTTAATATAGTTTTAATGGTTGAGAAACTTCCAAGACTATATATATATATATATATATATATATATATATATATATATATATATATATATATATATATATAAGGAGAGAGCGAACGAGGGGGAGAGTGGCACATGTATCTAATAAAGCAGTTCATATATTAACCCATTGTGTGTCTGCGTTCTATGCACATATATCCGTAAAGAAATACTCATTATGCATGTACCGAATAGATTAATTACTTTTTGTACGTTCTTTGTTCTAGTGTGAAGAGGCAACTTATCTCGGATTTATGAAGGAGTGACCCATTTTGATTACAAAAAACAAACTAAAAAATCCTGTGCGTAGGTCTACGCTTTCCCCACTCCGTTATTTATTGATGGCTGTTCATATTTAATTGCTTTTTTTGTTTGTTTTTTTGTCATTCAAATGTAACCTCCGTCTCATCTTATTTGTAACCTAATTTCCGTGGCACAGGACGACTACCCTCCCTCCACAAAAAATAGTGCCTATTTGTCTATGATATAATTTATAACACGGATCAGCAAACTTTTTTTTTTTTGGAAGGCAGAGCGTTGCCACTGCCGACCAAGGGAAGAGTCTATTAGGCATGCGCATGCAGTGTGATGTTGTATTGAATTAAAACCTGTACAGTGATGGTTGAGGACATGTGTTGCATGGAAAGAAATGATATGAGAATGATACAATAGATGTGTAAAGTTAGTCTTAAAGACAGGCTTAGATCTGATGACCTCAGAGGAAGATTAAATCAGGACAGTATGAGAAGTCGATAAATACTAGTTAATCATCTCTTCAGGACATTTTTAAATCCCCTAGGCTTCTGATCGAACTGTTTACTTCTTTTGCTCCCTCTCTCTTTTAGCCATGTGATGTCACACCTACTTCTAGCTAGAGTAGGTTAAAGTGACACCTGAGTGCACACACTGACCTCATAATGAGAAATGATATGAGAATGATATGATAGATGTCTACTGTGAGTGTTAAAAACAGGCTTAGATCTGATGACATCAGAGGAAGATTTTATTTGGGAAGTCTAGGGAGATGTATGCAAAACAGGAGACTTTGATAGTATGGCCACATTGCAAGAACAGATGAGAGTCCTTGGGTCAGTAGATGTACAACAGTTAAGATAGCAGGTTTAGTTAACAGGGGAAGGCCAAATATGAGAGGAAGTGATAAATGTGGACTTGGGAGAAAGAGGGATAAATAAAGACCTGGGCTGAGATAGGTTAGTTTGGAAGTCAATTTCTTATAGTTATCAAATGCATGCCAGCATGTAAAATGGACATTAACCCATAGAAGAAAAAGATGATGATGATGATGAGGAGGAAGGGGATTAGTCAAATAAGTGTTTGCCGTATAGTACTTAATAAGGAGAATGGAATCGTCTGTTTTTCCTATCAAAAGAACGAGAACTAACAAGATCTCACATGACTTGCTAGCTCAAATTACTCTGTTTACTTTGTATCTTTTGTTTAATAAACCTTCTTTTCTATCCCGATTACTCGTTGGGGTTGTCCCCTATTATGATATGCAGGTTACAACACAAATGGACTAAATTGTTTAAAAAGTATTGAAATAGTATTAAAAGTTGTAAAATCAAAATGACACTTACCGGAGTAAAGGTTCCAACTAGCGTCCAGTTGACAAAAAACAACTCTTGTTTGACTGAACCAATATTTATACACGAGAATGTCCACTCATAGACTAGCAACCGATTACAACCCAGAGGATAGACTTGCTAATCCAAGCACAATAGAACATCCCAGCCTGCTTATATACTAACTTTCTGGCTTCTGATCTTTATCTATTTACTTCTAGCTCAACTGGTCAGACAGCTAAGCATTGGCTACTAAATTCAAACTTGTGCGGACATTGTCCATTGGACTTTGAATCTAAATTCAATAAAGATGAAGACAAGCCAAGCAGGTCCACAATGGTGAACACACCTGAAATGGTGGATTCTGTTACTGCACTCATTTTGGCTGATAGAAGAATTACAATGGAGGATATTTCTAAGAAAGAATAAAAACTGGTACTTTCTGTGGGTACAGTGTGCATAATGACCCTTTTTTTCCAAAAACACCCACATCATACATCAGTTTCATTTTAAGGTGAAAATAAACAAAAGAACAAACAAAAATTTTTGTTTGTTCTTTTGTTTATTTTCACCTTAAAATGAAACTGATGTATGATGTGGGTGTTTTTCAAGACACTCTAATCTAAGAACTCTTATTATTTGTGAACTTTTTCTGATGATTTTGTAGTGTTGCAGAGACGATATTGACATACAAATGTTGTTTGGCACAAAACAAATGAAACGGACCGTTAAATATATCTCACAGAAATTTGGAATTTTTGGAAATGTGAAAAAAATTAAAACAAAAATAAAAGTAATAAAACAAACCATGGTTATTGGAATATAATAAAAAAAACTGTTCTATATATATATATATATATATATATATATATATATATATATATATTAACATTTTAAAAAGAAAAAACGGGGTCATAGTAAATCGAGGGACAACATTACATATTAAAGAGGGAGAGATAGAAAAAAAAATTGTTTTTCTATATTTAATAGACCATTCAAGTAAAACGTAAAAGTTGTAGAAAGAAAATTAAAAATAGTCGACTAACACCTAGAACTCGAGGTGCCTTTCAGTCGACACATTTCCGAAAGTGTACGTCGATGGATAACGATTAAAATAAATGATTTAATACTTACACTAAGTTACTTTTTAGAGGATAAAAAAGAAAAGGGGGAAAGTAGAGGGGGTGGAGGGGACAAACGAATATCGCCCAAATCTCAACGACCGATGGGAAAACGATTTCTGCAAAGTAAAGGCGTGCAGGATAGAAAATATATTAATGAAGAAGAAGGTTATTTCTTAGAGCCTTCTGAATAAGTCTAACTTGTGTGACAGCTCTTTTTGCTTTCCTCTGCATGGTTATACTTACCGTCTCCAAAACACTAAGGTGATGATTGAAGCAAGCCTTGTGTACAATGCGTAACCAACCATCGGAGTATGCATCACCACACACTTCGTTGTCATATAAATGCTGGCCAATGGACGACTCATGAATTTGTAAGCACTCTGATGTGCTCTGTAAATACCCGGATATGCCCGTTAATAAATTTATTTTTCCCACCCGTGACTTGCAAAAACACTCAGGGGCATGTGCCATTCTGACTTCCAAGCGCTGAAGAGTATGACCCACATAGTAAGCATTTGAATTGATATATCACTAAACTTTTAGATAAGCTGGATCAAGTGTCTCTACCTCCTAAATATGTAACGTCGCCCCCCCCCCCCCCCGATTTACTATGACTCCGTTTTTTTCTTTTTAAAACGCTAATTAAACTTTGTACAACCAAGAATCTTATATATTATAGATACGAGGTGAATAAATTTATGACATATTCATTTACATATGTTCCAAGAATTCAACATAAACAACAATTTTGTGTACGATCGTTTCTGAGACAATATGGATTTTTTAATTTTTTAATTCTTTTATTGATATCAGGTCTCATCATCAGAACAGGGAATAGACACCAAGTTCGAAATTAAAACATAGCATCATGACTAGAGTGCAATTCGAGAGGTTAATGGACGGTTACTCACTCACACACTATCCAGGTTTATCGTCTATGTTCCCTTTGACAAGAGGTTCGACGTTGTCTGGCTGTCCTTATGCTAAGTCTCCAGTACTCACGATTGTGGGGATTAACTGTGTCCATTTGCCACTGTTTACTGTCTTGCCTGATGGTTTCTTCCCATGTCTTTTTAGGGCGCCCAGCTTTCTTTTTGCTGTCCAGCCTTAGATATCTGCATAAGCTGATATACCCTTTGCTTCTTTCAACATGCCCAAACCAGCGAAGACGGTTTCCCCTTATTAGGACATCAAGTTTTGGAATGGCCAATTTCTCAAGTAGAGTGCCTGACCTAATGTTCTGGATCTGGTCCAGCTTTACATATCTACCTAATTGATTTTTCCTATGGTCATTATATATACGATTAGGATATGATAATTACAAGTATGTATGTATATATATATATATATATATATATATATATATATATATATATATATATATATATGTATATATATATATATATATATATGTATATATATATATATATATATGTATATATATGTATATATATATATATATATATATATATATATATATATATATATATATATATATATATATATGTATATATATATATATATATATATATATATGAGGATGAAATGCACGATATATCATAAAAATGAAATGCCGTAAAAGACAAGGTGTGTGAAAAAGACAAACAGAAAAAACAAATTTAAATACAGGAAAAATCATCAAGAAAATGAGAGATTTTGCTGGTTTCCTCAGATCAATGAACATCTTCATGAAAAGTGAAGATTTTAAATTTATTTATAATGGTAAAAACATAGGAAAAAGAAGAACGTACAAAGAGATGTCATTGGCACATGTTTAACTATTTCCGTTTGTCTTTTTCACATATATATATATATATATATATATATATTATAGTTGCATTCCAATGACTATACAAAAAATCAATCCAAAACTATAATTTTCATTTATTGTTTAAATTTCCTTATTTTCATATTTCAGCGAATACCTGTATTTCTTTTTTGTTTCACAAAACAATTAAAATTCTATGATTAGCAATTGTGTCTGTATATATATATATATATATATATATATATATATATATATATATATATATATATATATATATATACCTATCTGTTTATATATTTTTTAAGTGGTGCACAATTGTCTATATCTAGTTTCGTTTAGGAAGTATGTGATATGTATGTGTCAGTGTGTGTGTGTGTGTTTGAGAAATTAGTTAAATTAGCAGTGTTTAAATTGACTTGATAATGTGATGTGTATATCTGTATTTTAAAGGCATGTTTATTGGTGGTGTGATGAAAAGAATTTGTAGGGACTTAAAATTCCAATATGTTGAGTATATCCCCCTTGTATGGGTGTTTAATTTGTAGATCCATTTTATTTTGTTCTTTCTATGGTGCTGTGTGGAGTGGAAACCTGTCTGTAATAATATGCATTTTATGTTGTCTATGTTATGGTGTGGTAAGTTGTAATGCCTTTCCACTAGTGAGTAGATGTTGTCGTTCCTGATCGCTTCTTTGTGGTTATTGAACCTTGCACAGAACAGAGTGCCTGTCTCATCGATGTAACCACCCTCACTGCAATATTGCAGTGCCTGTAGTAGATGACGTTGTCACTGTAGCACATGAGACCTGGGGGTTCGAGTTTAGCATGTGAGTTGGGTAAAGTGATATCGGGATCTGTCACTCTATGTTGGCAGATCTGGCAGCAAGGTTTATTGCATGGGAAATTACCTTGGTGGTTGTTGAATTGTGGTTTGGTGTAGGGTAATGTGAGGAGTGTTGATAGATTGACTGTTTGGCTTCTGGCATTGATTGGCGGTACGTTGAACAGGGAGGCATATTTCCTAAACTAAACTAGATATAGACAACTGTGCACCACGTAAAAATATACAAGTTAACAGATAGGTATATATTTGTATATATATGCATATATATATATATATATATATATATATATATATATATATATATATATATATATATGTGTGTGTGTGTGTATATATTTATATATACAGACACACTTGCTAATCACAGAATTTCAATTTTAGATACAGACCCCTAAAAGATATTGCCTATCAGACAATTACCCCCACCCACAACAGGATATTGCCTATCAGACAATTACCCTCACCCACAACAGGATATTGCCTATCAGACAATTACCCCCACCCACAACAGGATATTGCCTATCAGACAATTACCCTCACCCACAACAGAATATTGCCTATCAGACAATTACCCCCACCCACAACAGGATATTGCCTATCAGACAATTACCCCCACCCACAACAGGATATTGCCTATCAGACAATTACCCCCACCCACAACAGATAATTGGATTCATTACTATGTGTAAGCAACCATCGGTTTCCCCTTATTTTCCCTTCTTTTCCTTTTCTCATACCTACCGGATGTGTATGAGACATCACACCCTACAGAAAATAACGCCGGCGTTCAATAAGAACAACCCCCACCCACACCGAGCAGACAGATTTAACTGAAGAACTCCGTTTCCGTTTCCGTCTTTTCTTATTTCTTTTCTTTTCCTTCCTGGTCCATGTGTACCAGAAATAAAACAGACAACAATCACCTCCATATATGACCTTGACAGGCGACCCCTGGTGTCCGGTTTTTGAAATATTAATAATATTAATTTTAGTTTGCCGTTTTCAAGAACTCTGTTCACACTTCATAAAAGGCTTGAAGAAGGGAATGGTTTGCAAAAATTTCCTACAGACCATCCCAACACACAAGAAAAACAAAAACTGAAATTGGGATTTACTTTGCTTCTAAAATCGTACGATAAGCACGAAACTGTAAGTTGCACGTTTATTTGTTTATTCATTCGCAGTTTATATTTATTATTATTTTTTCTCCCACTTGTGCGCTTATGATTTTCCGTTGACTAATTACACCTATATACAGATAAATATATATCAAAACATGAAGCAAAAGTGGACACGATAGTCATATATATATATATATATATATATATATATATATATATATATATATATATATATATATATATATATATATAAGTCAGGTTCATATTATATTCCAATAACCATGTTTTTATTTTATTATTTTTATTTTTATTTTTTCACATTTCCAAAAAACATAACATTTCTGTGAGATATATTTTTTACGGTCATTTTCATTTGTCTTGTGCCAAACAACAATTTTTATGTCAATATCGTCTCTGCAACATTACAAAATCATCAGAAAAATTCACAAAGAGTAAAAAGTTCTTGTAAAAAATTCAAAATGGCGTATTAGTGGGTTCCCCCACGTGTGAGTTTGCTCTTTTGTTTGTTTTTTGTTTGTTTTCACCCAAAAATGAACCACTGTATTTAGGTTTTTTCAAGACACTTTAATCCAAGAACTTTTTACTCTTTGTGAATTTTTCTGATGATTTTGTAATGTTGCAGAGACGATATTGACATAAAAATTGTTGTTTGGCACAAGACTAATGAAACGGACCGTAAAAATATATCTCACAAAAATGTTATGTTTTTTGGAAATGTGAAAAAATAGAAATAATAAAATAAAAACATGGTTATTGGAATATAAAATGAACCTGACTTATATTTGCTCTGTTGTCACTAATTGACAATCATCGAGCTGAATCTTTTAAGGAGACTGCAAAGTAAAAGGACACTGATAGTATATGCTAGTACATATAGTGTCATTAATAATTATATATATATATATATATATATATATATATATATATATATATATATATATATATATTCAAAACCACCTATATACTTTCTTGATATATAGATGAAACAAGTGTTGAAATTTATATCCAGTTACAAATCATGTATATATTTATTACTAGACTTTGAATTTGTGTGTGATTTGTCGACTATTGAATCGGCTGTGTAAAGTTCAAATCCTATTGTGCTCAATTACATACTAATATCGTTTGGGAAAGGTATGAACCTACAGCCCCCCCCTCCCCATAGCTATGGATAAAATAGCAACTTGCATTCAACTAGTCATATGCAATAAATCATTTGTAATAGGCATCGTGTTTCGGCATTGGTGTATGTGTTGTAAAACAGACTTGTAAAACTACACTCTGTAACGTGTTGTGATTGCGAAAGGCGCCATTCATAAATAGCGAGTCATATGAGACCTTTGCCGTGTTTTGTGTTTTCCGTGACATAGAGACGGCATTCATATATATATATGGATGACAAAAGCCTAAAAGAAACAACAACAAAAAGAACATCTTTGCTTACTTAAGTATAACAGTGGGAAAGTTGTGTTTCCAGGTGTCCCATAAACCGCCTTCAGATAATAATTTAAAACCACCTTTTAGACTAACCCTAACCCTAACCCTCTTTTAGACTTTTAGTATTTCTTTTCTTTAACTCACAGTAAAATCCATTCAAATTAAAAACGCTTTAAACTAATTCGTTTTTTCCCCCCCCTAAAATTGTTAAAAATATATTGAAATAAATTTAAATAATTCAGACGAAGGGAAACATGGGAGGAAGTAATAAATATGGACTTGGATGAAAGAGGGACAAATAAAGACCTGGGTAGAGATAGGTTAGTTTAGAAGTCAATTTCTTGAAGCCTTCAAGCGCATGCTAACATGTAAAATGAACGTTAAACCAATGACGACGAAGAAGATAAAGAATTCAATTAGAGTTAAAACAAAGCATTCCATCTCTTGAGTGGCCTTTGGCCTTGATAAATGATAATCCCTCTAGTAAAATAAATAAATCTTTTATAAATAAAAGTAAAATCTGAATTGCATGGCATTAAACAATATTTAAATCTATTATTATACTAAAGCTGAGTTAATCAATGATGTTTCCCTAACACTGTTTTCCTATATATATATATATATATATCAGGACCGGCGGGACAGTTATAAAAGTGTGGGGGGGGCTCTCCTAAAAAGTGGGGGGACGGTTAAACACGTGCATGTATAACTTCATTATTGATGACCGTAAAGTGGGGTGGCCAAGTCAAAAAGTGGGGGGGGGGGCTTGAGCCCCCCCCCCCCCCCCCCCGGTGCCGCCGTCCATGTGTGTATATATATATATATATATATATATCATTTGTAACCAATGTAATATATCAGTTCCAATGCCCTATGGGAGAATGTATCTCCGACAACAATAAAAAAAAAACTAATTCTTACATAGGTTTCACTTCCACAACACTATCCCGAAGACTCACCCTACATCTCTCCGACACTAGCTCTATATGCCAACACCTAAAAAAACATAATTGTACCCCCTCCTAATATAGAAACATCCTTGTTAACAATACCAAAATAATACACCATGATACCAATATCAAAAAATTAAAAATACTCGAAGCCCTCTACATAAAAACTAAACATCCCACAATTAATAATGTCAATTATGAAACTAGTCACAACATTTTAAAGTGTCTAGCATAATAATTAACATTACCAAATTCTTAGCCATTAGGTAGTTATGCGTTTGAATTGTATGCACTTTCTTTAACGTCATCAATTTCTTAACGGTTTAAACAGTCAAACTTTTAAATCTCTCATATGTGTAGAACGCCACCACGCACTCATGTACAGTTCAACTTTACAGACGCTTTTTCAAGTTATAAACTATTTGCCGTTATAATTCAAAAATGAGCACAACAGTAAAGTCATAATTTGTAAAGACACTAAAACTAATACCGCCTGAAGATGAAAGTACTTGCAAAAAAAAAATAGAATGGAACAAGAAAGCCATGGATCATATTTATATTAATTTGACTGAAACATTAGATGGACAATTCGGAAAAGTGAAAAAATAAAAAAAAGTCGCATCAAACAAAACCACTCTGTGTTATTTAATAATGTTTGCCTAAATATATATATATATATATATATATATATATATATATATATATATATATATATATATATATATATATATATATATATTCATCGCACAAAGTACATGCGAGAATATCCTTAGTTTGGAGATTGAGATATGTTTTTTAAAAACTCCCATTTTAATTGATTCTAATTTGCAATTAACTCACCTAGTGACCCATCTCTTACTTATCTATCACTTTCACTGTATAATTTTTCACCCTCTAACTCTTATTTTAATCAGTATCTATCACTCTCGCCTCTCTCTCTCTCTCTCTCTCTCTCTCTCTATCTATCTATTTATCTCTGTTTATTAACAGTCTAAAGGAAAGAATTTAAAAACTTGTAATAGTTCATTATAAAAAAAGGAAATATTACTCCAAGTAGTAATACTATTTGATCCGTAGCTGAAGAGTGATAGAAAGAAAGATACATATAGTGAGCAGAAAAAGATTTATTCTGGATTTTGTCTTTACTTTTTATATTTAACTCGCTTTGTAAAATCACTTTTTTTCGTTTCAAATAAAATATTTAACCTGGGCTCACTGGGTGACCCAACGGGTCACTTTTTTTCTTTTTTTTTTTTTTTTTTTCGTTTTTAATTTTACTTCAAAATCCGTTAACATTTTTTAAGTGTCTTCCAAGCTTTAAGAAAACATGGGATCTCTTTTTGGATCCAAGCACTTCGTTTTTTGTGAAGACATCTCTCTAGGATAAGAATACTTTGATTTAAAACCTGTGACTTTGTTTACATCCAATGATGTTGACTTGTTCTTCTTTGGGGCCAATGGATTGAGTGAGATAAATCTTATGAAACTGAGGAATTGGGGTGGTATTAACACTGCATCACTGAGCAAAAGACCTCCTCAATACAGGTTCTCATCATCATCATCATCATCATCATCAACAGCATCATCAACAGCAACAACAAAAATTTAACGTCAATTTTACATGATGGCATACATTGAACAGCTTTAAAAAATTGACTTCCAAACTAACCTGTTTTTATCCCTCTTTTCCCAAATCTGTTCTGATCACTTCCTCTCATGTTTTTCTTGACCCTCTCCTGTGAACTGAACCTGCTACCTCAGCTTCTACTTATCTTCCTCCCACAAGGTAAGATGTGACACAAGGTCGGGAAAGTGGGAAAGAACCAGCGCTCAAGAATTTGAGCACTCTGGCTGTTTAAAAATTGCCTAGGCAGCCCCGTCGGCATTCCCCGGTAGGGGCACCTCAGACAGTAAGCAATAAACTTACTCCTTCCCAAAGAGGGGAGGCAAAGCCTGGGAGGATGGACCTCCTAGAACTGCACAGGACCGACAACCAATAGACCGGCGTAAATCCAGACCTGAAGGCCCGGACGATACCGGTTTATTAGGCGGGGTAAAAAACCCTGAATCCTGTTACCTCAGCTGTTCTACATCTACTAACCCCAAAACCCTCATCCATTCTTTCAATGTGGCCATACCATCGAAGTTTCCTGTTCTATATACATCTCCCTATATTATCCAGATTAAATTTTCCTCTGATGTCATCAGATCTAAGACTCACATTACACATCCATTGTATCATTCTCATATCATTTCTTTCCATGGGCTCAGTGTATTCACTCAGATTTCACCTCAACTTGCTGTAACTAGAAGCGGGTGTGATTTCACATGGCAAAAAGAGAGAGGGAGCGAGAGAAGTAAGTAGTTCAATTGGAAGCCTAGGGGTGCCAGCCTGTGGATGTAGAAATGTCCTGAAGAGATGATTAACTAGTAATTATCGACCTCTCTCTGTCTCCATCTTGATGGATGAACTTCAATGACCAAGTGTTTGTGACCAAAATGAGTTTGAAGATGTTGACTGTGCTCAGTTCTGGAGACTTATGAGTTCCGCCATGCTCAACTTTCCCTAAATACGCCACATGAAGATATCATTGATTGCAATGTTATCTTTGGCACCCCCCCCCCCCACTGCAAGATAGGTGAATACCTGTTTTATATTTTGGTTGTTGTTTTGAAATTAATCTTGCAAAATATATATTTTTTTATTGAACCTGACATCCATGACTAAATAAAGACAGCAAAATATCGAATATTTAATTTACAGAATTTTTTTGAGTGAGATAATATGAACAACTTGAACAATACCCGTCCCAGGACAGGTAAAATTAATTCTCCAAGCAGAACAATTTTGCACCACTTTTATATCCCCTTACAAATATTAAAATCAAGATATAATGATGTCTATAATCCTCATTCGAATTTTTATCAAAATCTGTTACATTATTTTGATTCTAGAAAATTTCTAATGTTTAAAACTTAGGCTTAAGGGGTCTTAAGAAGAAATTTGAATTCAAAGACCATACGATGCAGCATTGCCTTGTCTGCCCCCCCTCTATTGCCCAATCTGTGCAGCTTGAAAGATCTTGCAGAGTACAATAAAAGTGCAAAGGACTGTGTAAAAAGGTGTGAAACTGTCGTATGACCATATGACACTTCAAAGACACGCAAAGAATTTCACAAACATTACCATGAGAGATTTCTTGCCATGTTTGATGGCCATGCAAGTATTTCAATCCCATTTTGATGCAAGCAATCTTGTGTTCGTAGCTGTGTTGCAAGGAGGCCCATCTTCTATAAATAGGGAGTAATGGTTTACCATTCTAGCACTTGAGAATATTGGAAAGATCAATATGGAAACATTTAACAGAAGTAATGATATAACATGAGTTCTTATTTTCATTTATTTTCTCTTTTTACATCAATTCATCTCGAACAAGGCACACTGCCACTGAGACGTAAGGGGCTACTGTTAATTAGAGACCAAATTTATAGGGGCATCCTAAGTGGGGAGTTTTGCAGCAAGATGCTTGTTCAGATTATATTAAAATTTCTGCATTTTAGTACAGTCTGGGAAACCGGGAGCAGGAAGGGAATTCCAAAGGCAAGTGGTTCAAGGAAAGAAGCTATTAGAGTAGGAAGACTTCTAGCATCTGAGGACCTCTACAGCGAAGAGGTGTGATTTTGCTGCTTGTCGGGTTTGTCTGGGATATTTACGTTGAAGGCGCGTAATTGCAGCATGTTCGTCAGAGTACATTCCGTTGTGGTACTTGGTGAACTCGAAATCTGTACAGAATTTCAAACTACCCCTGTGGATTAAATAATGGGTCCAGTTTGAAATTTTTGTATAGATTTCTGAGTTCGACAAAATCCCGCTGAAGAAGTTCGGTAGTGACATCGGCCGAAACATTGTAAGAATGACATCCGAGGTGAGAATAAGGAGAGTAGAAAGTGACTAACTTGGGTTTACTTTTGGCAACCTCGTAACTCTCGCTTGCCTTACTTTGTCCTATAGTCCTTACATTCCATGAGCGATGTTTCTGGCAAAGGGGGAATAATTGCTGTTTTCTGGGTCAGAATCTATCCATCTAACACTTATTATTGGCTAGTTTTTTACTTTAAGATAGTATTTTTTTTTTTTTTAGCTTTTTACATTAAGTGGCTTCATGCCTTGTCTGGAGCGATTTCCATAAAAACATAGTAGTCTGAATAATTCAAATGATTATGAAAATGGTAATATAGGGTACAGAGCCGGGAGCAGGAGTATACAAGGTTCCTCATTCATTACCAGCCAATGCAGATGGGACTCCTAGGTTACATTCAAGATGTATCGTTTTAAAGTAATTGTCTAGTACCTCCATAAAACCTGTGAACATTGGTAACAATTTTCCTGTTTCCACTTGAATGGCAAGACTCAGGTGACTTTGCTTGACACTCAACTAAATTTATAATTTATGTTCTGCTCTAAACAATGTTACCTTTCATGCTGGGGTTTTCAACAAGTGTTTATCTATACTGCCACCTACACGACAACTGCGAGTGTCCTATTAAACCATTGGTTCTGCCTTTGTTTGTTCAAAACTTCTACTTGGTTGGCTGCCTTTTTTGTTTCATGCATATAAAATACAAACTTCATATAGATAGGTCGAAGAAATGGAAAGTATTTCATATCGCCAATATATGGAACACAGAAAATTAATCTCTCTCTCTCTCTCTCTCTCTCTCTATATATATATATATATATATATATATATATATATATATATATATATATCTCATCTTGTATATGATATTATATATAATATTCTTGTGTTTAATTGGTTTTACTTTTGTCTTTTTCATACATCCTGTATCCACAGCATTTCAGTTTATGATATATTGTGTATTTTATCCTCATAATATATATATATATGATATATAAAATGAAGTCAACCCTATTTTAGAAGTTGAACCTAAATAGAATTTAAGCTGACAAATTCAAACTTTGATTTTAACTAGCCAATTTTTATTTGTTATTGTTGTAGCATGTTCTTTGCAATAAAACAATATATGAAACACATAAAATTAACCTCTCTCTCATATATATATATATATATATATATATATATATATATATATATAAAGATATAACATATACGTTTAAATAAGAACCTATCATGAAAGAATTGATGCTCGATATACGAGATAGAGCTTCTTTTCTTTTGACATAGTTCACCCCAAGCAAGGCAGGCCACCACTGTAGACGTAAGGGGCTACTGAGAATAAAGGTGTAAGTTTTGTGTGTGATACTAAGTTGGGAGCAGTGCAGCAAGATGTCTGTTTACATTAGTTTTAAACTTCTGCGTGTCGGTACAGTCAGGGAAACAGAGAGCAGGGAGGGAGTTCCAGAGGGCAGCAGCACGAGGAAAGAAGCTATTGAAGTAGAAGGCTCTCCGGGATCTGGGGACCTCCACAGTGAATGGATGGGATTTAGCTGATTGTTGGGTTGGTCGAGTGTATTTACGTTGAGGGAGCACCAGAGCAGCAAGTTCATCGGAGCACATTCCATTGAAGAACTTGTAAAACAAGCACAAGGGTGCAACATTGCAGCGATGGGACAGGGGCTGGGGCTTGGTGGATAGTGATGGACCTATCAGATTAGAGACTCTTTTTTGGACCTTGTCTAAGAGGGAGAGACTAGTGGATGATGCACCAGTCCAGATGTGGCAACAATACTCCATGCATGGGCGGATGGTGGCTTTGTAGAGATATAGGATAATGTCAGGTGTGAGAAGTTTACTAGCACGGTAGAGGGAGCCCACTTTCTTTGCAGCAGCCTTGACAATGTCTTCTATGTATTTGTTCCAATTCATGTTACCTGTGAATGTTAGGCTGAGTTTGAATGTAAAACTTTCAGGTAGGGTGTTATTTGCCATGGCAATCGGTAGTTGAAGAGGTTTCTTGTAGTTATTGAAAGAAAGGAGTTTTGTCTTAGCAGCATTAAATGTTGCCATCCATTTATGACCTCAATCCACTATAGACTGGAGGTCATTTTCTAAGGATTCAGCCATTGCCTCGGATATGTACGCATCTGTTTTGCCCACATGACGAGAGTAGAGCATGGTGTCATCATCAAATATACCCATCTCAGACTCGATGACATCAGGGAGGTCGTCTATGAAAATCAAGAACAATAAAGGTCCAAGGATGAATCCCTGGGGTACACCAGCATTTATGTCATGTTGCTTAGATGAACGGCCATCGAGGACAACCTGGATTTTTCTTTTGGTTTGGAAGGATCTAATTATATTAAATATATGTCAGGTAATACCATATGAGTGAGTTTTTAGAAGCCCTTTATGCTAGACCTTGTCGAAGGCTTTGGATATATCAAGCACTACTGCCCTAGCTTCACCTGCCTTGTCCAGTATATGATATATGCATTCAGAGATGACCGTTAGGATATTCGCAGTAGATCGTGCTTGTCTAAATCCATACTGACGGTCAGAAAGAAGTTTAGCATTAACTAGGTGCCGGACTATCGCTAGATTGATTAAAGATTCAAAGATTTTAGCAAAGAGCGGGAGTAGACTGATTGGGCAGTAGTTCTGAGGATCAGTTCTATCCCCAGAATTATTGAAGACGTGTACCCAGGGAAGCAAGATTCAGCAAGGCATTTGTTATAGAGTTTGGAGAGGACAGGAGCCAGTTTAGCAGAGCATTTCTTTATTACTATTACAGGTATAAGATCAAGCCCACAAGCTTTGGAGGTGTCAAGGTTTTTATGATGTCCCTGACCTGAGATGGGGTGATGACCAGGTTTTCAATTATATAGACAAGTAAAAGATGGGAATAAAGATTGTAAGTGTACAATATCTATTACGTCATTAAGGAAAGAAAAATAAATTTATTTTATTTGAAACAATTTTTTTTTAGCAACTGATGACGTAATAGATATTGTATGTTTACAATAATCTTTATTTCTATCTTTTACTTACACACACACATATATATATTTGAATGCCTACTGGGGAGGACTTGAATGCCTACGGGGGAGGACTTGAATGCCTACTAGACACCACCCTCGGGTGTCTTCAGTCTCTCTGTACAGGGGTTTGTCAGAGACTCTGACATGAGGATACTTTTTACTTGAAGTAAACCCTGACTAAATATTCAAAACAAATGGTGTGCTGTCTCCTCAAGCCATCCAGCACGTCTCCCGAATTGCGGACGGGGGCACCCCCTCTACTCATAGAGGGCAGCTTCGAATAGACAATTAGAAGCCGTTGACAATGAGGAAATGGATAATAAAAACAAAAATAAATACTGGCAGGCCGGCACCCAGGATAAAAAGGGCCCATCAACCCGTTCATACACCAGGCGGGGAGATGTAAGTAATGGTGTAAACCTTCCTGCCTCTGGAAATGGTGCTCCAGCCAATACAGAGGCCAACCAGGATCAGCCATCAGGCCTAGACACAAAAGGTCTTGGCCCCCTATCTCCATCAAATGCAGCAACAAAAAAAAGAAACATAAGAGGCTTGAAAGCACAACTATGGACTGTTGCACAAAAGAAGGTGCTATTGTTTTGCTACCACTACTTAAAGTTTGAAAAGTGGAGCAAAACATCCATTGAGATTCTAGCTGAAAAGATCCAAGAATCTACTCTCCCCGAAGAAAATATATATATATATATATATATATATATATATATATATATATATATATATACATTTTACTTCAGTGTAAGTTCTCAGAAATCAAATGCCCCTTCCTGAGCCTAACACTTGATCTTAATATGAGATACATAGATATCCAAGTGTTTCATTAAAGTTATCCTTTACCTCTCAAACGTTGAGTTAGTGAAGAACATTAATTTTCCTCTCCCCAATTGATCAGTTAAATATGTTATAGTATATCTTTCTTGTGGTCTCTTTGTCTTACTGGATTCCAGGACAAGAATTCATCTGGTCTGGTGGAATATCCAGTTTTGTGCTGTTACTAGAGGCAACAATACTTGGAGAAGGTGCACCATTCCTCATATAAGCCAGTGTGTAGCCGTACGAGGGGATCTTATTGTGGGTTCGAATACGATGCTATTTTGAATATTTGGTCAGGGTTTACTTGTCGAGGGAAGTATCCTCATGTCAGGTTGTTCTGACAAACCCTTTTACAGAGAGACCGAAGACACTCGAGGATAGTGTCTAGTAGGCATCAGAGCCAAATAGCAATCTGTCTGACATATTTCTATTTCATTCAAACTAGTCTATTTTTTCGCTAGTTTTTCCCACTATGTGATTGGCATGAATGTAATTCATTTCGATTTGTTTTTTCCTGATAATACTTTGGCCGGATAGGAGTAATGTTAAAATGGATACATTTTTCCTTACCAACCTAAACTACGCTCTTCATAAAAATAAACGTTTCGTAATTTTGTGTACATACTTTGCCTATCTAATAATCATTAAGTTGTTTCAGATAAATCTTTAAATTATTTCTTTCTTACCACTTACTTATTAGGTAACATTTTTTCTTCTAACTTCCACTTAACCAGTCGTTTCTGTTAGATGCTACAAGGGGTAAATTATGTTGTATAAAATATACTTATGGCAAGTAAGCGACACAGAAACGTTTGTTTTTCACTCAAAGAAAGAGTTTGTCAGGCTAACTGCATTTAACCTGACAAACTCCTTCTTGCATGCCATAAGTATATTTTATACAACACTAGCAGGAAGACCCGACGTTGCTCGGGATTGAATGAAGATTACTACTATGTACGTCTTTACTATGCTCATGACACCATGTTATTTTCGTTGTTTTTACTGCCCCCTCCTCCCGTTTCGCTCCCTAATATGGTTAGAAGAAGCTGAAATGTTAGAAAACTCTCTGAATTAGTGTCTTATACATATGGTTTAAATTTCATTAATATTATATATACGTATTGGAAGTTTGAAGGGGGTTCTGTCCCTATGGGTCACTTAGAGGTGGGGCATGTATATATTCGGCAGTGTGTAACAAAGAGATTCAGGGCCACTTCCATTGTTTTCCCCAAAAGATTTTATGTATATGATATAGATTTCATCAAAATAGGATATATTGTAAGTTTTAAAGGAGGTTCGACCCTCATAGCTCTCTTAAGTTAGGAGGGTATTTAGAGATTCGGATCACTTCCATTGTCTTCCTTGGAAAATTTTATACATATTTAAATTTTTATCAAAATAGGATTTATTTGAAGTTTTAAGGGAGTTATGCCCTCATAGACCCCTTAGGGGTTACTTCCATTGTCTTCCTCGGTAAATTTTACATAAGAGTACACTTTTTGATTTTATGTAGATTTTCTAACCTTTCTTTCTATAGGGAACACATAAACATCACACATACGCACAGACATAAAATTTTATCTATATAGAAGATATATATACTAGTAGAAATAACCGGTATTCCCTGAGATTGAATGACAAACTCTTTTTAGCCAGCCCATAACACCATATTGCTATGGACATCGCTCGCCTTTTGGCTCGCTTCAAAGCGTTTGGTAGAATTCACAGGTAATAGTAGGTATTACTTGACAGGGAATCGACATGAACTTGATCCCTAAGCTTCCTCAGTCATGTCAAACTTTTAACAACATCTCAGGAAGAAACCAGACTACAGCTGTGGACCAGATGGCAAGAGAATGCCCCCCCCCCCTTTTACTGATATGGGAATCCTCCCATCTGAGGCCCTCCATCTCGGTTCAGAAGCAGTCTGGCTCCAGTATAAACAGGAATAATGGTAATAAGTAAAGAACAACTTATACAGAACAAAAAGAAATTAACACAGTTTCAGGCTTATTTTATTTCGATATTTCGTTTCATTTATGAAACTTTGTCAAGACTAAGTTTCGTAAATTAAATGAGATATCAAGTGTTCCGACTTAATTTATGTCATTAGGAACATATCTAAATCGTAACTCCTAGAAAAATCCTAGAAAAATGAAAAATGTATTAAAGAAGTCTTGCTGCCAAAATATACCTTTTTATTCGGAGGGTTAGGGTACATTGGGCTCTTGAAGTTGGTTTCCGCTTTGTCTTGAATCTGTGTTTACAATTTGTTTATTAATTTATTTGATCTGATTTGTTTATTGAATATCTTCTTAGTAAAATTTAATGATAAAATAAAAATCTTGTGTAATAGTGTTTGGATATTAAAATAATAGTTTTTTGTTTTTTTTAAATTTAAGAGAAAAAGGTCCGAATTTTGGATCTTCTGCTTAGCTAAAATGTTATTGAATTTAAAAAAAGAAACATTCTTTGGATCATTATCTATGAACATCAAATTTCTCGATTACAAAATAAAAGAATAGTTGATTTATTTATTGGGTGGTTTTTTAAAAACTTTTTTTTCACCCCAAACAAAGCATACTGCCACTGAAGCATATGGAGCTATTGTGATAGGGGCTAGATTTATAGGGGAACAACCTGGATGGGGAGTTGGGTAGCAAGATGTTTTTCTTTGTAAATTTAATCATAAATCGATCATCCACATTATTATTTAGCTGTGTCTGAACAGCATGTTAAAGTTCTGGTCTGTTTTGACTAAAAATGAAAAGTTTTTTTTTTTTATATGACCCCACCCCCCCACCCCCAAACCACAAAACCAACGAAAATTCGCCTGTTGAATATCTATCTACAGAACGGGGACGATATTTGTTTGCAAGATTATTGCCTTGGAAAATAATAACACGATAGTTTCATTTTTTTTTTTTAGATTTATTCATCATATTTGGGTCAGCTTGTCTTCATGACTTCTTCTGTCGATTTAATTCAATGAACCCGCCTTTGGCTTTGATGACAATATCAAAGTGGTCTCGGAACTGGCGAAAGCTCTTTGTCACTATCTCCTGACTTAAGCCCCCCAAAATTCTGGCGATCCTGGCCTTTCGCTCGTCCTTCATGTTACAGCTGGATCTGTCAGTGTCTTGTTGAACCGCGCCTCACATAAAGAAGTTTAAGGGGTTGCAGTCAGGCAAGGTGGATGTCCAAATGTCAGGTAGAGGTATGGTTGACAAAATTCATCTGACAGCCAGGTTTGAGTTTTCCGGCTGTTATGGCAGGGCGCTAAGTCTTTCTGCCACACATATGGTCCACCTGCAGCTACCTGGTCGATTCGGGGTCTCGCTACCTCACTCAGAATGCAGCCATCGATGTTCAGCCTCAGCAAGTCAGGAAATAAGTGGAGTGGTATGAAATAAGTGGAGTGGTATGAAATAAGTGGAGTGGTATGATGCCACCTTAAATGCTGTTGACACCATTCTTATGGCATCAGATCATCGATTATATGTTTTACTCTCTGATGATGACACTTCATAACCGAATTCTGAACCTTTACTTTCTGACCTTTTCTACCATATTCTTGCTTTCTTTGAGAAAGTCTGAAATTTCTATATTTGTCTTTCCGGTGTGGATTCCAAAGGAGAACTCTGTGTTTCTTCCACAAATATGGAGGTTCAAAATTTTCCATAATCAATTATTCTAGAAAAAAAAAAAGAATGGAAATAAAGTCACTGTTTTCATGAAGACAAGACTGACAATTAAAGTTTTAAAAAAAAAACATGCATAAAATTAGCAGTTGATAATTGCAAGCAAATATCGACCGCAACCTGTAATGTACATGCAACTCGAATCAAATGAGTATACCATCATAGTGTAGGTTTTGTTAACACCCATTTCAGTGTGGATGATTGGTTTGTAATAAACTTAAAAAGTGAATTGATTCCCCTGCCTATTAAATGATAATCATAACATTTTATATTTAAACCCACAACATTTCTTTTTTTTTTTTTGCAATAAGTTTAATGGGTACACCATCACTGCCTAGGATTTGTTAACACCCATTTCAATGTGGATGATTGGCTTGTAATAAACTTAAAAAGTGAATTGATTCCCCTGCCTATTAAATGATAATCATAACATTTTATATTTAAACCCACAACATTTCTTTTTTTTTTTTTGCAATAAGTTTAATGGGTACACCATCACTGCCTAGGATTTGTTAACACCCATTTCAATGTGGATGATTGGCTTGTAATAAACTTAAAAAGTGAATTGATTCCCCTGCCTATTAAATGATAATCATAACATTTTATATTTAAACCCACAACATTTCTTTTTTTTTTTTTTTTTTTGCAATAAGTTTAATGGGTACACCATCACTGCCTAGGATTTGTTAACACCCATTTCAATGTGGATGATTGGCTTGTAATAAACTTAAAAAGTGAATTGATTCCCCTGCCTATTAAATGATAATCATAACATTTTATATTTAAACCCACAACATTTCTTTTTTTTTTTTTTTTTTTGCAATAAGTTTAATGGGTACACCATCACTGCCTAGGATTTGTTAACACCCATTTCAATGTGGATGATTGGCTTGTAATAAACTTAAAAAGTGAATTGATTCCCCTGCCTATTAAATGATAATCATAACATTTTATATTTAAACCCACAACATTTCTTTTTTTTTTTGCAATAAGTTTAATGGGTACACCATCACTGCCTAGGATTTGTTAACACCCATTTCAATGTGGATGATTGGCTTGTAATAAACTTAAAAAGTGAATTGATTCCCCTGCCTATTAAATGATAATCATAACATTTTATATTTAAACCCACAACATTTCTTTTTTTTTTTTTTTTTTTGCAATAAGTTTAATGGGTACACCATCACTGCCTAGGATTTGTTAACACCCATTTCAATGTGGATGATTGGCTTGTAATAAACTTAAAAAGTGAATTGATTCCCCTGCCTATTAAATGATAATCATAACATTTTATATTTAAACCCACAACATTTCTTTTTTTTTTTGCAATAAGTTTAATGGGTACACCATCACTGCCTAGGATTTGTTAACACCCATTTCAATGTGGATGATTGGCTTGTAATAAACTTAAAAAGTGAATTGATTCCCCTGCCTATTAAATGATAATCATAACATTTTATATTTAAACCCACAACATTTCTTTTTTTTTTTTTTTTTTTGCAATAAGTTTAATGGGTACACCATCACTGCCTAGGATTTGTTAACACCCATTTCAATGTGGATGATTGGCTTGTAATAAACTTAAAAAGTGAATTGATTCCCCTGCCTATTAAATGATAATCATAACATTTTATATTTAAACCCACAACATTTCTTTTTTTTTTTTTGCAATAAGTTTAATGGGTACACCATCACTGCCTAGGATTTGTTAACACCCATTTCAATGTGGATGATTGGCTTGTAATAAACTTAAAAAGTGAATTGATTCCCCTGCCTATTAAATGATAATCATAACATTTTATATTTAAACCCACAACATTTCTTTTTTTTTTTTTTTTTTTGCAATAAGTTTAATGGGTACACCATCACTGCCTAGGATTTGTTAACACCCATTTCAATGTGGATGATTGGCTTGTAATAAACTTAAAAAGTGAATTGATTCCCCTGCCTATTAAATGATAATCATAACATTTTATATTTAAACCCACAACATTTCTTTTTTTTTTTGCAATAAGTTTAATGGGTACACCATCACTGCCTAGGATTTGTTAACACCCATTTCAATGTGGATGATTGGCTTGTAATAAACTTAAAAAGTGAATTGATTCCCCTGCCTATTAAATGATAATCATAACATTTTATATTTAAACCCACAACATTTCTTTTTTTTTTTTTTTTTTTGCAATAAGTTTAATGGGTACACCATCACTGCCTAGGATTTGTTAACACCCATTTCAATGTGGATGATTGGCTTGTAATAAACTTAAAAAGTGAATTGATTCCCCTGCCTATTAAATGATAATCATAACATTTTATATTTAAACCCACAACATTTCTTTTTTTTTTTGCAATAAGTTTAATGGGTACACCATCACTGCCTAGGATTTGTTAACACCCATTTCAATGTGGATGATTGGCTTGTAATAAACTTAAAAAGTGAATTGATTCCCCTGCCTATTAAATGATAATCATAACATTTTATATTTAAACCCACAACATTTCTTTTTTTTTTTTTTTTTTTGCAATAAGTTTAATGGGTACACCATCACTGCCTAGGATTTGTTAACACCCATTTCAATGTGGATGATTGGCTTGTAATAAACTTAAAAAGTGAATTGATTCCCCTGCCTATTAAATGATAATCATAACATTTTATATTTAAACCCACAACATTTCTTTTTTTTTTTGCAATAAGTTTAATGGGTACACCATCACTGCCTAGGATTTGTTAACACCCATTTCAATGTGGATGATTGGCTTGTAATAAACTTAAAAAGTGAATTGATTCCCCTGCCTATTAAATGATAATCATAACATTTTATATTTAAACCCACAACATTTCTTTTTTTTTTTGCAATAAGTTTAATGGGTACACCATCACTGCCTAGGATTTGTTAACACCCATTTCAATGTGGATGATTGGCTTGTAATAAACTTAAAAAGTGAATTGATTCCCCTGCCTATTAAATGATAATCATAACATTTTATATTTAAACCCACAACATTTCTTTTTTTTTTTGCAATAAGTTTAATGGGTACACCATCACTGCCTAGGATTTGTTAACACCCATTTCAATGTGGATGATTGGCTTGTAATAAACTTAAAAAGTGAATTGATTCCCCTGCCTATTAAATGATAATCATAACATTTTATATTTAAACCCACAACATTTCTTTTTTTTTTTTTTTTTTTGCAATAAGTTTAATGGGTACACCATCACTGCCTAGGATTTGTTAACACCCATTTTAATGTGGGTGATCGGTTTGCAATTAACTAACAAAGCGAACCGATTCCCCTGCCTATAAAATGGTCATCATAAAGTTTTATATTTAAACCCACGCCATTTTTTTTTTTTACAATAATGTGAAAATTATAGTCAAACGCTATTGTATATGTCAGTTCAATTTGATATATAAACTGGTAGTCTGTCTCAAATTGACTTCCTTCTGTAATTGTCATATAAATATTTCTAAAAGGTTCATATAAATGTCTGAGTGAGGCAGTATAGAATTAGGGTGGGAACCTGACAAATCGTTAATCTGTACTTATATGAGAGGCGTTTGTATCTGTGTAGCAATATGAACGTGTGTGCATATGTGTGATGATGTGTCTGTGTGGTGGCGGTGGGGTTGTTGGTGAGACTAATTAATAAGTTTGAATTTGATAAAAATAAATAGTCATGTCTTGAGGAGTCATGTCAAATCTTGGCTCATCCTCTTCTGACAGTTGGACACCGACGGGGGGGGGGACGTAATTCCATGTCAAGTAACTAGTCAAGTGAAGTGTGACTTGAAACATTTTCACAAGAAAATATGCATATATATATATATATATATATATGATAATTTTATTTACACAGACATGTACAAAATCTGCGACACTGGTATGTCGATGTTATCGATCAACAGTTACTATAAACTGAGATCTCATCAGGCAGAGTTAGAATCCGATCTTAACCTCAGATCATATATGGAGGGATAGAGAAAGAGAAGAAGAAGAAAAGAAATTTAACATTTCAAAAGTTGAGTTAAAATTAAAACTTCTATTTTCAATTTTGATATATATATATATATATATATTAAAATTGAAAATAGAAGCCTTTATCAATGCAAGATAAATTTTTAATTTGTTTTTTACTTTAATCTTATTAATTTTGGAATAAAATTCTATCATCAGAGTTGACCAGTATTGTGTCATTTTTCTTTTTTTTCAAAAAATAAACAAACTTTCTTTTTATATATAACGTCTGTGTAATGGTTGTATCCGCGGTGTTGTTCTGGCGGTTATGAATTCAAATTATGGTTGTCAAACGAAGAAGCATGGGGAATGCTGGTTATTTTCAAAATATAGGTCGTTCATTTTAAAGCATTGAAGGTTAGAATTATTCAAATTGAAAATAGATGCCTTTATCAATGGAAGATTAATTAAATTCTTTTTTTTACTTAAATCTTATTAATTTTGGAATAAAATTCCATCATTAGAGTTAACCAATATTGTGTCTTTTTTTTTTCAAAAAATAAACAAACTTTTTAAAAAATATATAACGTCCTTGTAATAGTTGGATCCACAGTGTGTGTCTGTGTATATATATATATATATATATATATATATATATATATATATATATGATAATTTTATTTACACAGACATGTACAAAATCTGCGACGCCAGTGTCGCAGATTTTGTACATGTCTGTGTAAATAAAATTATCATATATAAAGCTCTATTTTGATATTGAGCACTTTTTATAAACCCGGTTAAAATTCTCTGGATTACCACCCTGTGGATATTTTTCACCTGGATTATTACCATTATTATATATATATATATATATATATATATATATATATATATATATATATATATATATATATATATATATTGTGCAGACGATATTTGTTTGCAAAACTGTTGTCCAGGAAAAAATGACACAGTAGTTTCATTTTCTGGTAACAGACTCGGAACCGGATCACAGGCCTTTGTCACTGTCTCCCAACTTAGGCCTCCAGACTCTGGTGAACCTTCGTTTTGCAGTTGAATCTATTGGTGTCTTGTTCCGCACAAAAAAAGTCGAGGGGATTACAGTCAGACGAATTGCGTGCCAGGTGTCAGGTGAAGTGTGGTCAGTTGCATGGTCGATCCAGGATTTCACTACCTTACTCAGAATGCAGATGTAGCCATCCTTGTTCTGCCTGAAAATGGCCTAGACTCTGCCGGTCTGATTTGGTTATAAGTTAATATAGGTCAAATAAATGAACTTGTTTCAAGTCCTAAACAATTTAAAGTTTGTAGAAAAGTAAAGCAAAAAATATCCAAGTTACTCCCTATTTTTTCTTCGGAATTGAATATACATCATTCTTGTTCCAAGTCTACAACAATGTTTTTAAAAAGTATCCAAATTTCTCTTTTTATTCTAACCTGAGAATATTTGCTAAATAGAGTAGTAGATATTTACTCCTGCTACCAAATGTTAATGCTTCCTATACTTTACATAGACATATACATGGTCAACTTCACCCCTGAGTAGTCAATATGTCTGCCGTAAATAGTCTCTCTTTCTGTATAATAATTCAAGGGAAGTAACTCATCTGACATTAACAATTTTTACCTCTGATTTAAATAATATTGAAAGTGTAGTTAAATTATGCATGATTATGTTGATTCAAAAAATTAAAATAAATGAGAATATTTAACAGAAAAATTGCTTTGAAGTGTTTAATTACTAATGAGTCACCAATTATAGAGGCTAAAAGCCACTCAGAAATCGGGGTTAATGAGATGGATAAATTGTCAGTTGAATAATGATGAATATAATGAGAGGATTGAAAATGATAAATTGAATGAATAAAATTTTATGAGTTATGAGGACGGTTTATGACAAGTGTTTATTGACATTAAATTTGAAGATGACCATGATGTAGCCCTGGAGGAAGTAATCTTGTGGGAACGTGTTCCACAGATAGGAAGTTCTTGGAAAGAAACTCTGTTCATGGAAATTCCGTTTCGTGCTAGGCACACGGAGGAAGAAATGCAATTTCATTGCAGTGGTAGTAGAGAGATGAGTTCTTGCTGTGAATGTCTTACACGGAGAAACCAGAGATTGAAGCTCAGTTGATTACCTTCCTGGGAAAAAAATGTGGAGAAAGAATAGCAACGTTTCTTCTGTGATAAAGGGGTTGTAGATAACAAAAGAGATCAGCTCCCCCCCCCCCCACTAGATTGCATCGTCGATTTTGAACTCTATCAAGATAAGAAAGAGTGCTATGAGTGGTACCTTCCTAGATGTGACAGCAGTAGTTCATCTTAGGACGCATCAGACTCTTATATAGATAGACGATTGTATTGGGAGTTGGGTACTTTTTGGAGCAGTAGAATGATCCAACCATTTTTCAAGCAACTTTAGCAACGGATTGGATATATAAGTCTTGCATTTTAGATATGGAGTGAAAGTCAGTCCTAGGAGCTTTTCAAAAGGTGAGAGTCATGAATTTCAACTGGAGCAAAACAGAGATCAGAGTGTTGGTGGTGAAAGGAGAGAAGTGTTGTTTTAGAAGTGTTAAATGTAACAAGCCACTTTTTCCCCATTGCACCACCAACTCTAGATCAGAAGAGAGAGAATCAGCAAGATCTTGATTAACAATGCTTTTCGGAGTGCAGCCATAAACAGGTGTGTCGTCTGCATAAATGTTGCCTGAATATGATGTGTGTGTTAAGTTTTGTTGTAACATAGGTGGTTCAGAAGTAAAGTAGGTTGAGAGACTGATAATCCCCCCCACACACACACACACACATAATGCATATGCACACAGGCTTACAGAGCATATAAAAAGTCGACATATGAGTCAAACCTTAGTTAAATGACATAAATTTTAACACATTTCTTATCATTTTAGGATACCCTTAATGGGAGTCTTAACTCCAGAAAATTAGAACTTCTCCCCCAAAACATAAAACAAAATGCTTTTTCCCTTGTGTTTTTGAAATGAAGAAACAATTTTATTGTCCTATCCGCTTCTGATATTTAGAAATTACATATGTTTCAGTCTGTATTTCTATCAATGTGTATATTGCTATGTGTGTGTGTGTGTGTGTGTGTGTGTGTGTGTGTGTTTTATATTTCTGTCTGTATTTGACGATCTTTCTGAAATGCGATATTTTTGTTATTTACATCATTTACATATTTCGGATTTTTGCGGTTTCTGTCTGGTATCAAATGTAACGGAAAATAACGTTCTTGCCTCAAAACACGACATGCAGCAACGGCAATCTTTCAGGAGCATGAAGTGCTTCAAATCTACGAGAACAGCCTGATCAAAAGCAGATGCTGCATTCGGATTCAACTTGCTACTTATCATCATCATCATCATCATCATCATAATCATAAATAGCAGCAGCATCAACAGCAACAGTAACAGCAGATTGGAAAAGCGTGATCTGCATCAAAATTTGGAAATCTTAACTGCAGCGCAGTGCTCATTGAAGTCTGTGAAATGTGAGCTGGAGAATTGTAGCGGAGATGTAGCGGCAGAAGCGCATTCTGCCTGTGTACGCACAACAAAATCCATTGAGAAGCTTCAAAAATGAAGATGCGGTAAGATCCAGGTAAAGCAACGCAATCTTGATGATAGAAATAAGCATTTTGGAATGGCAACTATGGAGAAAGCGCGAAACAAGTATCAACCTTCTCACCACCAAGGCCCAAGAGAATCGCCTAAGGAAGTCAAGAAACTCCTGAACAAGGTCAAAAGGCCAGTCGAGGAGTTCAAGTAGTCTGTATAGGTAAGGTACCGTAACAGTATCACAGGTGATTCGTCCATGTACAGTGTGCCACCCCTTGTATCAACTTCATTGCGCTCTTTGATATACCAGGAACTAAAAAGTGAGTATTGATTTACTCCTCTCCAGGAGTTAGGCACAAGGCCAGTTTTTATCTTACTCCCACAAGTAAGATGTGACCCAAGGTCGGGTCGGGAAAGTGGGGTTTAAAAATTGCCTGGGCAGCCCCGTCGGCATTCCCCGGTAGAGGCGCCTCAGGCAGTAAGCAATAAACTTACTCCTCCCCAAAGAGGGGGGGGGGCAAAGCCTGGGAGGGTGGATTTCCTAGAACTGCACAGGACAGACCCATAGACCAGTGTAAATCAAGGCCCGAAGGCCAAGACAATACCAGTCTATGGGGTGCAGTATCCATCGGAACAGATACTTGAGTGCATAATAAGTAAAAAAAATATATATATAAATGCATGCAACCTGGTTAATGTAAATCTTTTGGACTGGACTGCATAGATAGATAGATGCGTGAGATTTTTCCTGGTGTTGCTCATCCGGAACACTTGCAACACTCTGAATACCAAAACTGGATGAAGAACGAATAGTACCTACATGCCTTTTGGCTAAGATCAAAGTGTAGTATCTGTTCCGATGGATACTGCACGCCTGTCCTGTGCAGTTCTAAGAGGTCCACCCTCCCAGGCTTTGCCTCCCCTCTTTGAGAAGGAGTAAGTTTATTGCTTACTGTCTGAGGCGCCCCTACCGGGGAATGCCGACGGGACTGCCCAGGCAATTTTTAAATGGCCAGAGTGCTCACCTCTCGAGCGCTGGCTTTTCAAACCCCACTTTCTCGACCCGATCTTGGGTCACATCTTACTTGTGGGAGTAAGATAAAACTGGCCTTGTGCCTAACTCCTGGGGAGGAGTAAATAAAACCTACATGCCTGCCATAGCCACAGTCCTTGTGACTTACTTGTCACAAGAAGTCATCTGTGTAACTTTAGTTCTCATAATGCTTTACAGACCGTGTCCATTGTCTCTTGGAATACCAGCCTTCTTTATGAAGAGAAGTGGTATTTTCTCTCTCCTTTAAAACAACTACTTGCAGAGCTTTTTTCAGAAGGCAGAAATGTTTTACTATAACTTCCATAATCACAATTAAAAAAAAACACTGTATTTATCATAATTCATTCATGTAGCTATATACGAGGCCTGTCTAAAAAGTATCCGACCTTAGGCCAGAAAAAAATATTTCAAATACGTGACTTCGTTGGCACCCTAATCCTCTTCAAAATAGCGGTCGGATACTTTATAGACAGGCCTCGTATATATAAAACTCAACGTCTGTGCATCTGCATGTGATGTTTGTGTGTTCTTTATAGAAAGAAACGTTAGGGAATCTATATAAAATCTAAAAGTGTATTTTTATGTAAAATTTACTGTGGAAGACAATGGAAGTGTTCCCGAATCTCTAAGTGCACTGATAAGGGGGTCTATGAGAGCATAACCCCCTTAAAGCTTCAAATATATACTATTTTGATGAAATTTATATCATATGTATTAAATACTCTGGGAAGACAATGGAAGTGATCCCGAATTTCGTCGTTATACTCTATGTGCCGAATATCTACATGCTTCATCTCTAAATGACTCATGGGAACAGAACCCCCTTAAAACTTCAAATACGTATATCTGATTTTAATGAAATTATAACCATATGTATAAAAGAACTGATTCAGAAAATTTTCCAAAAATTTCAGCTTCTTCCGACTATATTAGGAGGAAAAATGGGAGGAGGGGGTGTAGTAAAAACAGAGGGAGTAAAATGATGTTATGATCATATTGAAAAAGTGCATAGTAGTGATCCTCATTCAACCCCGAGCAACGTCAGGTCTACCTGTTAGTATTCAATAAAAAATAAAGACCCATCAATTTATTAATTTGATCTTTCAATTTCTATATTAACACTATTTGTCTTTCCTCCCATTTCCACTTTAGCAATGGTTCCTCAGCACCGGCTGAAAAAAACTAGCCCACATTTTTAAGGAAAATCGATGACTTTTTTATTTGTACAAATATTTGTAAAAGACTATTTTTAAGGAAAAATAAGGACAAATATTTGTAAAAGACTATTTTTAAGAAAAAATAAGGACAAATATTTGTAAAAGACTATTTTTAAGGAAAAATAAGGACAAATATTTGTAAAAGACTATTTTTAAGGAAAAATAAGGACAAATATTTGTAAAAGACTATTTTTAAGGAAAAATAAGGACAAATATTTGTAAAAGACTATTTTTAAGGAAAAATAAGGACAAATATTTGTAAAAGACTATTTTTAAGGAAAAATAAGGACAAATATTTGTAAAAGACTATTTTTAAGAAAAAATAAGGACAAATATTTGTAAAAGACTATTTTTAAGAAAAAATAAGGACAAATATTTGTAAAAGACTATTTTAAGGAAAAATAAGGACAAATATTTGTAAAAGACTATTTTTAAGGAAAAATAAGGACAAATATTTGTAAAAGACTATTTTTAAGGAAAAATAAGGACAAATATTTATAAAAGACTATTTTTAAGGAAAAATAAGGACAAATATTTGTAAAAGACTATTTTTAAGGAAAAATAAGGACAAATATTTGTAAAAGACTATTTTTAAGGAAAAATAAGGACAAATATTTGTAAAAGACTATTTTTAAGGAAAAATAAAGACAAATATTTGTAAAAGACTATTTTAAGGAAAAATAAAGACAAATATTTGTAAAAGACTATTTTTAAGAAAAAATAAGGACAAATATTTGTAAAAGACTATTTTTAAGAAAAAATAAGGACAAATATTTGTAAAAGACTATTTTAAGGAAAAATAAGGACAAATATTTGTAAAAGACTATTTTTAAGGAAAAATAAGGACAAATATTTGTAAAAGACTATTTTTAAGGAAAAATAAGGACAAATATTTGTAAAAGACTATTTTTAAGAAAAAATAAGGACAAATATTTGTAAAAGACTATTTTAAGGAAAAATAAAGACAAATATTTGTAAAAGACTATTTTTAAGGAAAAATAAGGACAAATATTTGTAAAAGACTATTTTTAAGGAAAAATAAGGACAAATATTTGAAAAAGACTATTTTTAAGGAAAAATAAGGACAAATATTTGTAAAAGACTATTTTTAAGGAAAAATAAGGACAAATATTTGTAAAAGACTATTTTTAAGGAAAAATAAGGACAAATATTTGTAAAAGACTATTTTAAGGAAAAATAAGGACAAATATTTGTAAAAGACTATTTTTAAGGAAAAATAAGGACAAATATTTGTAAAAGACTATTTTTATGGAAAAATAAGGACAAATATTTGTAAAAGACTATTTTAAGGAAAAATAAGGACAAATATTTGTAAAAGACTATTTTTAAGGAAAAATAAGGACAAATATTTGTAAAAGACTATTTTTAAGAAAAAATAAGGACAAATATTTGTAAAAGACTATTTTTAAGGAAAAATAAGGACAAATATTTGTAAAAGACTATTTTTAAGGAAAAATAAGGACAAATATTTGTAAAAGACTATTTTTTAGGAAAAATAAGGACAAATATTTGTAAAAGACTATTTTAAGAAAAATAAGGACAAATATTTGTAAAAGACTATTTTAAAGGAAAAATAAGGACAAATATTTGTAAAAGACTATTTTTAAGGAAAAATAAGGACAAATATTTGTAAAAGACTATTTTAAGGAAAAATAAGGACAAATATTTGTAAAAGACTATTTTAAAGGAAAAATAAGGACAAATATTTGTAAAAGACTATTTTTATGAAAATAACTTATGTTTATTTATTAAAATGCTTCACAACAAAATCGTACAGACAGTAATTTATTAAAATTTTTATAAATTAATGTAAAAAATTGGAAATCTAAATCAAATGATTACATTAAAAACAAATTCTGTTATTACATAGCGAATGCATGCGCCTCATCTGTCGTCGTCTCAATTCTTTTACGTGACTTAATTTGTCGCTATCTTGTTTCTTCTGTGTCATCAACTGCATCGTCTATATTTACTTGCCGATAACGTTTAGCAGTCCCAGTATTAGAATCAAGAAAACAACAACATTCGGTTTATGGTTTCCAGGTTTATTTTTTATATATACATCTTTGGCCAGAGAATAAGCATTCCGAATTTCCCCCTTCCTGTAAACTAAATTTATTTATAATGGGAGATCAACACGAACTCAATTTTAAGGTCTGCCATGGTCAAGCCTCTGTCGCATCGCCACAGTGTATGTAACACTGTGCTTGTCTTACAAGTACTTCCACATAATGTGCCCTGATGAACTTACTTGTAACCCCCTCAACATATATACTTCCAACCCATCCTACTAGTAGCAAAATCACACCCCTTCACTGTAGAGGTCCCTAGATCCCGGATGATATTCTACTCTAATAGCTTCTTTCCTCGAACCACTTGTCTTTGGAATTCCTTCCCTGCTACCTCGACCGTACCAATATGCAGAAATTTAAATGTAATGTGAACAAACTGCCCAACCCAGGTTGCTCCCCTATAAACCTTGTCTCTATCACAGTAGTTTCTAATGCTGCCTTGTTTGGGTTGAACAACAACAACAACAACAACAGCAAAAATATATCTTTGAAAAGAAGGAATTACATTATTCCTTTATTCTCCTATTCTCTTTCATTTTCTTTTGTCTTCTTTACCAAAAACATTGCGTTTTTTCCTTTCTTGCTTCCGATGCGATCCGATATATTTGCTGAGTTTCTCAATGATTGTATTTTTTTTACAGGTGGGTACGGGGGTGGGGGTAAAGTCATTCATCGAAAAAAACAAAAAAACAAAAAAACAAAAAAAACAAAAAAAAACAAAAAAAACAAAAAAACTAAGACCAGATCCAAAGCATAATCCCTGTTTTGTTTGGTTATTGCTGTTGAAATCAAAGCCGTCAAGCATTTGTCATAAACCTATTTTCGACCAATTGGATTTGTCACGGATAACACAAATGTTAAATCATCAGGATTGGCTTCATATGCAAACGCATGATTTATTTTTTTATTAGCAGGGTACTCGGTGTCGCCCGGGATCCTAAAGAGAAGAAACTAAAGTAATCATCCGCTTGATATTCTAATTTTAAATGTCTGATTCAATTATGGTTAAAATCAGAATAAAAAGTAAATCCAGCCCATCTACAGTTCAAACTCACAATGGCTGTCTCTACGTACTGCACACTAAACCATTGAACAACAAAGGTGGCAAGTTTAAAGGCTTCACTTTGTTTAAATACATATACAATACAATTGTGGTGTCTCTTGCTCTTTTTTCTCCTTCTTTTTTCCATCAAGTTGAAATTAGGTTAGAGGCAAGGGAGAAGCGTTTGGCAGCAAAAAGTTGGTTTATTTGTATTTTGTACACACAGAGAAATAATAGCTTCACTCACTTCCATTTTATTTGTCGAGATTTTTAATGAAATCGATCAAGGGTTTGAAACAGTTACGTCCTGAAATAAAATCATAATTTACGTTTCATGTTTTTCTACATCGTAAACTCTTCCCCCCCCCCCAAAAAAAACGGAAGGCTTTAATACATTTTAAACTTACAGTACTTGATGTCACTGTACGAAATTCGGAAGTCATTCAATACATTAATGCTGAATTTTACATAATATATGGATGCATGTGTAAAAATATGTAAAATGTTTTTGGTTGTTTATCTTATCTAAATTGTATTTGAGGTGTGCTTTTAATTTTTTAAATGTATTGAGAGGTTCTCAAAATTCGCATCATTGTCCAAATATATATGGGAACTTAAGAGTAAAATTATTCAGTACAATACTAAATGGGTCATATTTAAAAAGGCAATGGTATACAAACCAGATGATAGATATTGTAGATTATGCTTAGAAGAATCGCTAACTATTATTAATTACAGAGGTAACCTATTGAATAAAAAAGATGAGATACTCTCATACTGCATGCATAGAAAATGGTTCAGATATGACCGATATAAAGTCCCACAGATGCACACCCATTCGGAAATATTGTAAAAATAAAATAGTAGCCTATCATAGAAAGATGAAGAAATTATAGTTTATAGTTTGAAATCAACTGTTATTAGCTATTTACTGAAGGTGACTCTAAATTTATATCATGTAAGTAAAATACAAAATTTAAAATAAATTTTAATTAATTTAGACAATATCGATTATGAGTCAAAATTATAATAGGAATAAAACATAATAAATAATTATATAATAGAAAGTTAATGTCAAATTAAAAACCCTGAATTTGTTTCAAGAAGAAATGACATTGACTCAAAGTACAATATACATGCTTCAGCTATTTGGTCCTTAGTTGAGAACTTTTTTAATTAAAGGATAAAAATCCTTCCCAACTAAGGGAATTTTCAATTTTGATTTGTAATTTTTTATTTTAATTGTAATTTTAATTTTAATCTTATTCTATTTTTATTTATGTTTTATATTTTATATTTAATTTTTATGCTTGTCCTAACCCAGAGTGACCCATTTTTTTGGAGGGGTGGGTTGATTTTTCCCATATAAAGGTCGACCTTTGACTTTGACTTCATGGAGAGGCAAGTAAATGGTACCAACACATATTGTAATTAAAAGTATACCATAATCATCAGATATCGTATATTATAGATAAAAAAGAACCACATAATAAAACTCACTAACATTAGTTGATTATGAATTGTCCTAATAAGAAATAAAGCGATTGTTCTTGCATGCATCAATTTATTTGCTAGCAAAGAAAAATCTGAATGGACATAGTGAAAGGCTTATCTCCCTTTGACAGTTACAGAATTGAGTTATTAGATACAAGATTTAGCCGAAAGAGTTATAGCCCTTATAAATCACTAATACTGGGGAGGGCTAATTATCTCCCCTATGTATTTTTCTCCAAACAAAGGTGATTGTTGGCTGGATCAATAGTTTTATGAGATAATACCATTCAAAAAATGCAATATATTATTGCCTGGACTAGATGCCTGTGAGAGATTTTGGTAATCGGTATTTAATCTTAATAACTAAACCCTCCATTGTTTTTTTTGTTTGTTTTTTTTAAATAATTAACTCTTATTGAAAAGTTGATTTTCACTAGAAAAGTTAGGATCAAACACTTAAAAAAAATTTTTTTATATATATTTATCTACCTCCCACAAGGTAAGATGTGACACACGGTCGGGAAAGTGGGATTAGATAAGCCAGCGCTCGAGAGGTGAGCACTCTGGCCATTTAAAAAGACCATTTAAAAACACACCGTTTTCTTATGTTGTTCGATAGTAATGGAAGGTAGAAAAAAACATTTTTTTAATGGAAATCTCTCCAGACACGGTATGAAGCCACTTGATGTAAGGAGCTAACAAGAATGAAAGATGATTATCGCAAAGACAGGAGTGGCCTATTGGCCTTAGTCTTGAAAAGACCAGGACTATAGATAGGAGGAAAACAGTCAGCAGGAAAAGAGTTCCACAAGCTTGCAGTTCTTTGAAAGAAGCTACTGGAATAGGAAGCTGTATTACAATGAGGCATCAAAACAGCAAATTGATAAAGACCACTAAACCAACGAGTCAAACAAACTGGAACAAAAGAAGCAGGGAATAGATCATATAATTCTGAAGAAGACATGATATAATAGTATATATAGAAAAGACTGAGACTAGCAACATCACATCTGTGAGAGAGAGAGTGCAGAGAAGAAGAAAGGGTGATTTATTCGATATTCTCTCCTAGCTCGGAATTGTTTTTTGAAGATCTCTGGTATAATGTTACTAGTGTTTGAAAATTGATGAATTTTGAAATATGCTGATGAAGAAAATCATTTACATTTTGTATCCTTACTTAAATGTTACTTTACTAATAAAAATGGGTTTTAGAAATGTACGTATATGGAAAGTGACATAGTTGCGTATTGAATCCCGGAGTTGAAATCATAATTAATGTGTATTCAACTTTTGAAATATACACTATTACTATATGAAAGCTCTGATTGATATACACTATTGGTCATTGCGCTTAACTTATACTCTCTCTTCTTCCTTGGCCTTTTGGCTAAGATCAAAGTGTAGTATCTGTTCCGATGGATACTGCACGCCTGTCCTGTGCAGTTCTAGGAGGTCCACCCTCCCAGGCTTTGCCTCCCCTCTTTGGGGAGGAGTAAGTTTATTGCTTACTGTCTGAGACGCCCCTACCGGGGAATGCCGACGGGGCTGCCCAGGCAATTTTTAAATGGCCAGAGTGCTCACCTCTCGAGCGCTGGCTTTTCAAACCCCACTTTCTCGACCCGATCTTGGGTCACATCTTACTTGTGGGAGTAAGATAAAACTGGCCTTGTGCCTAACTCCTGGAGAGGAGTAAATAAAACTCTCTCTTCTTGGCCTTTTGGCTAAGATCAAAGTGTAGTATCTGTTCCGATGGATACTGCACCCCATAGACTGGTATTGTCTTGTCCTTCGGGGCTTGATTTATGCCGGTCAATGGGTCTGTCCTTGGCAGTTCTAGGAGGTCCACCCTCCCAGGCTTCGCCTCCCCTCTTTGGGGAGGAGTAAGTTTATTGCTTACTGCCTGAGGCGCCCCTACCGGGGAATGCCGACGGGGCTGCCCAGGCAATTTTTAAGCCCCACTTTCCCAACCCGACCTTGGGTCACATCTTACTTGTGGGAGTAAGATAAAAACTGGCCTTGTGCCTAACTCCTGGAGAGGAGTAAATCAATACTCTAGCTTTGCACTATATTATTCTGGAAACTTGATAGTACGCGTGTTATTATCTTAAAAAAACGTATAGGAATTAATTTCAATCAGGATAACTCTTGAATTGTTTTAGTTCAGTAACTTAAACTTTTCCTTTAGTGTTTTTAGGGTTGTTTGTTAATAGGTGTAAATCCTATGAAGCTACAGTGTTTATAATATAATGCGCAATGACAAGTAAAGCTGTATTTTAGTATAAATTTTTATTAATACAAACGTTTTTGACTACATATGTGCATACATGTTTCAACTACGACTTTATTCAAAGTCTAGTTTCTTCAGGCCACTGACAGATAATATTTTTTTCTCTAAAAAGAAATTTCTGTCAGTGGCCTGAAGAAGCTAGACTTTGAATAAGGTCGTAGTTGAAACATGTATGCATATATGTAGCTAAAAATGTTTGTATAAATAAAAATGTATACCCCCCACACACACACACACACACAAAGAAGGTTGGCTCCTTCTACCGTGCTAGTAAACTTCTCACACCTGACATAATCCTGTATCTCTATAAAGCCACCATCCGCCCATGCATGGAGTATTGTTGCCACATCTGGGCTGGTGCATCATCTACTAGTCTCTCCCTCCTTGACAAGGTCCAAAAAAGAGTCGCCAACCTAATAGGTCCCTCACTGTCAACCAAACTCCAGTCCCTGTCCCATCGCCGCAATGTAGCATCCTTGTGCTTGTTCTACAAATACTTCAATGGATTATGCTCCGATAAATTGGCTACTCTGGTGCCCTCTCGACGTAAATTCACTAGACCAACTCGACAATCAACTAAATCCCATCCATTCACTGTGGAGGTCCCCAGATGCCGGAGAGCTTTCTACTCAAAATAGCTTCTTTCCTCGTGCTGCTGGCCTCTGGAACTCCCTCCCTGCCCTCTGTTTCCCCGACAGTACTGACATGCAGAAATTTAAAACTAATGTAAACAGATATCTCGCTGCGCAGATCTCAATTTAGGTTGACCCCCCCCCAACCTTCTCCCCTTTTCTTTCTTCTCAGTAGCCCCTTACGTCTACAGTGGCGACCTGCCTTGTTTGGGGTGAACTACGTTAAAATATATATATATATATATATATAATAGATTCTAAAGATAACTAGTTGATCCATGACTTATCATGTCTCACATTAAGTGTTCATTGTAATTAGATACTATTTATATTATAATTTGTTTTTATAGTCTTATAAAATTTCTTTAATGGCTGTTTTTCCCCAAACCACATTTAACTTGTTTTTCTACGTCTGACTCGGGCACTGTGAACATTGTCGCTCTTGACAACCTGGATAACCTTTCCAATCTTTTTGCTTTTATTATTTTAATTTTAGAAATAAAATTTATAAAAAAAATTTTTTTTAATATAATTTCAATAAATATCTTTTTGCTTTTATTATTTTAATCTTAGAAATAAAATTTATAAAAAAATTTTTTTTTAATATAATTTCAATAAATATCAAATTCACAAATAAAAACAAAGTATCATTATATATGTAAAACAATTTATGAACGAAAATATGTTCAAGTATTTGCAATTTGATAGGGAGATGTTTGCAGAAGAGAAGACTGCGTTGGTTAGGTCACAATGGAAGAATTGGATTAGTAGACGTACAACAGTTGAGGTAGTAGGGTCAGTAGGGAAGGGAAGGGTAAGGAAAACAAGGGAGGAAGGGATGATGGTGGACTTGAGAGAAAGAGTGAGAAAGAGAAAAGTTAGTTTGGAAGTCAATTTTGAAAAACTACCCAATGCATGCCAGAATGTAAAGCAGATGGTTAAATGATGATGATGATGATGATGATGATGATGATGATGATGATGATGATGATGATGATGATGATGATGATGATGATGATGATGATGATGATGATGATGATGATGATGATGATGATGATGATGATGATGATGATGATGATGATGATGATGATGATGATGATGATGATGATGATGATGATGATGATGATGATGATGATGATGAAGAAGAAGAAGAAGAAGAAGAAGAAGAAGAAGAAGAAGAAGAAGAAGAAGAAGAAGAAGAAGAATTATTTTAAAATTTACATATGCGACACTGACGTTTTGGCAAGTGATGGTCTGGCACTTTTTTTTTTAATTTTATCTCAAAGGGGACTTGATGATTCCTCTGCTGCCAGACTATTTTACTGGGCGACCAAAGGATGGCTTTATTTGTAGTGCACCTGCTGGTGGTAGTCTCCTTTTACTATGAGATTATATCTTATTTTGCTTGAATTTGTGCATATATTTTTAGTAAATTTAAAACGTCAAACCTTTGGGGATAATGTTAAGTAGGTTTTACTCATAGAGTGAATGTGGTATTTTGATGACTGAAACTAGTTTAGAGAATAGACCAAGAGAACGACAGCCGACACCCGTCCCACCTCACCCAATTTCGGCCTTGTGCCACATCTTCTTTTATAAAGAAAATTTGCCATACAGTGAAATTTTTTGTAAAATTTTTAAGATAAATAAATTGCATATAAGATATTAGATTGTATTCAGTAGATTTCTTTTTTTTTTAATAAGTAAAAAATATATTCACTGCTGATGTTATTTCGTAAATTAAAATGAAGTACATGCAAATATGATTTTTGGTTAACATTAACTTTAGGAGAAATGCTGCTCAGCACTATTTCAAAACAACTTATTGCATAAACAATTATATTTAAATAAATAGGAGTATAGACATTATATTTAATTATATCAATTATATTTCATTTTTCTAAGATATGTGTAATATCTACCCTATAAAATTAAGTCAGTCGGATTACCTACTCCATATAATATAATAATATAAGGCTTTATATGTATGTGCATGTTCATGTTGAGCCAATAGTTATCTACTCTATAAAATTAAGTCAGTCGGATTACCTACTCCATATAATATAATAATATAAGGCTTTATGTATGTGCATATTCATGTTGAGCCAATAGTTATCTACTCTATAAAATTAAGTCAGTCGGATTACCTACTCCATATAATATAATAATATAAGGCTTTATGTATGTGCATGTTCATATTGAGTCAATAGTTATCTACTTTATAAAATTAAGTCAGTCGGATTTTCAACTTCAGACCTAAGTAGCATCTAATATGAAAAATCGATATTTCATTCTGCCTAGCTTTCTTCTTTAGTAGAACATTGGTGCATGTTATTAAAACCTTTTTCTAATTATAGTTATCTTTATAGATACTAGGTATCTTGCTCGAAATATTTTTCAGAAGGAAAAAGGCTTTTCATTTTGCAGCAAATGTAAATTCAAAATGGAAGCTAATTTTGCAATCGGCTAAAAATCTAACATTTTAAATATTAATTAGTAATACTTATGAAGTGAGAAAATAAAGATAAAAAGTATATCTTTAAATTATATCCCATCTTGAATAGTCAATGCTCGATATACGAGATAGAGCAATGGTATAAGTAGATAAGTGATGAGAATAGAAATTGGATAAAATGAAATAGTTATTAAATCACCAATTGTTCAAAACAAAGGTTAAATAATTTTTAGAAAAACTATTTTTCATTCCTTAATCCATTTTCAACTGTGATTTTCTTTGCTTTTATATCTTTTACATTTTTTTTTTATATATTTTCAAATTTTGGCTTTAATGACTTATTTGTCGAATTTCCTCTGACAATAAGACTACATCTTTGAAAATCCATGGATCAAGGAATGAAAAGTAGTTTATTCTATATAAACCATTGTTTTGAACAATTGATGATTTAATAAATATTGCATTTTATCCAATTGTTATTCTTATCACTTATCTACTTAATTAGTGATACTAATACATTACCTTTTTTCATTGTTGATGCATAATTATTTTTTTTCAAAAATTACAGCTTGATTCAGATTGGATCTGTTGTACTAAGACGTAGGTAATATCTTAAAACTTTTATATTGATACGTCAATTTAGGTCACATGACCCGCTTTAGGTAAACGGTGTCTAGCGACGAAAAATAACTGATAATACATCTATGTTTGTTTCCCTCAACATAAACACAAGGCAAGGGAGATTACTCTTTTGGCTTATTTAGCTCTATTTAAATCAAACTTTTGTTCTTGTCCTTTTGGCTAAGATCAAAGTGTAGTATCTGTTCCGATGGATACTACACCCTATAAACTGGTATTGTCTTGGCCTTCGGGGCTTGATTTACGCCGGTCTATTGGTCTGTCCTGTGCAGTTCTAGGAGGTCCACCCTCCCAGGCTTCGCCTCCCCTCTTTGGGCAGGAGTAAGTTTATTGCTTACTGCCTGAGGCGCCCCTGCCGGGGAATGCCGACGGGGCTGCCCAGGCAATTTTTAATGGCCAGAGTGCTCACCTCTCGGGCGCTGGCTTTTCAAACCCCACTTTCCCGACCCGACCTTGGGTCACATCTTACTTGTGGGAGTAAGATAAAAACTGGCCTTGTGTCTAACTCCTGAAGAGGAGTAAATAAATACTCTTACTTTATACTTTATAGATAACTTTTAAGTAACAATATTCGCTACATTGAATACATTTTTATTCTTCTTTGATATTTTCTCCTTCGGTAAGAATTTTGTGATTGTTATTTTTATTAGTTATTTCAATAAATAAACCAAATTCTTATTTGCGCTTATTCATTTATTTGTTTTGGTACTTAATGTTATTTAGTAATAGCAAGCAAAGAAAGGTGGGCTCCCTTTACCGTGCTAGAAAAAACAAGCAAAGAAAGGTAGAATAAGGTATTACTTATCTTTAGTGATGCATGCATGAACTTAGGATAAAAATATATCCTTTTTTTTTTCTTTCTGTTTTTGCTGGAGATGGGGCATCCTACCGGATGCCAGACATTCACCGGCTATTTCAGACACTCCAACCTAGAGATCTTTTTAAGATTCTAACCGTCCCTTTAAGTGCAGTTGTTTGTATTTCTCTTGCACTCGGTTCACCGGGTATACTCGCCAGATAGCTTTTGAAATTCTTTTTCATTAGTCCTGTTGCTCTTATAATTACTGGTATGATGGAGATTTTCCTAAGATTCCAGTTTCTTTTCATGTCGTACATAAGACCTTGGTATTTCGTAATCTTTTCCCTTTCTGCTCTGTTCAATCCTGCATCATTAGGGACACTGACTTCAACTAGGGTTGCTACTTTCTCCCTTTTGTCCCATATTACGATGTCAGGTTTAGCAGCTCCGTTTTCTAGATATGTAGCTGTAGGGATTGCATAGTCATAGTGGATGGTGTATGTTCATGCAATCTAAGTAAACGCTGAGTCAATTTCAAACAGAAACAATGAGAAGAAAAGAAGAATAAGAGACAGTCACTTTCTTTTTTTTCTTCGTAGAACGTATTAGGAACTAATAAAATCTGTCTTTTTTGCATGCATTCTCTATAAGTCTTTTTGGGGGAGGGGGGAGGAGAGGGGTATAAAAATGTGTTTGTAGTTGTAGCGTTGCTGCTTTGTCGGTTGTTATTGTGTTTCCATTGGTGTCGCGGAGTAACGGCTTCACATACGTAACAATTCAAGTAGGAACACAGAAATAAATAAGAGAGACAAACGGTGTATGCGTGCGCTCCGATCACTTCCTTCGTAAGAGATCGATCGACACGTAAGCATTCATTTATATAGCATGAGAAATATACAAGGGAGATAACTACAGATAATTACATAATGACTAATGTAAGGGAGGTAATTAGGATACTATTTGGATTCGCGTATCTCGGGTGTAAACATTGTTGCCGTTTCCAAATGCACGACACTACACCCCTCTCCACCTCCATTAAAGGTACGCGTGCGTATGATAAGGGGGGGAGTACAGTCCATTATTGTCCATCATTTATGTATGCAATATGTCCATGGGGATTCTCTGATTTCAAGGGGAACCCTCAAAGTAAATTTCACCGATCAACCAATTGTTGTCTCAGTCAAGTATTTAAACTTGTTATGGTGTTAATTAAGAATGCATACAGTAAACTGAAGGAATAAAAAAGAGGTTCTCTGTTGATAAACCCAACGTGCTCACGGTTGGAATTTTGTTACATGGTATATACTGTATTCGATGTAACAATGTGTTTGCCACTGTCTTTATCACATAGTAGACTTTTCTCCAATGACACCGTTTTTAATACTGATCTCAGAAACAACGTGCTTGCCACTGGAACTTTGTTACATGGTGTACTTTTCTCCATCTACACCGTTTTTAATACTGATCTCAGAAACAACGTGCTTGCCACTGGAACTTTGTTACATGGTGTACTTTTCTCCATCTACACCGTTTTTAATACTGATCTCAGAAACAACGTGCTTGCCACTGGAACTTTGTTACATGGTGTACTTTTCTCCATCTACACCGTTTTTAATACTGATCTCAGAAACAACGTGCTTGCCACTGGAACTTTGTTACATGGTGTACTTTTCTCCATCTACACCGTTTTTAATACTGATCTCAGAAACAACGTGCTTGCCACTGGAACTTTGTTACATGGTGTACTTTTCTCCATCTACACCGTTTTTAATACTGATCTCAGAAACAACGTGCTTGCCACTGGAACTTTGTTACATGGTGTACTTTTCTCCATCTACACCGTTTTTAATACTGATCTCAGAAACAACGTGCTTGCCACTGGAACTTTGTTACATGGTGTACTTTTCTCCATCTACACCGTTTTTAATACTGATCTCAGAAACAACGTGCTTGCCACTGGAACTTTGTTACATGGTGTACTTTTCTCCATCTACACCGTTTTCAATACTGATCTCAGAAACAACGTGCTTGCTACTGGAACTTTGTTACATGGTGTACTTTTCTCCATCTACACCGTTTTCAATACTGATCTCAGAAACAACGTGCTTGCCACCGGAACTTTGTTACATGGTGTACTTTTCTCCATCTACACCGTTTTTAATACTGATCTCAGAAACAACGTGCTTGCCACTGGAACTTTGTTACATGGTGTACTTTTCTCCATCTACACCGTTTTCAATACTGATCTCTATCACTCAATGAACTTAGCCCTTCGAGTGCTAAAATGCCACTGTTCCATTAAGCCGTCTTTTATGTATGGTAAAGCATGTTCGTCACATGTGGTCGATACATATAAATACTCTTGTTCTAGCATGTACTTGTTCTTTCTCATATCAAGTTTCTACATGCTAGGCAAAGACAGGCTCGTGTATGGCAGCGATAAGGTAAGTCAAGACTATTTCTACCACTGGACCCAGGTTCTGACTCATCACAGCCATCACATAAACAACAAAATAGTGATTGGAGAATGAAACCATATTCAGGACCGGCGGGACAGTTATAAAAGCGTGGGGGGGATCCTAAAAAGTGGGGTGGCCCGGTTAAACACATGCATATATAACTTCATTATTGATGACCGTAAAGTGTGTGGGGGGCTAAATCAAAAAGTGGGGGGGCTTGAGCCCCCTCTGCCCCCCCCCCCCCGGTGCCGCCGTCCATGATATTGTAATCTGGAAGAAATTGTGTAATAAACGCTTTCTCAATATGAGTGTAAAAAAAAAGGAATGAGTATAATGTTATCCTCCGTGTGCCCAAGAAGAAACTAGCATAATTAATGTTGTTAATAGTTTAGATAAGTAAAAAGTGAGAATCTAAAACGTCGTGCAAAAAGATGTTAAAAATGTAATTTTATTTTATCTGTGTGTATGTAAAAAGGATTTTTTTATACGAAAGTATGATTTGTTTGTTTTTAAAAGTAAATTAGCCAAGGTAAATCAAGTGAAAGGTTTATAGAGTTTAATATTTATAATTATAGCTAAAGATCGCTGGAAAAAATGGTTGGATCATTCTATCGCTCCAGAAACTAATTCACTCCTGACATGTATAAGAGACAGATACGTCCTAAGATAAAATACGGCTGTCATATATAAGGAAGTGCCGTGCATATACACACCCACACACCGGGGGGGGGGGGGGGGGCTATCAGGTTGGGAAATAAATCTCGATCTATTTATTTATTTTTTTTTTTTTTTTACCATAGACTACCTACATCTCTGTGTAAATAATGTGTCTAGGTTGTGTAAATAATAAAATATACAAGCAGAGAGTTCTACTATTATCCGGGTAACTAAATCATTATCCTAGGATTAATTTCCAATTTTTTGACATGCTTCAATGATATTCAATAAGAAAAAAATAATAATAATGAAAGCAACTTAACAGCCTTTTGTAATTGTTTAGCAAAAAAATCTTCTCACAGTCAAAAAAAAAAAAAAATATGATTTTATCTTTTTTCTTTTTCTTTAATGTTTTTTATTAAAAAAAAAGGTCAAGGTCTATTTTCTATGAAAAAGAAAAAAAAAGAAAGCATAATTTCTCTAAAAGTCCTTGAAGAAGTCATTCATTGTATCTTTAGCATGGAGGGGAGGGGGAGGAGATAATAGCCCAATGGTTACAAACACAGATTATTGAATCAGCCAACCAAGTTAAAATAGTCGGATCTAACACATTCGCTTCCCGTTGTGAGAGGTATGAACCCCTGAATACCTCCTTGCTCTGGTTAAATTAGCAGTTTTCATTTAGAATAAGAGTTGAGTGTCACTATTTACTTGCCTCCCCATGATGGCAGAGTAATACATAAGCTCGGTTTTTAATGTGGGGAAAATCCAGAAAGCGGTACTTTGGATTGGGAGAAGAATAAAAATTGCCTCAGTCTAGAAGGATTTCTCCTTCATTGACCGAGGAGAGAAAAGATGAAGTGTAGTATCAGAACAGATAATACACTTTGCTCCTAGCCAAAAGAGTCATTGATGTGGAGGAAGTTACCCGAAGTAAAAGATTGATTCAGTCATGTGCAAAAGAACATTTTTAGAAGATCCAAGGAAATTAGTTTTAACAGAGATAAGTGGTCCACAAAAAGTTGATTAACCTCAAAGGAATTGGAAACAATTGGTGGCTGAAGACATGGGACAGTTGGGATTGACAAATCAAGACGAAATCGTGTTCTCCACAGGACCCAACAAAAATTGTACCATAGGCGTTTTCGTCTCAATGGAAGAAAGACAGCATTCTCTGTCCGTATTTCTACTCCATATAACAGCCTACCAAAGGAGGTAGTAATGATGCCTACCATATCCAGGTATAAAGTTGACTTAGACAGACATTCAGATGGTATATAGATGTACACATCTTCTGTCTTTTTACATGGCTTGTTGCACTTTGCTATTTTGTGCCAATAAATTTGATTAGATTTGAATTTGAAGACACAAGTGATATAATATTGTGGTGACAGTGAATGAAGAAATCTAACCCTAACCCTAACCCCATCAAAAGGACTTAGAAATGAGAAAAAGAGAAGATGGGGTTTAAACATTAAAAAACCCACTCATATGCCCCGAAGTAAGAAAACCAAATTATACATCATTATATCGGACACACAATACAGTGGTTGGCAACCTTTTCCAATGATGACCAACCTTTTCCAATGATGACCCCAGTTTTAACTTCATCATACTTTTTACAACTCTGCCCAAAAACGAGACCAAATTCTTAATATTAATCAGAAAAACTTTAATGGAAACATGTGGAATGTTATAACAAGAAAAATTTGAATAAATGGATTATTTAGGGGGGGAGAAAACTAAACAAAACCTGTAACAGACAATATGCATGTACGCACAGGTTTGAATATCCTGTGCCTAGTTCTAAGTTGTGTGACGTCAATCATGTGACTATCTTTCTCTCTCTCTTTGACACGAATGCTGGAGGTAAAAATATATTCATTAGACATTTTCCTTTTTTTTTTACCAGGTTCCTTCGACCTGACCAGATGTGGTATTCACGTTTTCTTTTCTAATTGTTGGTTGATGTTCATATAATTTTTCATTACGCATTAACACACTGAAGACTAAGGTTCTCTCCTCCTTGGTCTACTTGAAGGGCTGGAGACCACTGTCTCTGAATGGCACTATTTTCGAGGACATGGAGTCATTCGTGTACCTTGGGTCCACTGTTGTTCCGTCTGGGAAGGGCATGGTGGAGGTCGATCGTCAAGTTTGGGCTGCTAGATCCGTCTGCATTTGTGCACCTCCAATGGTCCTTATGAAGGCGTCGGGAGATCTCAATGTCAACAAAGAGGCATGTATACCAATCTGTCGTCTAGTCGATTCTCTTCTATAGCTGTGATACATGAGCAATGAGGTTGGTCAATCGGCGAAAGTTGCATTGACGGCGTGCCGACCATGTCCCAACTGCTGTCTCTCTGTCTCAGTGACATCTTCGATGGTGTGGGCACACAGAGAGCGAATTAATTTGTGATGTAATCCTCGTTACTCCTCTCCAGAAGTTAGGCACAAGGCCAGTTTTATCTTACTCCCATAAGTAAGATGTGACCCAAGGTCGGGTTGGGAAAGTGGGGTTTAAAAATTGCCTGGGCAGCCCCGTCGGCATTCCCCGGTAGGGGCGCCTCAGGCAGTAAGCAATAAACTTACTCTTCTCCAAAGAGGGGAGGCGAAGCCTGGGAGAGTGGACCTCCTAGAACTGCACAGGACAGACCCATAGACCGGCGTAAATCAAGCCCCGAAGGCCAAGACAATACCAGTCTATGGGGTGCAGTATCCATCGGAACAGATACTACACTTTGATCTTAGCCAAAAGGCCAAGCAGAGCGATGGACAGTTGAGGACATGGACAACAACCATCAAGAAAGATTTGACTGCGCTTTCAGGTCCACAGGTGGTCATCCTTCGATGGTGGAATCATGATTGGTTAGTCATCTTGTGCGACCTTGCTCAGGATCACAATGCATGGGCCGCCATGGTTCGAGATGTACAGGAAAGAAGCATACTTAATCCGAGCAAGATGAACGCCATTGCAGCAACAACAGTTTGTCGTTTGGGATATCCCATATATTTTGCCTTTTTCTTTTCGTATATGTGTTTTCATACCTTTCGCAATGGTATTAGAGTGTAGATGACCACAATAGATCCAATGCGATTTGAACCCAGCATAGCCGGTTCCATAGGCTGTTATGGTATCCATTAGGCCAATCGCACACACACACTCTCATAATGTAATAACCGAAGAAGGATTGATCTGCGGTAAAAGAGACAACTCAAACCTCTTTTACTTCATGGTGATTTCAATGAAAGTCCATTGTCAGCTTTATATCTCGACAAATTGCGTAAGATATTTGAGAACATTTTTATTCTCAAAAATGAATCAGAAAAACAATTAATGTTTTGATAGGGAAAACAAGTTTTGCGAATAAGAATAACATTGTTTCATAGCTTTATTCAATGGAACCTCTTTATAGCGACTTCCTTCTTTCAGTAATGACTTCTATGTGAGGTCTGAAACTCTTATATGCTGGGATCAAGCAGTCTGTGTTCTTATTGGCCATTACTTTGATTATGGAAGCTTTTAGGGGTTATTTGGTGTTATGAGGATACTTATTGACCTCTTTTCCAACTATGCTCTGTACATAGTAGTTCAATGGATAAAGATCTGGGGAGCTAAGGAGCTAAATGTTAGGGGTTATGTGGTCATGAAAATTATTTTATCAATCCATGGCTTCAGATCCTCTATGGAAGCAGCAGAGTTTACTCGAAGACCCTTTGAAAAGTGAGGGGGCATCACAATAAACCTCCTCAGAATTCTAGTAGTCTCTGTGCTCTTCCAGTGGAGGTCTAGATGGTGCTCTTTTTCCTTGGTATTTCCATCCTTCCAGACCTTTCCTGACTTTTCTGTTGTACCAACCGATGTTGGTGTTATCGTGTTTTTTTTTGTAAGCGTGGGAGGAGGGAGGAAGGGGGCAGATTATATGAAGTTTTCTTATATATCTACCCTTATTTTTATTATTATAATTATTATTGTTGTTATTATTATGACATAGTGTCTGAGATTGGTTTATTTGCTGACGACACCACGCTTTACTCTCGCCATGTTGACAAAACCGACGCATTGGCTGAATCCTTAGAAAATGACCTCCAGGCTGTAGTGGATTGGGGCCACAAATGGTTGGTAACTTTTAATGCCGCTAAGACAAAGCTCCTTTCCTTCAATAACTACAAAGAACCTCTCCAACCACCGATTGTCATGGCTAATAACACCCTACCTGAGAGTTCATCATTCAAACTCCTTGGCCTAACCTTCACAGGTAACATGAAGTGGAACAAATACATCGAAGACATTGCCAAGGCTGCCGCAAAGAAGGTTGGCTCCCTCTACCGTGCTAGTAAACTCCTCTCACCTGACATTATCCTGTATCTCTACAAAGCCACCATCCGCCCATGCATGGAGTATTGTTGTCACATCTGGGCTGGTGCATCATCTACTACTCTCCCCCTCCTTGACAAGGTCCAAAAAGGAGTCGCCAACCTAATAGGTCCCTCACTGTCAACCAAGCTCCAGTCCCTGTCCCATCACCACAATGTAGCATCCTTGTGTTTGTTTTACAAATACTTCAATGGATTATGCTCCGATGAACTGGCTACTCTGGTGCCCCCTCGACGTAAATTCACTAGACCAACTCGACAATCAACTAAATCTCATTCATTCACTGTGGAGGTCCCCACATGCCGGAGAGCCTTCTACTCAAATAGCTTCTTTCCTCGTGTTGCTGGCTTCTGGAACTCCCTCCCTGCCCCCTGTTTCCCCGACAGTACAGACATGCAGAAGTTTAAAACTAATGTAAACAGTCATCTCGCTGTGCAGATCCCAATCTAGGTTGACTGCCCCCTACCTTCTCCCCTCTTCTTTTTTCTCAGTAGCCCCTTACGTCTACAGTGGCATCCTGCCTTGTTTGGGGTGAACTATGTTAAAAAAAAAAAATTAAAAAAAAAAAATTATTATTATTTACTCACCAAGAGTTTTCACACGAGTCATTATCAGTGATTGCTCACTTCTAATAACAAAGGGGCGTCCTCTGAAGTCTTAGTGACAACAAGTCTCCCAGATTTCCAGCAGTCCTCAGCCTCTCACGATAACCGTTGCAAATCACTTTGCATTATCGGAACAGCAGTTAATCATTGAAATGGTCCAAGAGAGATAACTCATAATTCACAATAAGCCTCTCCAAAACTCCAGCAGTCTCTGCACTGCACTTTTCAAATGGAGGTCTGGATGGTGCTCTCCCTTCTCAGTCTTTCCATCCTCTTTAACCCTTCACGACCATTTTGTGTAGTACCAACCGAGATTAATGCCACCATTTTATTTTGGAGGGGGATCAGATTATGGGTTTTCTGATAGTTTAGATTTGTGTAATGTATATTTTTTGTTCTATTGCCATTTCAACTTACCTGTGATTCGTCGGTATTATCTGGTTATGTGAGTTGATTTCTGCACTTGAGGATTTTCCTTAATATTTCAGTTGTTTTCATCAGCACTATGTGTTATTATTATCAACTCACTTGGAGTTCTCACACAGGTCATCATCAGTGATTGCTCACTGATAATAACCGGTGGTGTTCCCTGTCGTCTGGGTGACAACAAGTCTCCCCAGATTTCCAGTACCCTCCACCTCTTTCGATAAGCATTACAAATGACTTTGCATTATTGCAACAGCCGCTTATCATTGATTTCTCGCTGGCAAAAACCATTGAACTTTCTCTGGGATTTGGGTGGCAATAAGCCTCTCCAAATTTCCAGTACTCTCTGCCCTTTTCCAGTGGAGGTCTGGTTTGTGCTCTCCCTCCTCGGTCTTCCCAAACTCCTTGACCCGTTACGACTATCTTATTATTATTATTAATTTTGCTGTTGTTATTAGCAGGACCCCATAGAAATTCCATGGTGATTTCTACATCAATCTGTATAATTAACTAGTGATAAAAATTTTCCTTTTGAAATAATAAATGTCTGTCAGGGTGAATACTATTAAGAAAAAAGGTGACTTTTTTGTTCCGTAAAAATGATTGTCAGCTAAATATTCTTTAAATAAATAAAACGCATATGCCGCTTCTTCCTTTATTTAAAATTGTAGCGATTTAATTTTTTTTTAAAGCAAAAAAAAAATATTCTCTGTCTTCTTACTGTAAAAATAATTGTCAGTTAAATATTATTCAAATCAATAAAACGAACGTCACTTTTTGTACTGTTTTAGCCGACAGGGAAGACATGATTTGGTTTTGAAACAATTCATTTTATAATGGGTAAAGTCGGAATTTTTTACCATAGCGACATCAGATTAATTTCCAACGATCTCATTTTTTAAATTTTAAGTGTGTTATTATATAGATTTTAAATGTGTGTGAAAGGTGATAATGTACATACGAACATGAAATGCCTTAGCGTATTATTATATAGATTTTAAATGTGTGTGAAAGGTGATAACGTACATACGAACATGAAATGCCTTAATGTGTTATATAGATTTTAAATGTGTGTGAAAGGTGATAACGTATGTACGAACATGAACTGGTGATACCAGATCAGGCTGCCCTGTGGCTCCCTGAGACGAAATTCACCTACATCGACGTTTTTTTTTTTTGTTTTTTTTTTTTGTAAAACTTAATTATGTTCTACAAAACCAAAAACAAAAACAACAGCCCCTCTCCCTTTCTCCCTCCCCTTTTTTATTTTTAGAACTTGAAGCATAAATCTTTTACTATAATGACCAGATTCGGCATTAAATAACCCAAAAAGGGTTGATATGCCGTAAAACAAAACTACCAAACCAAAAACGATGATTAAACATTTGAAGATATAAAGAACTTGAAGCATAAAAACTTTTACTATAATGACCAGATTCGGCATTAAATAACCCAAAAAGGGTTGATATGCCGTAAAACAAAACTACCAAACCAAAAACGATGATTAAACATTTGAAGATATAAAGAACTTGAAGCATAAAAACTTTTACTATAATGACCAGATTCGGCATTAAATAACCCAAAAATGGTTGATATGCCGTAAAACAAAACTAAAAAAAAAAAAAAAAAAAAAAAAACGAACATGAAATGCCTTTGCGTATTATTATATAGATTTTAAATGTGTGTGAAAGGTGATAACGTACATACGAACATGAAATGCCTTAGTGTATTATTGTATAGATTTTAAATGTATGTGAAAGGTGATAACGTACATACGAACATGAAATGCCTTAGCATATTATTATATAGATTTTAAATGTGTGTGAAAGGTGATAACGTATGTACGAACATGAAATGCCTTATCGTATTATTATATAGATTTTAAATGTGTGTGAAAGGTGATAACGTACGTACGAACATGAAATGTCGTAGTGTATTATTATATAGACTTTAAATGTGTGTGAAAGGTGATAACGTACGTACGAACATGAAAGGCCTTAGTGTATTATTATATAGATTTTAAATGTATGTGAAAGGTGATAACGTACGTACGAACATGAAATGCCGTAGTGTATTATTATATAGATTTTAAATGTGTGTGAAAGGTGATAACGTACGTACGAACATGAAATGCCGTAGTGTATTATTATATAGATTTTAAATGTGTGTGAAAGGTGATAACGTACGTACGAACATGAAATGCCTTAGCGTATTATTATATAGATTTTAAATGTGTGTGAAAGGTGATAACGTACGTACGAACATATAATGCCTTAGCATATTATTATATAGATTTTAAATGTGTGTGAAAGGTGATAACGTACGTACGAACATGAAATGCCTTATCGTATTATTATATAGATTTTAAATGTTTGTGAAAGGTGATAACGTACATACGAACATGAAATGCCTTAGCGTATTATTATATAGATTTTAAATGTGTGTGAAAGGTGATAACGTACGTACGAACATGAAATGCCTTAGCATATTATTATATAGATTTTAAATGTGTGTGAAAGGTGATAACGTACGTACGAACATGAAATGCCTTAGTGTATTATTATATAGATTTTAAATGTGTGTGAAAGGTGATAACGTATGTACGAACATGAAATGCCTTAGTGTATTATTATATAGATTTTAAATGTGTGTGAAAGGTGATAACGTATGTACGAACATGAAATGCCTTAGTGTATTATTATATAGATTTTAAATGTGTGTGAAAGGTGATAACGTACGTACGAACATGAAATGCCTTATCGTATTATTATATAGATTTTAAATGTTTGTGAAAGGTGATAACGTACATACGAACATGAAATGCCTTAGCGTATTATTATATAGATTTTAAATGTGTGTGAAAGGTGATAACGTACGTACGAACATGAAATGCCTTAGCGTATTATTATATAGATTTTAAATGTGTGTGAAAGGTGATAACGTACATACGAACATGAAATGCCTTAGCGTATTATTATATAGATTTTAAATGTGTGTGAAAGGTGATAACGTACATACGAACATGAAAGGCCTTAGTGTATTATTATATAGATTTTAAATGTGTGTGAAAGGTGATAACGTACATACGAACATGAAAGGCCTTAGTGTATTATTATATAGATTTTAAATGTGTGTGAAAGGTGATAACGTACATACGAACATGAAAGGCCTTAGTGTATTATTATATAGATTTTAAATGTGTGTGAAAGGTGATAACGTACGTACGAACATGAAAGGCCTTAGTGTATTATTATATAGATTTTAAATGTGTGTGAAAGGTGATAACGTACATACGAACATGAAAGGCCTTAGTGTATTATTATATAGATTTTAAATGTGTGTGAAAGGTGATAACGTACATACGAACATGATATGCCTTAGTGTATTATTATATAGATTTTAAATGTGTGTGAAAGGTGATAACGTACATACGAACATGATATGCCTTGGCATATTATTATATAGATTTTAAATGTGTGTGAAATGTGATAACATACATACGAACATGATATGCCTTAGTGTATTATTATATAGATTTTAAATGTGTGTGAAAGGTGATAACATACATACGAACATGATATGCCTTAGCATATTATTATATAGATTTTAAATGTGTGTGAAAGGTGATAACGTACATACGAACATGAAATGCCTTAGCGTATTATTATATAGATTTTAAATGTGTGTGAAAGGTGATAACGTACATACGAACATGATATGCCTTAGTGTATTATTATATAGATTTTAAATGTGTGTGAAAGGTGATAACATACATACGAACATGATATGCCTTAGCATATTATTATATAGATTTATAATGTGTGTGAAAGGTGATAACATACATACGAACATGAAATGCCTTTGCATATTATTATATAGATTTTAAATGTGTGTGAAAGGTGATAACGTACATACGAACATGAAATGCCTTAGTGTATTATTATATAGATTTTAAATGTGTGTGAAAGGTGATAACGTACATACGAACATGATATGCCTTAGTGTATTATTATATAGATTTTAAATGTGTGTGAAAGGTGATAACGTACATACGAACATGAAATGCCTTAGTGTATTATTATATAGATTTTAAATGTGTGTGAAAGGTGATAACGTACATACGAACATGAAATGCCTTAGTGTATTATTATATAGATTTTAAATGTGTGTGAAAGGTGATAACGTACATACGAACATGATATGCCTTAGCGTATTATTTTATAAATTTTAAATGTGTGTGAAAGATAGTAACGTACATACGAACATGAAATGCCTTTGCGTATTATTATATAGATTTTAAATGTGTGTGAAAGGTGATAACGTACATACGAACATGATATGCCTTAGCATATTATTATATAGATTTTAAATGTGTGTGAAAGGTGATAACGTACATACGAACATGATATGCCTTAGCGTATTATTATATAGATTTTAAATGTGTGTGAAAGGTGATAACGTACATACGAACATGAAATGCCTTAGTGTATTATTATATAGATTTTAAATGTGTGTGAAAAGTGATAACGTACATACGAACATCAAATGCCTTAGCGTATTATTATATAGATTTTAAATGTGTGTGAAAGGTGATAACGTACATACGAACATGAAATGCCTTAGCGTATTATTATATAGATTTTAAATGTGTGTGAAAGGTGATAACGTACGTACGAACATGAAATGCCTTAGCGTATTATTATGTAGATTTTAAATGTGTGTGAAAGGTGATAACGTACATACGAACATGATATGCCTTAGCGTATTATTATATAGATTTTAAATGTGTGTGAAAGGTGATAACGTACGTACGAACATGAAATGCCGTAGCATATTATTATATAGATTTTAAATGTGTGTGAAAGGTGATAACGTACGTACGAACATGAAATGCCGTAGCATATTATTATATAGATTTTAAATGTGTGTGAAAGGTGATAACGTACATACGAACATGAAATGCCTTAGCATATTATTTTATAAATTTTAAATGTGTGTGAAAGGTGATAACGTACATACGAACATGAAATGCCTTAGCATATTATTATATAGATTTTAAATGTGTGTGAAAGGTGATAACGTACATACGAACATCAAATGCCTTAGCGTATTATTATATAGATTTTAAATGTGTGTGAAAGGTGATAACGTACATACGAACATGAAATGCCTTAGTGTATTATTATATAGATTTTAAATGTGTGTGAAAGGTGATAACGTACATACGAACATCAAATGCCTTAGCGTATTATTATATAGATTTTAAATGTGTGTGAAAGGTGATAACGTACGTACGAACATGAAAGTCCTTAGTGTATTATTATATAGATTTTAAATGTGTGTGAAAGGTGATAACGTACATACGAACATTAAATGCCTTATCGTATTATTATATAGATTTTAAATGTGTGTGAAAAGTGATAACGTAGTACGAACATGAAATGCCTTAGTGTATTATTATATAGATTTTAAATGTGTGAAAGGTGATAACGTACGTACGAACATGAAAGTCCTTAGTGTATTATATAGATTTTAAATGTGTGTGAAAGGTGATAACGTACGTACGAACATGAAAGTCCTTAGTGTATTATTATATAGATTTTAAATGTGTGTGAAAGGTGATAACGTACGTACGAACATGAAATGCCTTAGTGTATTATTATATAGATTTTAAATGTGTGTGAAAGGTGATAACGTACGTGCGAACATAGAAATGCCTTAGCGTATTATTATATAGATTTTAAATGTGTGTGAAAGGTGATAACGTACGTACGAACATCAAATGCCTTAGTGTATTATTATATAGATTTTAAATGTGTGTGAAAGGTGATAACGTATGTACGAACATGAAATGCCTTAGCATATTATTATATAGATTTTAAATGTGTGTGAAAGGTGATAACGTACATACGAACATGAAATGCCTTAGTGTATTATTATATAGATTTTAAATGTATGTGAAAGGTGATAACGTACATACGAACATGAAATGCCTTAGCGTGTTATTATATAGATTTTAAATGTGTGTGAAAGGTGATAACGTACATACGAACATGAAATGCCTTTGCGTATTATTATATAGATTTTAAATGTGTGTGAAAGGTGATAACGTACGTACAAACATGAAATGCCTTAGCGTATTATTATATAGATTTTAAATGTGTGTGAAAGGTGATAACGTACATACGAACATGAAATGCCTTTGCGTATTATTATATAGATTTAAAATGTGTGTGAAAGGTGATAACGTACGTACGAACATGAAATGCCTTTGCGTATTATTATATAGATTTTAAATGTGTGTGAAAGGTGATAACGTACATACGAACATGAAATGCCTTAATGTATTATTATATAGATTTTAAATGTGTGTGAAAGGTGATAACGTATGTACGAACATGAAATGCCTTAGCGTATTATTATATAGATTTTAAATGTGTGTGAAAGGTGATAACGTACGTACGAACATGAAATGCCGTAGCATATTATTATATAGATTTTAAATGTGTGTGAAAGGTGATAACGTACGTACGAACATGAAATGCCGTAGCATATTATTATATAGATTTTAAATGTGTGTGAAAGGTGATAACGTACATACGAACATGAAATGCCTTAGCATATTATTTTATAAATTTTAAATGTGTGTGAAAGGTGATAACGTACATACGAACATGAAATGCCTTAGCATATTATTATATAGATTTTAAATGTGTGTGAAAGGTGATAACGTACATACGAACATCAAATGCCTTAGCGTATTATTATATAGATTTTAAATGTGTGTGAAAGGTGATAACGTACATACGAACATGAAATGCCTTAGTGTATTATTATATAGATTTTAAATGTGTGTGAAAGGTGATAACGTACATACGAACATCAAATGCCTTAGCGTATTATTATATAGATTTTAAATGTGTGTGAAAGGTGATAACGTACGTACGAACATGAAAGTCCTTAGTGTATTATTATATAGATTTTAAATGTGTGTGAAAGGTGATAACGTACATACGAACATTAAATGCCTTATCGTATTATTATATAGATTTTAAATGTGTGTGAAAAGTGATAACGTAGTACGAACATGAAATGCCTTAGTGTATTATTATATAGATTTTAAATGTGTGAAAGGTGATAACGTACGTACGAACATGAAAGTCCTTAGTGTATTATATAGATTTTAAATGTGTGTGAAAGGTGATAACGTACGTACGAACATGAAAGTCCTTAGTGTATTATTATATAGATTTTAAATGTGTGTGAAAGGTGATAACGTACGTACGAACATGAAATGCCTTAGTGTATTATTATATAGATTTTAAATGTGTGTGAAAGGTGATAACGTACGTACGAACATCAAATGCCTTAGTGTATTATTATATAGATTTTAAATGTGTGTGAAAGGTGATAACGTATGTACGAACATGAAATGCCTTAGCATATTATTATATAGATTTTAAATGTGTGTGAAAGGTGATAACGTACATACGAACATGAAATGCCTTAGTGTATTATTATATAGATTTTAAATGTGTGTGAAAAGTGATAACGTACATACGAACATCAAATGCCTTAGCGTATTATTATATAGATTTTAAATGTGTGTGAAAGGTGATAACGTACATACGAACATGAAATGCCTTAGCGTATTATTATATAGATTTTTAATGTGTGTGAAAGGTGATAACGTACGTACGAACATGAAATGCCTTAGCGTATTATTATGTAGATTTTAAATGTGTGTGAAAGGTGATAACGTACATACGAACATGATATGCCTTAGCGTATTATTATATAGATTTTAAATGTGTGTGAAAGGTGATAACGTACGTACGAACATGAAATGCCGTAGCATATTATTATATAGATTTTAAATGTGTGTGAAAGGTGATAACGTACGTACGAACATGAAATGCCGTAGCATATTATTATATAGATTTTAAATGTGTGTGAAAGGTGATAACGTACATACGAACATGAAATGCCTTAGCATATTATTTTATAAATTTTAAATGTGTGTGAAAGGTGATAACGTACATACGAACATGAAATGCCTTAGCATATTATTATATAGATTTTAAATGTGTGTGAAAGGTGATAACGTACATACGAACATCAAATGCCTTAGCGTATTATTATATAGATTTTAAATGTGTGTGAAAGGTGATAACGTACGTACGAACATGAAAGTCCTTAGTGTATTATTATATAGATTTTAAATGTGTGTGAAAGGTGATAACGTACATACGAACATTAAATGCCTTATCGTATTATTATATAGATTTTAAATGTGTGTGAAAAGTGATAACGTAGTACGAACATGAAATGCCTTAGTGTATTATTATATAGATTTTAAATGTGTGAAAGGTGATAACGTACGTACGAACATGAAAGTCCTTAGTGTATTATATAGATTTTAAATGTGTGTGAAAGGTGATAACGTACGTACGAACATGAAAGTCCTTAGTGTATTATTATATAGATTTTAAATGTGTGTGAAAGGTGATAACGTACGTACGAACATGAAATGCCTTAGTGTATTATTATATAGATTTAAAATGTGTGTGAAAGGTGATAACGTACGTACGAACATGAAATGCCTTTGCGTATTATTATATAGATTTTAAATGTGTGTGAAAGGTGATAACGTACATACGAACATGAAATGCCTTAATGTATTATTATATAGATTTTAAATGTGTGTGAAAGGTGATAACGTATGTACGAACATGAAATGCCTTAGCGTATTATTATATAGATTTTAAATGTGTGTGAAAGGTGATAACGTACGTACGAACATGAAATGCCGTAGCATATTATTATATAGATTTTAAATGTGTGTGAAAGGTGATAACGTACGTACGAACATGAAATGCCGTAGCATATTATTATATAGATTTTAAATGTGTGTGAAAGGTGATAACGTACATACGAACATGAAATGCCTTAGCATATTATTATATAGATTTTAAATGTGTGTGAAAGGTGATAACGTACATACGAACATCAAATGCCTTAGCGTATTATTATATAGATTTTAAATGTGTGTGAAAGGTAATAACGTACATACGAACATGAAATGCTTTAGTGTGTTATTATATAGATTTTAAATGTGTGTGAAAGGTGATAACGTACGTACGAACATGAAATGCCTTTGCGTATTATTATATAGATTTTAAATGTGTGTGAAAGGTGATAACGTACATACGAACATGAAATGCATTAATGTATTATTATATAGATTTTAAATGTGTGTGAAAGGTGATAACGTATGTACGAACATGAAATGCCTTAGCGTATTATTATATAGATTTTAAATGTGTGTGAAAGGTGATAACGTACATACGAACATGAAATGCCTTAGCGTATTATTATATAGATTTTAAATGTGTGTGAAAGGTGATAACGTACATACGAACATGAAATGCCTT
>OY744529.1:12003276-12015776 GCA_963556195.1 Sepiola atlantica | reverse complement strand
TTTTGGCTAGGCATTTTTAAATAGATGAAAAAAAAATGTTGTCATGTACTCCCAGGAATTACTCCTTTCTTTTTAAGGAGGTGGGCTACTCCTCCCAGGTATTACCTCCTTTTATTGGGGGCAGTATAGTATATGTTCGTTCCTCATGATACCAGCCTTCCATGATTATCTTCTCCATTGGGGGGGGGGGGGGGTATTCGTTCTGTTGTCATGATATCATCCTCACACGCATTAACTCCTCCTTTTTGGGGAGGGTGGCGTTCGTCATGATACTATGCTCTCAGGGGGTCAGTGTAGAATATGTGTGTTTAGCATGATATCATCGTCCCAGGCTAGCAAAAATATGTGACCGGAGTGAGCATATATTGCTAGTAAATATATATATAAGTCAAATTAAATAAACATTAGAAACAGTCTATGCGGATCAACCTACGTTTCGATGCTTACATATTTCCTTCAGGACTCTGAAATGATTTAAGACGTCAAAATTGAAATTGAAATTATCCAAAAGAACCCAGACAGGAAAAAAAAGTTCAAATATATTGATAAAGTGAATTTAAAACAAACATTTTTTTAAAAAGTGTTCAATACAGAGTAGAGCTTTATCAATATACATTATACAAACATTGAAAATGGCCTACATAAATGCAATTGCGTTTCGGTACTACTTGTACCTCGTCAGGGCCAAAAGGTGGTCATGAAAACAATTCATCCAAAAGCGTCATTCTCCTTCCTGCCATCATCTAAAACATTCATGTACAGATGAAAAGTGTACACGGAAACAAGCAAGCAAGATAAAAATATCATTAGTTTTTGTAGTAAACTAGATCCCCAGGTGAGGGTTTAAACGTTCATTTAGTGGACGATAAAGGATCTCTTCCCCGCTCTCTATCTCTGATTTGATAGATGACATCATTAGATATAACGGCATAATGCCCGAGAATTGCCACTTCCGGCGAAGAATGTGTTCAGCAGAAAGTGGTGAAACGCTAAAATCAGTCCCCGCTATATTACGTTCCCGCCAGGGGTTTTGTTAACTATTCTTATTTTTGGACAAAAACACATTTTCTTTTGTTTATTAAACTGTTAGGTGAAAGTACAGAATAGTTAACAAAGTCCCGGCCCTATGTTAAGAATGGCTTTGAAAACACTAACGTATTTAGAAAGCCATTCTTAACATGGAGATGGGGAGGGGGGCTTTGAGTATATGTAAAAAAGAAAGCATTCCAATTATCATAAATAAATTTGTATTAAAAATAAAACTCAAAGTTTTCAATGAAAGAAATCACTTTTCACAATTTCTTATCTGTTGACCTAGATTTTCGTACAAAATACACTGGGGACTGATTTTCGCACTCCACCGGTTTCTGCTGAACACATTCTTAGCCAGAAGTGACAATTCTCGGGCGTTATGCCCATCATTATTTTGTGACGCCATCCACTGTGCCAGGTTCTCCCATCTGTGTTTTAATGGATGACGTCATCGTTTAGTGATGTCATCAAAATGATGATATCATCAAGTGTGCACGGGGACTAACAAACAAACAAGCAAGCAAGATCCATAAGTTTTAATAGTGTATTTAATTTAATAATATATATGAAAATACTGACCCAACGGGTCATGAGTGGTCTAGCATTTTCTAAAGCTTTCAACACACAAAATAAAAGTTGCGGACACTCCCGAGTGATTTACAGCTATGCATTGTCTACTTGCTTTTCGTTTTTTACATTTCAGCTTTTTATGTGAATTTAATTTTCGTCCATAAAAAAAAAACCTTCTCTATTTAATTTGTTCGTTCAATGACCTATAAATATGTGGATACCCCTTTCTGAATTTTTTTTTTTTTTTTTTGCTTTGGTTTTCAGAAACAAGAATGTCGCAAAGAAACTCGAGGTGAAAATAGCCGAACTGGAAACTTACAAGAAACAACTGCAGGCGTCAGAGTCGGCCATTGGCCAACAGAAGAAGCAGAGAAGTGACCACAAAAAACTGACTATATTTTAAAATAAACAAAATAAACACAAAATAACTAATCTTTGCATTTTTTTTTTATCTGTTTTTATTTTATTTTTATATTTTTAATACCCGAATAACATCTTTTGATAAAAAGACGAATATAGACATTTTTCAGAAGATTTAACATGAATAAAAGTTGTTGCTTTTTTTCAAGTGTATTAAAAATATTTTAATTTGTACTCTCTAGTTTATTGCGTACTAGTTGTCCCGACCCAGCGTTTCCCGGGAGTATTTGTACTTTCATTATTATTTCACAACAAAATATTGTTTCTTTAAATCATCCGTACGTCTTCGCAAAATTACATTAAAATCTATTATTGTTAACTTTTAAATATGAAAATAATTAGATGTTAAAAGCCGGCTTTTACATTATAACAAGAATTTGTGTAAACATTATTAAACATTATTATATTTAGCGTAAAGCTAATGCCGGCTGTACTTTATAAATAATTTTTTTGAGGAAAAAAGATGAAAAAAAATGAATACCCAAGTTTGAAATGCCAATATGTTATTATATGTGCATTTATCGTAAAATGATTCGACAGTTTAAATGCTTCCAAATTACTTTAAAAAATCAAGAGGTGACGAAGTAATTATTTTATTTAAATTAATAACCAAAGACTAAAATAGCTGCCTTTTTTACCTGGAGGATGGGGGGGGGTGTATAGGAGTAGTAGTAGTAGTATCATCATCATCATCATCATCATAATAATAATACTCGGTTTAATGTCAATTTTGCATGCTGGCATACGGTGGACATTTTTAAAAATTGACTTCTAAACTAACCTAACTCTGATCAGGCCTTTATTTATCCATCTTTCTCTCGTCCATCCTTATCACTTCCTCCCATGTTTTCTTTGGCCTTCCTCTGTGAACTGAACCGGCTACCACAACTGTTCTACATCTCCTCACCCAAGAACTCTAATCCAATCCTAAAGAAATCTTAAGTATATCGACAGGAATAAACTGTAAAGTAATGTATAATTTATCTAATAAATCGTTAAGCAAACAAAACTACAAATAATTAAACAGAAAAAATAATGTTTTAAGAAATAAATAGGCTAATATTTATTGTAAAAATGTAATTGTTTTCAAAAGATGTTTACATACTCTTAGGATATAAAACTAAAATCATGAGAGGTAATTTAATAATTCCACTGCTGCCAAACTAGCTTGATGAGAAGCCACCGGATGGCTCTGTATGTAGATTTCCATCAATTCGCCTGTTTACACTGCACCTGCTGGTGGTAGTCTCTCTTTATCTTATCTTTATTTAACCCTAGTTATGGTTTCACGGGCAGATTTACGGTGCAGCCATAGTGTTAAACATAAACCCTGGTCTATTTCCATCTAGGAAATAGTTGAACTTACATTGAATACTTGTTTAAGTATCTCGCACTGCCTGGTGGTTTAGATGCATGGTAGATGTATAGTTAGTGGATAAGGTGGATGTTGATGAATTATCATTACGGTGAAATCAGATGATTAGGGGAAACTCTTAATCCGGCAAGGTGCTGGGACCAAGGATGCCGGAAAAAAAAATCTGTAATACTCTTTATTCGTTAGCATTTTCAGAACCAAAAAACACTTGACCTTAAAAAGGGAAGGGTTATTTCTTTTAACTAATGAGTCACCACTTATCAAGGCAAAAAGCCACTCCAGGATAAGGGTTATTGGATAAGTTACCTCAACTTATTTCTGTTCATACCAGACGGAGATACATCCTCGACAATAAGTCTGACAGTGGTCTTGTTGCTGTTGAGCTGAGGTGTGGTCCTGTTCAGTCCCAAGAGGTCCACCCTCCCAAGCTTCACCTTCTCTTTGAGAAGGGGTTAGTTAATCGCCTGAGGCGTCCCTACCAGGGAATGGTGATCGAGCTGCCCAGGCATTTTTTGTAGGCCAGAATGCGTTAATCCTAGTGCACTGTCTTTTCAACTTAACACCTGACCTTGTGTCTAACCTCCTGAAGAGCTAAATAAAATAAGCGTTAATTAGATGGATGAATTGTCAATTGAATGATGAAGAATATTATGAGAGGATTGAAAATGATGAATGGAATAGATGTAATCTGATTACTTTATAAACCAATTCCAGGAAAATTTAGATTCATTCTGCTTTTTTTTTTTGCTTTTTTTTTCTCAAATATATTCACCTTATTTATTGAATGACCTATGTATCAGGTTATCCGGAAAGTTCATGCCGAATTTTAAAGAAAATAAAAAGTTTTAAGAAATAGATATATGCCATTAAATATTTAATCAAATGTTCATGAATTGTGGATTTTGATAAGTTAAGCCTTTCCGCTAGTTCTCGTGTTGTGTTGTGTGGGTTAATTTCAATTAATGTCTTGATTTGGTTGTCATCTGTAGCGGGTTAAGGTTTAGGGTTTGGGTTAGGGTAGAGGGTTAGGTTTAGAGTTAAGGTTTAGGGTTAGATTTAGGGTAGAGGTTTAGGGTTTGGTTTAGGGTTAGGTTTAGAGTTAGGGTAGAGGGTTAGGGTTTAGAGTTAGGTTTAGGGTTAGGGCAGAGGATTAGGTTTTAGGGTTTGGGTTAGGGTAGAGGGTTAGGTTTAGAGTTAGGGTAGAGGGTTAGGTTCAGAGTTAGGGTTTAGGGTTTGGTTTAGGGTTAGGTTTAGAGTTAGGGTTAGGGTAGAGAGTTAGGTTTAGGGTTAGGGCAGAGGATTAGGGTTTGGGTTAGGTTAGAGGGTTAGGTTTAGAGTTAGGGTTTAGGGTTAGATTTAGGGTAGAGGTTTAGGGTTTGGTTTAGGGTTATGTTTAGAGTTAGGGTTAGGGTAGAGAGTTACGGTTTAGGGTTAGGGCAGAGGATTAGGTTTTAGGGTTTGGGTTAGGTTAGAGGGTTAGGTTTAGAGTTAGGGTAGAGGGTTAGGTTTAGAGTTAGGGTTTAGGTTTAGAGTTAGGGTAGAGGGTTAGGGTTTGGGTTAGGGTAGATGGTTAGGTTTAGAGTTAGGGTTTGAGTTAGGGTAGAGGGTTAGGTTTAGGGTTTGGGTTAGGGTAGAGGTTTAGGGTTTGGGTTAGGGTAGAGGGTTAGGTTTAGAGTTAGGGTTTAGGTTTAGAGTTAGGGTAGAGGGGTTGGGTTAGGGTAGAGGGTTAGGGTTTGAGTTAGGGTAGAGGGTTAGGTTTAGAGTTAGGGTTTGAGTTAGGGTGGTCGTTCTGAGCGTTATTCATCTCTAGCTCTAAGCTTTGTGCGACCACTTCCGTACAGTTCGGTCAGCTAAGGCATCTTCATCGTACACTGCACATATATTTTTTTGTTGTTTGAGAGGCATTTTTGGAAATAGAAAAACATCAAGTGCCTAAAAATGAGTCTTACAACCTTCCATTTTCAAAGGGTTCAAAAATGAACACTAGTCAAATAATTTTTAACTTTTTTTCTCAACAGATACCTTGTAGTATGCTCCAACTGGAAATACAAGTACACTATATCTGTCAATAATTGTGCATGTTCTAATATGCTGAAACATGAACTACTAAAAATCGGCACAGACTTTCTGGACAACCTATCTAAAGAGTATAATTCCAACATCTTACTATAATGTAGATATGGTGTCTGTAATGAAGACTATGCCATTATCCTGTAAGATGTAATGTCATTTGTACCTAGGCGAAAAAAGGAGGCGATGCTGGATATTGTCTTTATTTACTTGCAAACTCCACAGGGGAAAAGTTAGATACAGGGTGATCCCCCCCCCCAAAAAAAAAATGCCACCTGTTAATAAAATGCACAATCCTTTCTGTAATCAAAACATATTTGTTTTTTCTTGAAAAAATGGCTGCCTTGTCCACCAAGTTTCAGTTATGAATGTCTCACAGTTTTTGCTTTATCGCCGTTCAATGATATGTCGTCAGGAGGACACTTTGGCAATTGTCTCATCAGTAGGAGGTGTGATTTTAAATAAGTTTAACACTCACCAGATCTTAACCCTCTAGATTTTTATCTGTTCGGTTATTTCAAATATGATGTCTGTCAAAACAATGTTCAGACTTTTCTTGAAATAAAGACGGTTATCACAGCCCAAATCAGGACAGTCTATAATGAGGAGTATTGATTTACTCCTCTCCAGGAGTTAGGCACAAGGCCAGTTTTTATCCTACTCCCACAAGTAAGATGTGACCCAAGCTCGGGTCGGAAAGTGGGGGTTGAAAAGCCAGCGCCCAAGAGGTGAGCACTCTGACCATCAAAAATTGCCTGGGCAGCCCCGTCGGCATTCCCCGGTAGGGGCGCCTCAAGCAGTAAGCAATTAACTTACTCCTCCCCAAAGAGGGGAGGCAAAGCCTGGGAGGATGGACCTCCTAGAACTGCACAGGACAATCCCATAGACCGGCGTAAATCAAGCCCCGAAGGCCAAGACAATACCAGTCTATGGGGTGCAGTATCCATCGGAACAGATACTACACTTTGGTCTATAATGAGGAGTGTGTCAGAGTTATCGACAATAATGTATGTCGTATCCAGGTGAGCTTATCATTGTATGGCGATAAAACAAAGGCTGTTTTACATAGTTACTAAGATAAATAGATAGATAGATGGATAGATAGTCAGATAGATAGATAGATAGATAGATAGATGGATAGATGGAGTGTTGCCTAACATTTAAGAGAGTTAATGTTGTGAAATGGATGTTGCAAAGAAAATGTTGATAAAAATATGGCACTATATATTCTGGTGGAGTGATTTCTAGTGCTGTGTGAAAAGGCAAGCAAGGCATGGGAAATGCAGTGCTATATAAACACATTGGCTTATGTACACATGCAAGCATACAAGTACCTTGTCTATTAGACAAACATCTTAAAGGAAATGTTAATTGGAAAAACGTGTGTGCGTAGATATTCAATATTAGATAAGCAAACAAACTCGTGTTTGCTCAGTAAACCTTGCTTGACTACAAAAATATTTTTCAGTCTTATATATCTATATCTATATACTATCTAAAACGTTATATATATATATATATATATATATATATATATATATATATATATATATATATATATATATATATATATATACAGGGTCGGGCAGCTAAATTGGGACTTTTTTATTTTTACAAAATTCATAATTTAAAGGATTAAATATGGAAAGATATAATTTTAACATCTATTTATTTAATTATTACAGTCTATTGAACAAAATTATTCAATATGAGCACCCTTTGCATCAATTATTTTGGAGATTCTTTGACGAAACGTGAACAGCTCCTCTTTATTTAATTGGGATCAAGATTGCGAAATGCTCGTTGAATGGCTGTCTTCAATGAGTTTGTATTTGGGTGTGGATTGACATTAGTCTGTCCCTCGACGACGACGAATAGATAATAGTCACAAACATTTAGATCTGGAGAGCTGCTGGGCCAAATATCCTTCGGAACAAACAAGGGAATATTCTCCTTCATGAAATCTTGGACTTTCTTTGATCCATGCGCTGGTGCCGAGTCTTGGATGAGCATGACTTTCGTAGGGTCGTAGTTTCTACGGATCCAAGGCAATAAAACATTATTAAGAACGTTCAAATACTCCGCTGTGTTGATTTTAAGACCCGCTTCGATGAAATGAGGAGGCATCACCTTTCCATCACTTGCCACGGCTGCAAAAACCATCACAGAAGCAGGATTTTTGCTCTGCATCACAGGAGTAACTTCCAAAGGGTCACAGGCAATAACTCAAGTGTTCTGGCGATTTGGAACCTCATTCACGATGAACTTTTTCTCATCAACAAAAATGCGCACATGTCCTCCTTTGTCTTTCAGATGGTTGATAAGCTTGGGGCATCTTTCAACTCTGATAGGTTTTGAACGGGCAGTGAGGAGATTACGGCGTCTTCTAACGTAGGACTTCATCCCAAGGTTTTCGTTGATTGCTCTGCTGATAGTTCTGCGACTCACATTGCGCTTTTTTGCTAGTTTCGACATCAACTGACTTGGGTCTGCCTTTATCGACCTTTATAGTCCCACCAGGAAAGTTTTTGTGCACTTTCGATCACTACGAGTACTGTGCCGACTTCTCTCAACCTTACACTCGGCATCGAAATTAGCCACAACCCGATAGACAGTCGTTTTTGCATAGCCAGTGCTCTTAACAATGTCCGAAGGAGAACTCCCGGCACGTCTCATTTCGCATATAGTTATTCTTCGTGCGAATTCTGCCATATTAAAACAAATTTGAGTAAATATAATTATGCTATCTTGCAATAAAGTGTTTAAGGATCCTTAGTAAAAAAAAACGTAATCATATGATCAAAAATAAAAAAGATATTAGCATTTTAAATTAGTTCCAATTTATCTGCCCGACCCTGTATATATATATATATATATATATAGTAAAGTATGAAAATATATTTAGAGCAATTAAGCTACACAGAGGCGTTCGCATTTGATCCTCGCAAGGAATCATCAGACTAAGTTCACAGATTTTTTGTTACTTAGTGTAGCTTATTTGCCATAAATATATATTTTTACTACCTCGCTCTACTCAGGTATTGAGCACTGTTGAAGTAAATACTGAAAATCAATACACAATATATTATATCACCATATAATATACGAGTCTTATATGTCTAAAAAGTATCCGACCTTAGGCCAGAAAAAATATTTCAAATACGTGGCGGGGGTTGGGACCCTAATTCCCTTCAAAGTAGGACCCTTGTGCTTGCACACACTTAGCCCACTGATCCATCAACTGCCGGAACCACCTCTAGAAGTCTTCTTTTAGAATGGTGTTCATCTCCGCCATCGCATTCCACATTATCTCTTCTCTAGTCCGAAAACAGAAACGTTTCAGTGGCATCTTCAATTTTCAAAACAACCAGAAGTCGCAAGAAGCCATGTCTGGAGAGTAGGGAGGTTGACGAATGACTGGAATTTTATGTTTAGCCAAGAAATGTTGGATCAATTGGGATGAATGTGCAGGAGCATTGTCGTGATGCAGTTGCCAGTTTTTCGCCGTTCACATGTCTGGTCTTTTGCGTCAAACTGCGTCATGGAGACGCTGGAGAACATCTTGATAGTAATCCTTTGTCAGTTTGTCCTTCCAGTCAGCATCACCTAGATTTTGCTTCGCACCTGTTGCGCTTTTTTTGGCCTTGGAGACTCGGGATGCTTCCATTGCGACAACTGTATTTTTGTTTCTGGGTCGTACCCGTACATCCATGACTCATCTCCAGTTATCACAGTGTTCAGAAACCCAGGATCAGTGTTGACGGTTTCCAGAAGGTCCTGTGTAACTTGAAAACGGAGGTCCTTTTGTTCCTGCGACAACAACTTGGGCACAAATTTCGCAGCCACTCTGTGCATGTTCAAATCATCACGCAAAATTGCATGTGCGGAATCTTTATTCACTCCGACCTCTTGGGCGATCTCCCGCACGGTTGAACGACGATCTTCCATCACCAAATTTTGCACCCTCTCAACAACAGCTACATTCCGAGCAATTTGGGGCCTGCCAGAACGCTGGTCACTCTCCACTGATGTGCGGACATTTTTGTAATCGGTTGAACCACTCCTTAATTTGTGTTACACCCATCGCATCTTCTCCAAACACCTGCTGAATCTTACGAATTGTTTTGCTTTGAGAATCACCAAGTTTTTGACAAAATTTGATGCAGTACCTTTGCTCAACACGTTCAGTCATCTTGAGAGAATCAGTAATCCGATGAACACGTTGCTGCTACAACCTCACTTGGCGACCGACAGGAAGCGACTAACGCGCAGGAAGGCGGTGATAAATTTGACACATGCGCACTGTGAAGAGTGACACCGCCCTATTGTCTCTATTTCGCATGAAAAAAATAAGCAGGCCTCGTACGTGTATGCATGAAATAATGATAATAATATATATATATATATGTACAGGTAATCTCCTAAACTAGTGAACGGATCATTATTAATTTTGGAATATATATTTTAGGCAACACGGTGAATAAAACATTATTTTTTTTGTAAATTTTAACATCTAGGGGGTGCATATATATAATTTTTATATTTGAAAAAAAAATTTATATGATTTATTAATTTTTTTCTCTTTTTTTCTTTATTCAATTCTAAATTTAAATTTACGTGTGGGCCGTTATTATTATAATATATGCCATCAAAGGGGGATAACTTAGGAAAGAATATGTTTAGAAATGAGATTTGAAATTTGAAAAGGAATTTAAATTGTAGAATGGATCAATGCCAAGGAGGTAGGAAGGGACCGTTGGAACAGGGGAAGGGGGGGGGGAATAAGAAGAAACGTTGGAGAAAGCGGGGGGGGGGGGGAATAGGGATAAAAAATACATATACACATATACGTATATAAAGTGTAAATATCTAAATACATATTTATTTTTTATGTTAATTTAAGAGTATTCCAAGGGTATAATACTCCTAGAACTAAAGTTATATAAATTTATTCTATTTATTGATTTATAGATTTTTTTTCTTTGATTTTCCTTTGTTATTATTATTGATTCGTATATTTAATTTATTCTTTTATTATTATAATTTCTTTTTATTTATTTTAATTTAAAAAATTTTTTATTATAATTACTTTATTTTATTTTATTTTATTTTATTGAATTTCAAACTTTAGTTAAGGGATTACAAATGTATCAGCATACACATACACACACATGAGAATACACCTATATTCACATACATGTATATATGCATACACATACACAAGGCCTAAATATATGTAAATAAAGTGCATATCATTCCATTCCATAATTATAATATGTAACATGTAAAAATGTGGGGTGGGTGGCGCTGGCAAATACAGAGGAGACAAAGGCAAGTAAAAATGTGGGGTGGGTGGCGATGGAAAATAAAGAGGAGACAAAGGCAAGTAAGTTGGGGGTGGGAGTGTAAGGATGTAAGAATCAGAGGATGAAAGGGGAAGACAACTCAAATCTGTTATTCAGGGTTGCACGAAATTTAGAGATTAGAATAGCTTCCGAAATTCGAAGCTGACCTATATTGCGGACGGAGTTGAGGATGCGGACACTAATAGAGCGATGTGTGTTGCCACATGATATTAAGTGTTTGTGGAAGGAAGAAATGCGGGTGTTTAGATGCTCTTTAATGCGTTGGTGTAGAGGCCTAATGGTACTACCGATGTAGAACTTTTAACACTTAGCGCATTGTAGGTTGTATACTGTATAGGTGCGGAGGCAGAGGCCAGAGTTGGGGATGGGGCAACTAGCTAGAGAGCAGGGGTCTGGGGTGTAGTGGCTTTTTTTGAATAAATGTTGTCGGAGAGAAGTGCCTGTGTGAGAAAGTTGTATGTTAAGGTTCTCACTACGTATGGCATTGCGGATAGCAGAAGTGATACGGTCGCTAAAGAAGGGGAGTTTAAGGAAGCAAGTGTTGGTGAGAGTGTGGTGTCTACGTCTTCTGGTGTTGTTAAGGCTGGATATGGTAGTTAGGGGGAAACCGTTGGTTAATAGGGTTTGGTGGAAGGCTTCGATGTGTGTTGTTTTATCGGAAGTAGAAGAACATATGTCCTGTATGCGGGTGATTTCGGTTTGTGCGTAACTAATTTTGGATTTATGGGGTAGTGCGGATTTGTAGTGGATGAAGAGGTTCCTGCAGGCGGGTTTTCTATAGAAAGTGGTGTGGAGAGATCCGTCGTCATTAATGCTGAGTTTAAAGTCTAGAAATGAGAGAGAGCCTGAGGTGTTGGGATGTTCGATGGTAAATTAAATGTGGGGGTCAGTATTATTAAATGTATTAAAGATATAGGTAGCTTCCTCTCGGGATGAAGTGAGGATCAAAATGTTGTCAATGTATCTCGAGAAGAAAATATAGGAATTGCAGGTGCTAAGTGCTTGTTGTTCCAGTCTGTTCATGTAGGAAATGGCGAGGAGGCCAGAGAGACTGGAACCCATGGGTAGGCCAGAGACTATATATATATATATATATATATATATATATATTTGTTATTGTTTATTATCTATGTACGTATACGTTTCGTCCTTTTTAATCTGGACTCATCAGTATAGAGATATGACTATTCACTACCGGACCGGTCATGTGATTCGAAACCCTGGATTACAAGTATTTTTCAACCTAAATCCATGTCGCTAACCGCGTGGCCAATATTTGAATAACTGATAAACAATGATAATTTTAACACTTTTAAAGCGGCTTGACGTCCAGGCATTCTACTTCTATTAGGGAAGGAATGATGCATTATAAAGCAAGTGACGTCATGCTGTGTTAGTACTACCATTACAGTGCTCTACTTTTTTACAAGGAGCGACAAATATAAATATTTGTTATTGTTTATTATCTGTATATATATATATATATATATATATATATATATATATAAAAGAGGGTAGTGCAGTATTAGTGCAGTTCCAACGAGAGAAAAGTATATATGCAAAGGAGTAAGGCTACCAACATTTGTAAAAAGGCTTTTTTCAACATTTATTTATTATTTTGTTATTTTATCATTTTATAATTTTATATAACGCGTTTCAAGCATGGT
>OY744529.1:11960776-11993276 GCA_963556195.1 Sepiola atlantica | reverse complement strand
TCTTCTTTTATGATCTGATTTGTCAAGTATGGGATCATCTCAATGACTGTTACCTCCACAGCCTGCAATATTTCTGCAACAATGCCTGAGGGTCCTCCAGCCTTACCCTTCTTCGTCTTACTCACAGCTTCCCATACCATTTCTTTCTTAATTCTCATAGCTGGACCAGATACTGCTTCAGCAACTTCTAGATTTTCACGGTTCCATGGAAACTCAGTATTCAACAATTTCTCATAGTGGCATTTCCAAGCATGTTCATTTGTTGCTAATACTCCATTGTCATTTCAGATGCAATTTTCTCCAACAATATCCATATTTGTCTTGGTCACCTGTTTAGCTATCCTAAATACTTCATTCTTTTAGTCATCCCTATAGGACATCTAGCAAAAAACAAAGAAAAGCTAATCCCGATTGTACTATTGAACCTAAACTTTCTTCGATAATACCCCCCTCCCTCTGTAACTTGTAGACGCTAGAAGGCGGTGGCTGAGGATCAATCGTACCAAAGAAACAAAAGCTTGATCACTGCTTCATATTACTAAATATTAGTTTCTGTATATATACTCGTTCATTTGTGAAACATCGAAACGTTTTCATATTCCTCATTTCTAATAACCGTTTCCAACGATTTTTATTTTTAAATTTCAATTGCTGAAACAACATAAGAAACACCCGTGTCTGACGTTTTTCAACTTGTTCTTACGGATCTATTTTCCTTTGTCGTCATCACTCGTCCATTTGTGAAACATCGAAACGTTTTCATATTCCTCATTTAAAAACACCGATCGGCAGAGAAGGACGTTTGTTTTTTTTTTTACTCGCGACCATCGCACGAGTATATTTCAAAAGGATTCTTTATTTTGATTAATTCAACAGAAGCGTTATTTTCCTTCTTTCGCCAGGTAAAAAAAAAAAAATATTTAACGACATTTCGGGCACGTCTACTTCACTTATGTGTCACTATTTTGTTCATACAAGTGAATTCTTGTTTTATACTTCACCATAAACATCTTGATAAGCAACTCACTGGTAATGTATGACATTTGTACATGCTTAAGTGGAAACGACATCAGCTCTAGTTAGATGGGAACGGTGGAGGTCTTGGACTGCCAAAAGTGTTCAAGTTGGTAAAGGATAGGCATCCAGCCGTAAAATTGCCTTAAATACAATGTCTAGTCGAAATACAGCAGGAAAAAAGAAAGGCAGTGCCAGTAGCACTAATGCTGCTGGTAATGTCTTGGGCTTCGTAGATCCTAGGATGCGTGGATCTTCAAGGCCTATGGATTCCATCAAGCCTTGCCAAAGACAGGAGTGGAGAGGAAGACTTAGATTTCGAGACTAGACAATCAGGCCCCACCCTCATCAGAGGATTAGTTGTGGCCTGATTCAACAAATAAACCGGTTGTTGTTGTTGATGTTGATGATGATGATGATGATGATGATGATGATGATGATGATGATGATGATGATGATGATGATGATGATGATATTAATTCTGAAGCTAGAAACGACTCAAAGTATACTAGTTGTATATCTCCGTCTCAACTAAGACGATTGGAATTCCCCCAAAAGTTGGACTCCACGGTGGCTGATGGAGCTAGAACTAATGATGGTGTCTTGATAAAAGCACTGGTCCCCATCGCATCATTTGATAGGCATAGGAAAAGCATCCGGCCTATAAAAATCTTGCCTTGTAGCCCTGGTCAGAGAAAAAAGATTTGATGTTTGAGAGGACGTTTCCAGGTATTCGATAGGTAACAAGCTTGTGGAGCAAACCTTTGTGCCAAACCCTATCGAAGGCTTTTGATATATCAAGAGCTTTCGCCCTAGAAACGAATCCCTCGTTTAATAGATTCCGTTGTGAGCCTATAAGGGTCCCGAAAGAAAACACGAACTCGGAGATTAGAAAAACAAGTGTATTGTACAAAAGTATGCTACAAAAGAGAACAAGAGTGGTTGTACGTTAGACTTGACTGCCAGTTTAGACTGGGGGGTGTCCAGGTATTTACTTTCTTCCCAGCGCAGGAAGATGTGTCACAAAGGTAGAGAGAGTCAAGCCAGCGCCCCTAAAGAAGGAGCACTTTGGCCATTGAAAAATTGCCTGGGCAGCCTGTTGGCATTCCCCAGTCGGGGCGCCTCAGGCAGTAAGCAATAAAATTACTCCATCCCCAAAAAGTTGGATGCAAAACAAAATGAAGCAATTTTGGGGAACAGATTTTGCGAGACTGATGTGTTTGAAAGAGTCTCTTAATCTGCGATTTTCCTGACAACACTTGTGCACAGGTCTCGCCAATCTACATAAATGTTAATGTCTGTGTGTGTGTTCCCTATAGAAAGAAAGGTTAGAGAATCTACATAAAAACTAAAAGTCTATTCTTATGTGAAATTTTTCAGGGAAGATAGTTGAAGTGATCCCGAATCTCTAAGTGTTCCCCCTTAAAGTGCCTATGTGGACAGAACCCACCTTAAAACTTCAAATATATTCCATTTTGATGAAATTTAATCATATGTATAAATTTCTCCGAGGAAGACAATGGAAGTGGTCTCGAATCTCTATGTGCAAAATCTCTATGTGCCCCCCCAAAAGGAGCTATGAGTGCAGAACCACCTTAGAACTTCGAATATGTATATTTGATTTTAATTAAATTTAAACTATAAGACACTAATTTAGAAAGTTTTCCAAATTACAGCTTCTTCCAACTATGTCGGGGGTAACCCTTTGACAAGGTCTGGCATAAACGGCTTCTCATAAAAATTAATTCATATGGTATTACTGGACGAATATTTAATATAATTAGATCCTTCCGAACCAAAAAAAAAAGATCCTGGTTGTCCTCGATGGTCGTTCATCCAAACAACATGACATAAATGCAGGTGTACCCCAGAGATCTATCCTTGGACCTTTATTGTTCCTGATTTTCTTAAACGACCTCCCTGATGACACTGTGTCTGAGATGGGTATATTTGCTGACGAAACCATGCTCTACTCTTGTTGTGTGGGTAAAACAGACTCGCACATATCTGAGGCAATGGCTGAACTCTTAGAAAGTGAACTCCAATCTGTAGTGGATTGGGGTCATAAATGGTTGGTAACTTTTAATGCCGCAAAGACAAAGCTCCTTTCCTTCAATAACTACAAGAAACCGCTACAACCACCGATTGCCATGGCAAATAGCACCCTACCTGAGAGTTCAACATTGAAACTCCTCAGCCTAACATTCACAGATAACATGAATTGGAACAAATACATAGAAGACATTGCCAAGGCTGTTGCAAAGAAGGTGGTTTCCCTCTACCGTGCTAGAAAACTTCTCACACCTGACATTATCCTGTATCTCTACAAAGCCACCATCCGCCCATGCATGGAGTATTGTTGCCACGTCTGGGCTGGTGCACCATCCACCAGTCTCTTCCTCTTAAACAAGGTCCAAAAAAGAGTCACCAACTTAATAGGTCCCTCACTTCAGCCCCTGTCCCATCGCGGCAATGTTGCATCTTTGTGCTTGTTTTACAAATACTTCAATGGATTGTGCTCCGATGAACCAGCTGCTCTAGAGCCCCCTCGACGCAAATACACTAGACTAACCCGACAATCAGCTAAATCCCATCCATTCACTGTGGAGGTCCCCAGATGCCAGAGAGCCCTCTACTTCAATAGCTTCTTTCCTCGTGCTGCCGGCCTCTGGAACTCCCTCCCAGCTTCCTGACTGTACCGACGTGCAGAAGTTTAAAACTAATGTAAACAGACATCTTGCTGCACAGCTCCCAACTTAGGATGACCCCCAAAACTTTCACCCTAATTCTCAGTAGGCCCTTATGTGTACAGTGGCAACTTGCCTTGTTTGGGGTGAACTATGTTTTTTAAAAAAAGTAATACGGTGTTATGAAAATAGACATTTAAATCCTGGGCAACTTCGGGTCTTCCTGCTATTATTAAACAAGGCAGTTAATTGTTATTCTTTTTTTATTAGTTTTTTGTTGAAACATGAATATTTTTCTCCCAAATTTATATTTTTGTTTTTTTGGGACACAGTTAAATAATTACCTTTACTCTTCCCAAAGTAAATGTTGAATGAGAAAATATTCTCATAAAAGTAAACGATTTCCCATGATGAACGTTCAAGGACTACAAAATGCGCACATCTTCTGAAATTGGGGACGAAAATTTCCCACACAGATATTGTCAAATGCGAATTTGTTCCAGGTGAGACACACATATATCTGCTCACGGCCAATAAAAGAAAGGAAAAATAATAAACAACGAAATAAAAATAGATTTACAATTTGGTAGCTATTAAGTCATTGTATTTTGTTTTAATGATGTTTCACCGCCTATCAAGGCCAGAGGGCCACTCGAGGATAAGGGTTAAATAGATCATTAATTGGATGATGATTGCCAGCACAAAAGGATTGGAAACAATGGTTTGGATGGGCAGAAGATTACTTAAGAGAAATTGATTATCCAAGAGGATGGCACAACAAGTATTTGTTCACATTAGACTTGAAGACGACCATGCTGAAGTCGGTTGGGAAGTAGACTCGTGGAATCTTGTTCCACAGATGGGATGTTCTAGGAAATAAACTTTGTTCATGGAAGTTTCGTTTGGTTTTTGGTAAAGAGAGAGAGAAATGAAAGTTCTTTGCTGTGGTTGTAGCTAGACGAGTTCTTGCTGTGAATGTTTTACAACGGAGGGGGGGGGGCTGGGATTGGAGCTCAGTCGAGCACCTACCATGAACTTAACGATAGAGTAGAGAGAGACTAGCAACATCTTTTCTATGTGAAACAGGCTGTAGGGACGAGAAGAGATAATCCCCACTAGATTGCCAAGTCGATTTTGTACTCTGTTGAGACAGGAAAGAACATAGAGAAATGTTCCATAGATTCTTCTTGCGGTTCAGGTAGCCTCTTTGTGAGGGGTTGCTTTTGTAGTAGCATACCGTCACTATTTTGCTTTCGGGTCCATTTATTCTTCTGCGCTTCTGGTGATCATTCCTACTTACCTATATTTGGTCCGCGTTATTCTCGTACCTAAAATTAGAGTGGATACTTACCTGAATTTATTCCTTGATATTCTCTTTCATGAAATGGGCGAGGTGCAACATTTGCAGGATGCCGATCAGGTTCCCAATGTTGGCCATAAAAAGTGCACCAGCTGATCATCAGACTTTAAGAGTTTTTTGGGCCAACGCTTGGGCAGCACCGCTACTCCTTATACAGGGTGGGCAAAAATAAGGGTCCTATTTTTAAAAATTCATAACTTTTTTATTTATTGATTTTTTTAAATTTTTTTTTTTTAGAATAAGTAAAGGACCCCTTCCGAAGCAAGCATGAGCCGTATTAGCCCTAAGGAACGTACCCTCATTTAGAAAACATTATTTTTGCTTAAAAAACTCAAAACAGTGTAAAAAACAATACTTTAGTTTTTGTAAGTTTTAAGAAGTGTTTTTCGGCTAAAATTTGTTTTGTTTATTTCAAAAAAATCTCGGAAGGGTCAGTCTACACACACATAAAGTTTGGTGAGTTTAACTTTTATTTTGTGGAAGTTATTCAAATTCAAGTTATTCAAATTTAAAGATAGGACCCTGTATATATATAGTTATGTGTTCAATATACAAGCATGCTGATAGGAACAAAGTAACAACTCGAAGACAATAAATAATTCAATGAAACATTTATTAATCGCGAAGCCGACTAGGTTCGCTATGAAATAGTGTTCATAAAAACATGTACAAAGAGAGTGTAAATAGAGTCGTGTGTGTGTGAGAAAAAATTACGCACCAGAATAGTGTGTTTTTGTGTGAGTGCACATGGAGGCAGGCAAAGTGTCCATTGAGAATGTGTATCAGAAAGTCTGTAAATGGTGTTTGTTATGAAATTGAGTTCACGAGAATATGTTCAAGAAAGTCTAAGTGTGGATGTATGTGCGTTTCTATGAGTGGAGAAAAGTCTTACGTACAAGCATAGTGTGCTTGTGTGTGTGAGCGTGCATGGTGTGTGATGTGTTCGTCAAAGCAGATGTCAAACCAAGACGTCTGATTGATGCTAGCAGCAATAGGTCCTGGATCAGAAAGAGAAGAGAGTCTGCGTATCCTTTTTTATAAAGAAGATCGTAACACCACCTGCCGTCACAGTAAGGGGAAATAATACGGATCTGGTGACCCCTAGTGAGTGTCTGTATAAATGCATTAAAAAAAGGGAGATAATGCTACAAGACATACCTTTCTTCTGAGTTCTATGGCTTTTATTATTTTATGACATTTTTCATGGTTTGGTGAATGTGTATACGGTATTATTAATATCATTAGTGTAGATCCCCCAGCAAAAATGGCGGGAAAAATTATAGTTCGCCAGTGTTCGCACTTATATTTATATAAAATAATAGAATTACGTCAGTAATTTAATTTTTTATTTATAAATTACTATTATCATTGCTGATGACCTAAAGAACAGAAAAAACACCTACCATCGACGTTTTATTTAGAGTTATTGATTTCTTTCAAATTAATTTCAGGCGGCAGGGGTTGTCTGACTTGTTATTTGCTTTCTCCCTTCCCTCTCACCACTAGGAATGATTTCGTCCGCCACGTTTTTACTCACTAAATTTTGTGCGATGGAACAGATATATATTTATTTATATACAAATAGATACACAAAAAAAATGTATTAATCGATATAGAAAGAAGAAAATAAAATAAAAAAAAACTTCTCATTATGGAAATAGAGTGTTGGATTTCTTTTTGAATCCATCTAAGACAGTAGAGGGGAGGGGTCAAACTTACAATTTGCTTTTCTTCCTTTCCCTAAACACTTGAAATGGTTATGTCCGGCACGTTTTACTCGCTAACTTTTGTGTGATGGAACAGATATATATTTATTTATCTATATACAAATAAATACACATTGGTCTTTATTATAGAATGAAGGATTATTATTATTACCAGCTCACAAGGAGTTCTCACCCAGGACATCATCAGTGATTACTCACTGATAATAATAGGTGGTGTTCCCTGGAATCTGATTGACAACAAGTCCCCCCCCCCCAGGTTTTCCATGCTCTCCACTTGTTTTGATAACCATTGCAAATAATTTTGCATTATCGCAACTGCTGTTTATCATTGATTTCTCGTTGGCAACGACCATTGGTCTTCTCTCCCCAAGGTTCCAGTAATCTCCGCACACTTCCGGTGGAGTTCTGGTTAGTGTTCTCGCTTCTCGGTCTTTCTACCATCCTTGACCCCTCACAACTATTTCTTGTGCTATTAGTCGAGGCTGGTGCCATCACGTATGTGTGTGTGTGTGTATGTGTGTGTGTGTGTTTTGAGGGAAGGGCAGTTCATGAAAATTATTTCAGTTTCAGTTCCCTTGGTTTCTTTCTATTTTTTGGTTTTATTTCTATTGCAACTTCCATGTGGCTGGTTAGTGTTTTCAGTTTATGTGGTCGGTTTCCACATTCAAGGATTTTCCTTAAGATTTCAGCTTTTTTCAGCATTGCCGTCCGTTGGATAACCTCAGTCTTCGCTTTCAAATTTCCAGAGGATTTTGTGATTTTTCATTTCCAGAACTGTCTACGGTTTGTGTATCTGCTATTTGTCCGCATGTTCAAAATGCAGTTGTTTGCATAGTTCCCAGTGTACTTCTTTCCCCATGCAGTCGTGTCTGTTCTTGTATTCTTTTGGGGATAGTTTGCTGCATTCATTTATTATGTGATTTAGCATTTCGTCTCTTTGTCCACAGATTCTACATTTACTGTTTTCCTGAATTTGATCTATTTTAGCTTTAATGTAGTTTGTTCTAATCGCATTGTTCTGTGCAGCTGTCAGTAGAGATTCTGTTTCTCTGTTCAAGTGTCCTTTTCTTAGACATGTCCAGGTGTTTTCGTGTGTCTCTTCTCTTGTCATTCTTATGGATCGTCCATGTAACTGTTTTCTTTCCCATTTTTCTTTTCTTGTCTTTTTGTTTCTGGTCTTGCTGCTTCCTGTATTGTTCATTTTGACTGTGTATTCTTGGTTATGTATTTTTCCAATTCTTTATTTGTGTCATCCACACAGTCTTCTATACTTACCAGTCCCTTTCCCCCTTCGTTCCTTTTTCATGTAGAGTCGGCCAGTATCATCTTTGGGTGTAGTGCATTGTGCATGGTCATTAATTTCCTAGTCGTCTGGTCAATATGCCTAAGTTCTTCTTTTGTCCAGCGTATCTTTTTAATTCTATCCTTTTATTAGATTTTTACTATAGGATTTCGTTTTTAAGAGTTTTCCTGTTCTTCTCGGGTATTTTTTACAAGCTTTTCTTTAATTTCTGTAGATTTGATGGTATCTGCTTCCAAAATTCCAAATATTTATAGGTATCATGTTTGCCAAGCACCCTCGGTTGGAAAGTTCCATGCCCTCCACTGTCTCCAGTTTTCTCTTTTTATCTCACTTTTCCATTTCGAATTCCATTTGAATGTCCTGACTGTTAATCAGCATTTCCAGTTTGGTTTTTCTTTTTGCCTATAGCCTCAGGTCGTCCATATACATGATGTGGCTTATTCTTTGTTTTATGTTTGTAAACTTGTATTCGGCATCACATTTCCTGAGTATGTAGTTGAATGGCACCACGGCCATGATAAACAGTAGTGGTGACAGAGAGTCTCCTTTGAAGATGACTCTCTGTATTCTTATCTCAGTCAGGTGTTGTCCTCCATGTTACCATTGCTTTCTTAATAATATTAATAATCTGGTTAGATATCATGCATTCTTAAGCATTCAATTATCCATACTTGAAGGATTCTGTTATAGGCTTTCTAGTAGTCAATACATGCCATGGCTATGTTCTTTTCTCTGTTTTTTCTTTCTTTCAGGATCTTTTGATCTGTTTATAACAAGTCATTTTCCATTTCCGGCATCCTTTTTGTTTCTCAGGAAGTAGTCCAAGATTGTTAAAAAGAGTGGTAGATTTGTTCTATCAGTTGTGCCGTTAGGATTTTACACATTGTTGGTAAGCAGGTTATTTGTCTGTAGTTCCCTTCTCGATGTCTATTTGTATTAACGTAGTTCTTCCTTTAGTCATCCATTCGGGTACGTCTGTTTTGTGAATTATTATTATTTACTCACTAGGAGTTATCACACTGGTCATCGTCAGTGATCACCCACTGCCAACAACCTGTGGTATTCCCTGGGGTCTGAGTGACAACAAGTCTCCTCAAACTTCCAGTATACTCCGCCTCTTTTCGTTCATCACCGCTGCTATTATTATTATTATTTGTACTCACTAGGAGTTCTCACAGAGATCATTGTCAGTGATTGCTCACCGACAACAACCAGTGGTATTTCCTGGAGTCTGAGTGACCAAAAGCCTCCCCAGATTTCCAGTATTCTTCACCTCTTTTCGATAACGATGTGGTATCGCAACAGCCCCTTACCATTGATTTCTCGCTGGTAAGGACAATATGTCTTCTCTGGGATTTGGGTGGCAATAAGCCTCCCCAAGGTCCCAGCATTCTCTGCACTTTTCCAGTGGAGGTCTGGTTTGTGCTGTCACTCCTCGGTCTTCTCATAATTATCGACCCTCTACAAATATTTTGTCTGGTGTTAGCCTAGGCCGGCACCATTTAAAAAAAAAAATTTTTTTTTTAATTAATTTAAAAAAAAAACATTAAAAAAATTTTTAATTTTTTTTAGTTTAAAATTTTTTTTTTTATTTAAAATTTTTATTTTTATTAAAAAATTTTTTTTTCTTTTTAATTTTTTAAGTTTCTTTTAATTTTTTTTGGGGGGATAAGGTGGGGTGGGGAGAGAGGAGCTTATTGTGTTTCTTGTAATTTCTGTTTCTTTGGTTCATTTTTGTGTAGTGATAGCTGAGGTCGGTGAAATTTATTGGGGGGTGGGGGGGGAATATAAAGTGATGTTTCTTGCAGTTTCTGTTCCTTGGTTTGTGATGTGGTGTACTTCGTGTTGTTTTGTTTTCTTCCTGTTGTAAATTCCTTGTGACTGGTTACCCTTTGTAGCTTATGCGTGTTGGTTTCTGCATTCGAGGATTTTCCTTAAGATTTCAGCTGTTTTGATCATTGCCGTCCTTTGTATGGTTTCGATGGTCCCTTTGATTCTAATTTCTCCTAGTTTTTTCTCCAGGTTTTTTTGGGATTGTTCCTAGTGCTCCTACGATTATTGGTATTATACTTTCTTCATGCTCCATATTCCTATCAGTTCTCTAGCTAGTTCTGTGTATTTACTTCGTTTTACCGTGTGTTTGGTCTTCACTCTGTGGTCTGCTGGAACGGCGAAGTCTACGATTTTACAAGATTTTTCCTTTTTTTTATAATTTTTTTATTTATTTATTTATCATCATCATAATCATTATTATTATTATTATTATTATTATTATTATTATTATTATTATTATTATTATTATTGAGTATAAAAGGCTCCCAGTTGAAAGTTTTTGTTTGTACATGAATGTATTTTATTGATTATTAAATGTTATTTAATTGAATGTATTTTATTGATTATTAAATGTCATTTAATTGAATGTATTTTGTTAAATAATTCTTGTAGCTATTTGATGCAGAGACGTATTCATACAGTTTAGTCTGAATTATTGAGCTATTAATATCCATTTTACAGTAAAATAGTACACGGCTCGACAGGACTTTCCTGTTTGATTCAGGATGTTTATCATCTATAGTAAGTTTTGAGCCGCCGCCATTCATCATATTGAATATTGTACTATCTCATATTACAATCATATTTTTACGGGTTTTATATTTCATCACGACTTGGCTTCCTTAAATTATGGTACACAAATAAATCAACTCATATAATAATGTACCGTAGACGTATAAATTTAACTGTATATTTTGAGCGATTTATTTATTTTTTCATTTTATTGTTTATTGCCATCTTTATTTTAATTTGTGTGTAGTCGTTCACTTGTTGCAGTTATTTACTAGAGAAAAAAAATCTGAGGTTGAATAATTGGATGAGAGCATATATAAAAAAAAACCGACTAAATCACGTTGACACGCTGAAGTTAAGCAAGGTTGGGCCTCGTCAGTACTTAGATGGGTAACGATTTGATAATACCAGGTGCTGTAAGTAAACCCTCAATCCAGGTATAAATTAATATCTGAGAGTATAAACGGTTTCCCCTCGTCAGATTACCGAAGTTAAGCAAGGTTGAGCCTCGTCAGTACTTAGATGGGTGACGATTTGATAATACCAGGTGCTGTAAGTAAACCCTCAATCCAGGTATAAATTAATATCTGAGAGTATAAACGGTTTCCCCTCGTCAGATTACCGAAGTTAAGCAAGGTTGAGCCTCGTCAGTACTTAGATGGGTGACGATTTGATAATACCAGGTGCTGTAAGTAAACCCTCAGTCCAGGTATAAATTAATATCTGAGAGTATAAACGGTTTCCCCTCGTCAGATTACCAAAGTTAAGCAAGGTTGAGCTTCATCAGTACTTAGATGGGTGACGATTTGATAATAGCAGGTGCTGTAAGTAAACCCTCAATCCAGGTATAAATTAATATCTGAGAGTATAAACGGTTTCCCCTCGTCAGATTACCGAAGTTAAGCAAGGTTGAGCTTCATCAGTACTTAGATGGGTGACGGTTTGAGAATACCAGCTGCTGTAAGTAAACCCTCAATCCAGGTATAAATTAATATCTGAGAGTATAAACGGTTTCCCCTCGTCAGATTACCAGAGTTAAGCAAGGTTCAGCTTCATCAGTACTTAGATGGGTGACGGTTTGAGAATACCAGGTGCTGTAAGTAAACCCTCAATCTAGGTATAAATTAATATCTGAGAGTATAAACGGTTTCCCCTCGTCAGATTACCAAAGTTAAGCAAGGTTGAGCTTCATCAGTACTTAGATGGGTGACGGTTTGAGAATACCAGCTGCTGTAAGTAAACCCTCAATCCAGGTATAAATTAATATCTGAGAGTATAAACGGTTTCCCCTCGTCAGATTACCGAAGTTAAGCAAAGTTGAGCTTCATCAGTACTTAGATGGGTGACGGTTTGAGAATACCAGGTGCTGTAAGTAAACCCTCAATCTAGGTATAAATTAATATCTGAGAGTATAAACGGTTTCTCCTCGTCAGATTACCGAAGTTAAGCAAGGTTGAGCTTCATCAGTACTTAGATGGGTGACGGTTTGATAATACCAGGTGCTGTAAGTAAACCCTCAATCCAGGTATAAATTCATATCTGAGAGTATAAACGGTTTCCCCTCGTCAGATTACCGAAGTTAAGCAAGGTTGAGCTTCATCAGTACTTAGATGGGTGACGGTTTGAGAATACCAGGTGCTGTAAGCAAATACTCTATCAATATTAATAGTTGAGAGTATAAATGTGTTCCTATTAGATTATCAAAGTTAAGCAAGGTCACTTCATCAGTACATAGATGGGTGACAGCTTGAGAATACCAGCTGCTGAAAGCAAAAACTTCATTTATATATAAATAGATAGCTGGGTCCTCATATGATCATTAAAGTTAAGCCAGGTTGAACCTCTTCAGTACTTAGATGGGTGACTATTTTAGAATACCAGATGCTGTAAGCAAACACTTCATCAAAGGGTTTTATTTACTCCTCCCCAGGAGTTAGGCACAAGGCCAGTTTTATCTTACTCCCACAAGTAAGATGTGACCCAAGATCGGGTCGAGAAAGTGGGATTTGAAAAGCCAGCGCTCGAGAGGTGAGCACTCTGGCCATTTAAAAATTGCCTGGGCAGCCCCGTCGGCATTCCCCGGTAGGGGCGCCTCAAACAGTAAGCAATAAACTTACTCCTCCCCAAAGAGGGGAGGCAAAGCCTGGGAGGGTGGACCTCCTAGAACTGCACAGGACAGGCGTGCAGTATCCATTGGAACAGATACTACACTTTGATCTTAGCCAAAAGGCCAAGAAACACTTCATCAAAGGGTATAAATGACTTGCTGAGGGTATAATTGAGGACGAACTAACACCAGATATGGTTCAGGCTATCTGTTCCATTATATAAAAAAAAGAAATGTGAATACATATCAAAACAAAACCCAAATTAAAATAATTAAAAAAATAAATTTTAAATGGTCCAACCAGAAAGATTATTTTAAAAAGCGACAATAAAATGGTAAAAAGTAGACTTAATAGATCAAAAGTAATTCAAACTCAACATAACCTGTCCAATTGTTAACCTTATTGGCTTATAATTATCGAAGTTATCTCCCTTTGACTGATATTCTAGTTATCTACCTTGAATTATTCTGACCAACGTTAGAGGAACATGCTCTCCTGACAAGAAGTTAAGAAAAATCGTTCTGTGCATGTGCAGAAATTTAGAATGAGGCTATTCCTTTTCTGGCTGGTCTTTCAAAACCATTGGACTTGGTTAGATCGGCTTGCCATTTCTGCATAGCTTTCACAAACCTTGATGTCTCTTCTAGTAGTAGTCGCCTAGACTCCAAGAACACCACAACAACACAAATGTAAGTCCTATTTACTTATACATTGTTCACGCATATTTTCTATCTCCAACCTCAGCAACATGTGTTCTTTATCAATTGCATTGGGATCATAATGTATTCTTTCTTTAGTAATTATGTCTATGTTTCTACAACTTTTTGTATCATATTGTGTACCTCGTTACACGTTTTGTATCTTCGACAAACATTTTATCTGTTAATAAAGTTGCATGTATGTAAACCCAGCTGTTTCTTAACTATTATCCTTTCGTCTTTTTTTCGAACCCCCATGTGTAATCCACAATAACGCAACACACAAAATGGAGACCACATGTTCGGGAAAGATATACACGATCACGTGGTCGCTAAAACGTAAAAGCTAAGATATAAAATATTTGTTAGCTTTACAACTCTTTTTGCCACTATGCTTTCGTTCGATTTTTAGTATCCATAAACTATTTTCTTACATTAAAGATTCGCCTAAGATAGGTAACTCTGGTTTGAGAAATGTAACTTACGCTACTTGAACAGCCAATGCGTAAAAATGTTGTTAAGAAAAAAACGAAAAAATATCCCTTTTTCTCTTTCAGACTTGAAAATTGGAATTTTAGTGGGAAAAATAAAATGCGACACAGCGTTTCTCTTTTTCTCTCTTTCTATTTCATACTTCGTAATGGAATATTTTCAATGTTATCTAAATAAACAAATGCGACAGTTAGGTTCATTTTTTGCACTTAAGTCAAAACATCTTATTTAAAGTTAATTCAAATTTACACAATAGAAGCTCTCTATTCGTTTTATATACTGCTTCTGTCTATGTGATCTCAGTAGTAAACTTATTTGCATATTGCTGTACAAAAAGATACTTTATTAATTAACTATACTTCATTATTGTTTTTTTTTAATTGAAAAAATGTTTTGATTTTAATATATCAAAAGTTTTGTTTAGAAATATTGCTTTATTTGGTGGCAAATGTTTAGCAAGTCAATAAAATTCTGAAATGTTAATGATAGTGGGTTCTCCATGTTTATGATGACATGACAGTTGTTTATGCACCACTATTGTGTTCCTTTCCGGCTTATTCTTAACCCTCTCTCCCACCCCCTCCCTCTCTCTTTCTCACGCACACGCATACACACACACACACACACACACACACACCATCGCCCAGGTAAATTGATTCCTTTATAAACTTGTATCAAAATTGCCAAAATAAAGAAAGGAAAGAGAGGAAAAAAGAAAAGATAAACAAAAAAAGAAAGAAAGGAAACAAGAAAAGATAAAGAAAGGAAAGAAAGGAAAAAGAAAAGATAAACAAAGAAAAGAAAAGAGAGGAAAAAAGATAAACAAAAAAAGAAAGAAAGGAAACAAGAAAAGATAAAGAAAGGAAAGAAAGGAAAAAGAAAAGATAAACAAAGAAAGGAAAGAGAGGAAAAAAGATGAACAAAAAAAGAAAGAAAGGAAACAAGAAAAGATAAAGAAAAGATAAACAAAGAAAGGAAAGAGAAAAGATAAACAAAGAAAAGAAAAAAGGAAAAAAGAAAAGATAAACAAAAATAAAAGAAAAGACCTGAATTTCGTTCAAAACAAGCCTCTTTTTATAAAATCAAATCATCTTGACAAGGTTTATACCACCCTTCTTTTTAAAAAAATACCTTTTATTCACAACAAACAATGCACATTATCACTGAGACGTAAGAGGCTACTTTGAATTAGGGGCCATATCCATAGGGGCATCCTAAGTGGGGAGTTGTGCAACGAAATGTTTGTTCACATTACATTTACATTTCTGCATGCTGGTACAGTCGAGGAAACAGAGAGCAGGGAAGGAATTCCAAAGGCAAGCTGTTCAAGGAAAGGAGCTATTAAAGTAAAAGCTTTCTGTCATCTGGAGATCTTTACAGTGAAGGGGTGGGATTTTGCTGATTGTCGGGTTAATCGGTGGTATTTACGTTGATGGGGCACAAGTGCAGCAAGTTCGTCGGAGCACATTCCATTGAAATACTTGTAAAACAAGCGCAGCGATGCAACATTGCAACGATAACACAACGATGATTAGATGATGTCTTTCATTGATTATTTTATCCAATTATCTTTAACTATTTATTTGAGGATCGGAAGAAATGCATGGATCCCCTGTACAGAGAAATATTTTCTCATTTTTTGTGTCCTCCGTGTGTCCATATAGGGTGTCTAGGTTGAATCAGAAATAGATCTGATTTGAGCAGACTATAACGCTAATTAACTAATTACCACATTTTATTAATAAGTTCCTTGTTAATAATGTTTCCAGTAATTGTTGTTTATTAGTAATTCAGGTTGCTTCATTCCTGCGCTTAGTTGTGAAGACTTGTAGGTATTGCTTTGGCACTTTTATAAAGGTTAACTAGAAAGTGATTATGATTGCATTCTTTTGCTACCAAGCAACCACCCTGGTTGCCTGCACACCATTCAAAGAAGTTCAAGCAACTCAGGAGAGATAGCGGCCATATTTAACAGAGATTCCAACAAGTCCAAGTGATTTTCTCAGACGCCATATTCTTTTTTTCTTTCTATCGCTGTTCTTTTGTCTATTTAATTTAGTTGATGTTTTTGAATAAACTTGTCCCTTCTTTATGGGATGACAATCAATATTTTTTCAAAGACAAATATCTTCAGAGAAAAGTTTTCCTCTGTCTATTTATCAGCCTTCCCCCTCTTTCCCTGATTCCATGATTCAATTTTGTTATATCTTCTCCTTCCATTTTCTTTCCATCTTTTTTTTCTTTTCTTTCCTTTCTTCGTTTATCTTTTCTTTTTTCTTTTCTTTCATTTTTTGCTTATCTTTTCTTTTTCCTCTCTTTTCTTTCTTTGTTTATCTTTTCTTTTTTTTTCTTTCATTTTTTGTTTATCTTTTCTTTTTCCTTTCTTTTTTTATCTTTTATTTTTCCTTTCTTTTCTTTCTTTGTTTATCTTTTGTTTATCTTTTCTTTCATTTTTAGCTTATCTTTTCTTTTTCCTCTATTTTCTTTCTTTGTTTATCTTTTCTTTTTTCTTTCTTTCCTTTCTTTGTTTATCTTTTCTTTTTCCTCTCTTTTCTTTTTTCTTTTCTTAAATTTTTTGTTTATCTTTTCTTGTTTCCGTTCTTTCCTTTCTTTGTTTTTTTTTGTTTATCTTGTCTCTCTCCTTTTGGTTACTAACACTCGAAGATAATGAAGAAAAGAAAGAATAAAATGATTGGAATAGTCCACTATAAACAAAAGGGAATATCGCTATTAACATTGTTTAACCTGTAGCTGTAGAGAGAGAGAGAGAAAGAGAGAGAAAGAGAGAGATCTATTTGGTTTTCAACATTGAAGAGTTACTTAAACCTTAAATGCTTTATTTTATTGATGAAATCTTTCGAGCTGTTTTATGTGATTGATACATCACATAAAACAGCTCAAAAAATTTCATCAGTACTGCCTAAAACATATTCTGTGTCTGAAGTGGGGCAGTTCTGTTTCTGATACCAATGTCTTAGCCAAAGCTAAACCCACCAGTATTGCTACGAGATACGTTGGGATGGTCATCTTGTCCGGCTTGATGACTGTAGACTCCCCAAACAGTTGTTTTATCTTGTGTGAGTTCTTGCTGTCAAAAGACAATCCCAAACCACAACTTCGAGATAGTGTCAAAGAGAGTTTAGCGTACTTCGGTATTCCTGCTGACAATTGGGAGTCCCTCGCGCCTGATTGTAAGCAGAGGAGGGTGCAGATTTACAAGGGTGCTGAACATTTTAAAGCAGCCAGGGTAAACCATGTAAAACTCAAAGGAACATGTAGGAAACATGAAACCTTTCCAACGAATTGTTGAGATGTGTGGCAGGTCTTGTTAATCACATGAAATCACATGCAAGCATTTCAACTGCGACTATTTCTCTTCCAAAAGAGGTGCAGAATCACAACTTGTCATGCCCTGGATGTTCTAGAATGTGTTTAGTGGTGTAAATGCTCTTTTAAACTTAAGCGTGACGAATGGACAGACAGACAGAGCTTCTAGTAGAGATACGTAGATGCATCTGAAATGCCCTCCCTCTGATTTAAATTTAATTTAAGCATGACAGACCAACTATTAGAGCATCCTATAGAGATGCTTGTGTAGCACTATGGTCGAGAACTCTTTGTCTTCTTATAAACTAGCAGGGCTACTCGGCGTTGCCCGGAGCAAAAGTGTAACATATTTCTATTATTATTCATAAATCTCTACTCTCTCTATCCATCTCTCTATCTTTCTCTAATACCTCCTCCCCCGTTTTCCGTTCCTCCGTTTCCCTCTCCCCTTCCCTAACTCCCTCTTTCTCCTCCACTCAGTCCATCCATCTCTAGCTGGACGCACACACACATACATACACACAGATAACTCTCGTTTATTCAAAGAATTAGTCGTCATTTTCTTTCCAAATGACCCTCAAAACATTAATCTTTTTAAAATGTTAGACATTATTCTACCGTGGCAACACCGATCAAAAATATACCAACTTTGTTGGTGTTTGTTTTGTAGTATTTTTACTTTTAGCCAAACCCTAACCCTAACACACACACACACACTTACACACAGACAACTGCCCTTTAGATAATAGACTAGCAGGGCTACCCGACGTTGCCCGGAGCTATAAAAACCAAAATAGAAGTTAAAATTGTGTGTAACATCTTTATATTAAAACGTCTATCTCTCTCCCCTCTCTCTACCTGTCTCTCTATTTTTCTTCCTTTCCACCTCCCCCGTTTTCCCCTCCCTCTTCCCAAACCTCTCTTTATCCTTTGCCCAGCCATTTATCTCTTTAGTTTTAATGTGTTGAAAATAAAAATAATAATGATAATGTAATTCATTTACCGGAGCTTTCAGTTTTAAATGTAATACTGTAATCTTACATTTATTGTTCCCGGACAATGCTGAGTAGAACAAAACACAATGACGTTCTTGATCCCGGGAAATTCCGTTACCCCCCCCCCCCCCTTCACAATAATATGGAGAGAAATGATGTTGATAAAGACAATAGTCCGAAGAGATTTAATATATACCACTTACCAAATGTAATACTGTAATCTTACGTCACTTGCTCCCGGAATGGACTCTCAGAGGATCCCAGTTCTTATGGAGTCAGTTTTGAGTATTGATGGAGAATCCCAAGTCAAACCTAGAAATTGTCGAAACAGTTTACAATTTGAAAGCTGCCTTTTCGGCTTTAATTTTTAATTTTTGAGAAATTTTTCAACTTTATTATTTCTTTTTTGGGGGGGCTAAATTTTGTTTTTAATTCTAACCTAACCCTTTGCATGCTTAGTTTCGTCTTCCTTTTTACATTTTTTATGTCTTTCAAATCGTAAACTGTTTTGGTCAAATCCGGGATTTTCCATCAATACTCGGAACTGACTCCATAAGAATTGAAATCCCATTCAGGTCTCGTGTTGATGACATGCTGTAGCATCAGTAGTCGCTGTGGCCGTAGTGGAGATGATCTGTCTCTCTTCTTCTCTTGTGATGTTGATAGCAACACTAGCATTTTTATGCCGTTGTTTGTAGGGTTTTAAAATTCTTATAGATTTTAATTTTCTCTTTAACTTTCTCTGCAGAGAATTATACATTATTAATAACAAGCCTCCTACTCCGTAGGTGGAGAAAAGATGCTCTGAAAACATGTTTGCTTGTCTTGCAGACCAAAAGCCAAGAGAAAATTCGGACTAGCTTATTTCGCCAGATTGACTTCCTGTTCGTGACGTCACTTCCTTTGGCGTGTTAAATTAAATTCTAATCTTAATATCTAGTGGAAATTTCTCCTTCTACTTAATTTATATGTGGAAATTTCCTAAAACAAACCACCTACCACATTACTACACTTGGACACATTTAAAAACACGAAACAAAAATAAACAAAGAAAAAAAGCAAAAGAAGAAAAAAACAAATTAACATCAAAATAAACTGTTACTTGCCTAGCTTGTATTTTTTTTTTTTTCAAATTTATTTTTTGTTAACATAAATATCTTGATCTTTAAAATCGTTTATATTTGATTTCATAGTTTTCTAATGTTCGACATAAACGATTTATTCAAAAAAAAAAAAAAAGAAAACATGTTTGAAGGCAGTTCGAAATGGCAATGAAAGATCATTATGATTTCCATTAAACCCAAGTGATCTGATCTTATACAGGTTACGGTTAGATTTTAAGTCCTCTTCCATCTATTACTTTGCAAATTTACTCCCTGTGTTCTGTGCAACAGATTGATGCAATCTGGAGCACTGGACTTGGATTTCAAACACGAATCGACTGGTTTTAGAGTTCTAAAGTTCTTCAAGGTCTTTTGGATATTGCAATTAATCTGTAATAAAGAATAAAAGGATAATAAGTATGTTAAATATCGGTGGGTACGTCTACTAGTATAAATATTAATTAAAATATATTTGTTCAGGTGAATTTGGTATTATGTGGTAAACAGGATATGTTTTAGACAGAGGTTATAGAGATGATCTGTTAAAACGTTAAATAAGTAAGCCACGCGCTTATAAATAAGTCTCTTTCCCTCTTTCTTACCCTCTTTGATTTTGCAGCTCACTGGACAATCACGTTCTAAAAGATCCTGTGTAGTGTTTACTTACTTAATTGAATAATTAATGCGATAAGCAAGTCAAGTGAATTTCTATCACAATAACGAAATTATTCACAATCTAGCAGGATCGCAACACACACATCAGCACTGACAATATCCAAGAAACAAGGTATGATTTTAAGCTGATGGAAGTATTGATTTGTTAAAGGATTTTTTTTATAAGTAAATGATCTATATAATAAAAGTGAACGTATGTGTGTCCGGCTCTCTTCAATAATCACGTATGCAAATTAATTTTTATGAGCAAAGAAGAGGAGGCTTAATCTTAATAACTGATAATAAAAATAAAGGAAATAATTTCTTTCACTTTTAATAGACACAAAAAAGATATTCCGTTATTCTCATTATTTTGCGACTAGAATAGGAATTTATCTACGGGCACACAGATGCTTTTTTTTACAAATTCAGGAGCGCATTAGTTTGCTTTTTTAAGTAAATTATCTCACACTTTTTTTTTGTAAAGTTTTACTCGCATGTTCGTTCTTAAAGTAAGATTTCACTTACATATTTTTTTGTTTTTAGTTTTTCGTTGTAAGTTTTACCTCAATTAGTTGTTTCGTTTTTTTTTTTTACAGTAAGTTTTACCTCAATTAGTTGTTTCGTTTGTTTTTTTTACAGTAAGATTTACCTCAATTAGTTGTTTCGTTTTTTTTTTTACAGTAAGTTTTACCTCAATTAGTTGTTTCGTTTTTTTTTACAGTAAGTTTTACCTCAATTAGTTGTTTCGTTTTTTTTTTACAGTAAGATTTACCTCAATTAGTTGTTTCGTTTTTTTTACAGTAAGTTTTACTTCAATTAGTTGTTTCGTTTTTTTTTACAGTAAGATTTACCTCAATTAGTTGTTTCGTTTTTTTTTTTACAGTAAGATTTACCTCAATTAGTTGTTTCGTTTTTTTTACAGTAAGTTTTACTTCAATTAGTTGTTTCGTTTTTTTTTTACAGTAAGATTTACCTCAATTAGTTGTTTCGTTTTTTTTACAGTAAGTTTTACTTCAATTAGTTGTTTCGTTTTTTTTACAGTAAGATTTAACTCAATTAGTTGTTTCGTTTTGTTTTTTTTACAGTAAGATTTACCTCAATTAGTTGTTTCGTTTGTTTTTTTTTTACAGTAAGATTTACCTCAATTAGTTGTTTCGTTTGGGTTTTTTTTGCAGTAAGGTTTACCTCAATTAGTTGTTTCGTTTTTTTTTTTACAGTAAGATTTACCTTGTGTGTAAAAACAATACAAAATCAATAAAAAATAAATTACTTACCGGGCAACGCTGAATACCCCCGCTAGTTAGTAATAAGTAGACAATCTTTTATCTACAGAATGTTTATAACATTCTACTGCAGATTTAAAGTTTCAAATTGAATCACCCAGATTAAACAAATGATAGGAGAAAGTTGTTTACATTATTTGAATGTTCAATATTCAAAGTTTTATTTATGACCATTTGAAATACCTGTTCCTGGATGGGTTTATAATATTGAGCCATTGTTGAGGGGCTCTTTAATAACTGAAACTCGGACCACTCAAATACCCCTGTTGGTGAAGTATGTTCAGAATTATTCCTTTGAACGATATCCAAGTTATTTTTTCTGAATTATTATTTGCCAAGACGAGAATGAACTCTTCAATTTTGAAGTACAAAAAAACAAAAAGACTTGTGCATGTTTAGTGTGAGATTCGAAATTGAAGCTTTCTTTGTTTCTCTCTGATTTAGGCTTGAAGCTGGATCTGATGTGTTTAACCTCAGCTCTACATTTTTATATAGTTTTGCACTGCCGATGCTGTGACGCCAGGTATCACTTCTAGCCTGTTAAGACGGGACTCCCAGGCAGCTAGCCATTTCAGCATGACACTTTTTCTACTGATCATAGCATTCTTGTACAGAATAATTCCCAGACATCATCAGTTGTATTTACTTTACATGACCCATGCATTCTCTATAATGTGTTTACCCCTGGCAGTACATGCATTTCAATTGTATTTGGGACATTTATGTAGAATTACTTTTTAGTAATTACATCACTATGTTCTTCTTACATCGTCTTTGACAAGATTTCTTTGTGAGAAATCAGTGTACATATACATATATATGCAACCATCTCTTTATTATTACCGTTTCTTAATCATTGGTGTTTTCACATTTACTTCCGACCGCGTGTGTTTTCAAGAAAACCTATATTTAATATGGCGACTGTGTGTTCGAGTCGGGCTCCAACACGTGTATCACTTTCAAAACATATAAAATACAATATGAAATATTCTAATTTTATATTCCTAAGCAATCAAAAATATACAGCAATGGTGAAAACTGTGACGAACAGATTACATGATTAAAGTCATGGGCTTAGAAATGTGTTCCTTTTGTGGCTTTAAGCCCCTATTAGAAGGTCATAACACCTCACTCAGTAAGTCCCGGGCCTGACATATAGACGGTGCTACTAATAATAAAATCCATATGATTTTTATAAAGTACTAACCTTCAAATGGTACGTGTCAAGACTTGAGCCCAATCGGATTATTAGTTTACAAATTACAGTTATTTAAATGAAGCTACTGTTGCAAATTTTGAAAACAACGGAAAAATCTGAATTTCGTGCGTTCATAAAACATTGTTTTCTGATGCGATCAAATACCGTTGAAGCAAGGCAATGGCTGGATAAGCGTTATTCAGATTCTGCTTGTTCAGAAACAACGTTTAAGAGATGGTATGATGACTTTAAACGAGGTCGTACAGACACAAATGATGCTGAACGCTCAGTTCACCCAAATTCGGACGTTGTCTTGCAAAATATAAAAAAGTCCACAAACTCGTTTTCGCCGATCGTAAATTAAAGTTGCGTGAGATAGCAGATAAGTTAAAGATATCAGAAGTCAGTGCATTCACCATTTTGAACGAACATTCGCCAATGAGAAAGCTATGTTCAAAGTGGGTGCTGCATTTGCTCGGGATCGATCAAAAACAACAACACGTTGACAATTCAGAGCATTGTTTGCAACTATTTCAACGCAACAAAAATGAGTTTTTGCATCAGTATGTAACAATGGATGAAACATGGATCCACTACTTCAATCTGGAGTCAAATCGGCAATCAGCTGAGTGGACAGCAGCAGGTGAAAGCCGTCCAAAGCGACCAAAGATGCAAACATCAGCAGGTAAGGTTTTGGCTTCCCTATTTTGGGATGCACAGTGTATTTTATTCATTGATTACCTTAAGAAAGGGAAAACAAACAATAGCGAATATTTTATAGAATTATTGGTGCGTTTGAACGAAAGAAATTGACCAAAACGACCACAAATGAAGAAGAAAAAAGTGCACTTTGTCACATGTCGATCGCAACGATGGCAAAATTACATGAATTGTACTTTAAATTGCTTCCTCACCCACCCTATTCTCCAGATCTTGCCCCCAGCGACTACTGGCTGTTTGCAGACCTAAAAAGAATGCTCCAGGGAAATAAATTTGGCTCCAGTGAAAAAGTGATATCGGAAACTGAGGCGTATTTTAAGGCCAAAGACAAATCGTTTTACAAAAAGGCATCGAATTGTTAGAGAAGCATATCATTCTAGAAGGAGACTATGTTGATGAATAAAGTCAAATTTGGTCTAAAAGTTGTTTTATTAATGTTACACCAGCCGTTCTAACAGAAGAGAAAGTACACCGGTTCTCACTATAAATAGTGCAAGTAGACAATCACCAGGGAGAAAAAGGACAGTATTGTAACTGTCTAGCCGAGTGCCAGTCAGTTCCCTTACCTTGTACCTTTTATGTTAATACACTTGTTACCATAACCCAACCTCGACTTGACTTCTTCTTTTTACTGTTGGACTACTTCACAACAATTAGTTAGACTCTGGACTTTTTAAGTAATGTGTTAAAAGGATGGAAATTTACTTTCATTTTGAGAATGAGCAAAATTCTGTATAATTTAATTTTGTTTGGGATTGTATTAAAAGAAGACGGAAAAAATGCTGTGCTTTGTCAATCCTTTATGAGAAAAAAAAAAAAGATAAATATGACCCCTTTACGCTCATCTACATAGTAGTTGATCATCCTTACAAAATGTCAAGTTCCTATGTCTAAAAGCCTAAAAATAATTGGTGGATAAATACACAGTTTTGTCCTAATCCAAAGTGATCCTTTTTAACGAGCTGGATTTTCCCCACATTAAAAATTGGCATTGTGTCAAACTCTGCCATAGTGAGAAGGCAAGTAAATAGGTACACATATACAAACAGATGGACATGACAACATCTCTTATATCTATTAGTATAGAAGAAATATTTGTTAGTAGTTTTGTCTTATTCGTTTTATGCTGTCTTTTGGGTAATTACATTTTAAAACTAGTTATAAAGGGTGACCCCCAAAACGCTACCCATGGAATCGTTAACAAAATTCATAATTCTTTCTGCAATCCAACCATATTTGGTACAAATAAACTTCAGTCTATGTCTGACTTGTCCACCAAGTTTCAGTCATGAATGTCCAACAGTCTTTGTTTTATCGTAGTTCAATGATATGCTCCAAATGTGCACCTCTGCATTGCAAGCACACCTGCATACGATAGTTTGGTTTGGTTTTACGGCATATCAACCCTTTTCGGGTTATTTAATTCTAAATCCGGTCATTTTGGTAAAAGTTTTTATGCTTCAAGTTCTTTAAATCTCTGAATATTTATTAATGGTGTTTGGTCTGGTTGTTTTGTTTTACGGCATATCAACCCTTTTCGGGTGATTTAATGCCGAATCAGGTCATTTTGTTAAAAGTTTTTATGCTTCAAGTTCTTTATATCTTAAAATATTTATTCATGGTGTTTCGTTTGGTTTGGTTGTTTTTTTTACGGCATATCAACTCTTTTCGGGTTATTTAAATGCCGAATCAGGTCATTTTGTTAAAATTTGGTTGTTTCGTTTTATGGCATATCAACCCTTTTCAGGTTATTTAATGCCGAATCAGGTCATTTTGGTGAAGGTTTTTATGCTTCAAGTTCTTTATATGTTCAAGTATTTATTCATGGTCTTTGGTTTAGTGAAAGGGGGAAGGGAGAGAGAGAGAGGAGAAGGTAGGAGAGGGGAGGGAAAGAGGAGGGAGGGAAATTGTTGTTTATATTTGTGATCATGTGGCTAAATCGACCAATGGTTCGCCATTCCGTCTTCATGTGATTTGGAACTCCACGCATTAGGAAAAACAGCCCCGACAGCATTATTTTCAACTTCGTGAACATATTGAATTGCATGCACATAGCAATTTGAAATTATTTCGCCATAAGAAGTCATTATATGAAGGTTTTTTTTTTTTAATCTCTTTTGTTAAATGGCCAGCAAGTAATTCATGATATATTTTATGCAAGAAAAAAAAAGAAAGGCCGATTCTTTTGTTGTACAAATTCTATGCATGAAATTTGCTTTTTTTTTCTTTGAAAAAAGAAAAGAAATAATGACTTCCTTAACAGAGAGTCTTGTTACTTGTCACATGAAACTGTGAAAAAATGTTTGGTGGAAAAATAAATATAATAATGCCACCCACAATTGTGACCTACAAGATCGGAGAAAGCTTTTTAAAGAAAGAAACAGTATTTCCATCTTATAATACTACGCAACAACAATCCAATTAATCACTTTCTCACATCTGCAAAGAAAATAAACAAAGATACATATTGCTGAAAATAGCTGAAATATATATATATATATATATATATATATATATATGTATATATATATATATATATATATACATATATATATATATATATATATATATATATATATACATATATATATATATATATATACATATATATATATACATATATATATATATATATATACATATATATATATATATATATACATATATATATATACATATATATATATACATATATACATATATATATATACATATATACATATATATATATATATATATATATATACATATATACATATATATATATATATATATACATATATACATATATATATATATATATATACATATATACATATATATATATATATATATATATATATATATATATATATATATATATATAAATACTCCGTATTTCTTAATTGGGAGAGTTTCCCAGCAGAGTGCTCAATTATTAATGCAAAAGTAAAATTAACTAAATAATTAATAAGAGCATGATATTTATTAATATTAAATAAAGTGTTACAACAACATCCGGACCAAGGTTTCAGATCCGAGAAAATCGGACCTTCATCAGCGGAGTCGTATAGCTTAATGAGTGAGAACAACCGCCAGGAATTTCAAAATATTGTCCGTTGGAAAGATGGAACACTTTCAGATTTAAAATTGTCACGTGCGTGGAATATTCGTAGTCAGTTATGGATCAAAACAACAGCAACGCTGTACATCGAAAAAGCAAGAAATTAAATGGGAATAACGTTAACAGTTGGACAGATGGCATGTTTAAATTGTCACGTGCGTGGAATTACGTGGCCGTTATGGAAAGTATTTAAATTTAACTAATAGAGACGCTATATATCTTATCGAAAGTAAATGGAGATAACGTTAAAAATAAAAATAAAAATAAAAATAAAATTATATTAAGTTAAAAAATATATAAATTATAAAATTATAAAATTAAAAATTATATTGAAATAATATGCTAATGTAATAATTTCTAAAAATATTAAATATTAAATAATAAATCATTAAAAATAAAACTTATAATTAAATAAATTGTAGTCACACCATTTATAAATTTATGAAGTCGTAATGGTACTAATCATAAAAAAATTAAGGTACTAATAATAAAAGGGGGGGAATAAAGAAAGATGAAAAAGAATAATAATGAAGAAAAATAAAGACAAATAAAGAAAAATGAAAAATGAAAAATGAAGAAAAATAATAAAGAAAAATAATAAAGAAAAATAAAGAAAAATAAAGAGAAATATAAATATAAATATAAAGAAAAATGAAGAAAAATAATGAAGAAAAATAAATATAAATAAAGATGAAATAAATACACTGTTAGATAAAATAAATGATAACAAAATTGTGTAAAAATAAAAATAAAAGATAAAAGGCAAGAGAAGGAAAAATGGGGATATGGGGTACTCCACATTTGAAATTTTAAATTAGAATTAAAAATTTAAAAAAATAAAAAAATAAAAATAAAATAAAAATTAGAATTAAAAATTTAAAAAATTTAAAAATTTTTTAAAAAATTTACAAATTAAAAATTTAAAAACAGTTATATACATAAATATTTTTATTTTTATTTTTAACGTTATCTCCATTTACTTTCGATAAGATATATAGCGTCTCTATTAGTTAAATTTAAATACTTTCCATAACGGCCACGTAATTCCACGCACGTGACAATTTAAACATGCCATCTGTCCAACTGTTAACGTTATTCCCATTTAATTTCTTGCTTTTTCGATGTACAGCGTTGCTGTTGTTTTGATCCATAACTGACTACGAATATTCCACGCACGTGACAATTTTAAATCTGAAAGTGTTCCATCTTTCCAACGGACAATATTTTGAAATTCCTGGCGGTTGTTCTCACTCATTAAGCTATACGACTCCGCTGATGAAGGTCCGATTTTCTCGGATCTGAAACCTTGGTCCGGATGTTGTTGTAACACTTTATTTAATATTAATAAATATATATATAAATATATATATATGTATGTATAATAAAGTAAAATCGATTTTGCCTTCTACATTAAGAAATAATAGTTTAATAACCAGCACCTTCATATGCTAATCTGTTCCACCATCCTATTAGCCTAAGCATTCATGTGTGTTTCCAGAAATTATGCTTTTATTTAGTCTTCTTTCAAAAATTCTTACATCTTTTTATACTCTTTCCGCAGTAACACTAAAGTCTAATTTTTCATAGGATAATAATCACATGAACACCGTTTGTGTTTCACTCTTCACGATACTGTTTCTCACAGTTTTCTATCATACATTTTCGATCGACATAATGACGACTTCCAGTTTTATTCATTCTTTTGGCTATTCGGACTGTATATTCCATATACTGTTTTACACATTCGGAAATAGCAGATTAAAATAACAAGAGTACGTCAAATGCTTCACAGTGGCTCCTTTGCCTGACCCCGATTTTTACTTCGTTTCTCTGTTCAGTGTAAGTAACTATTGTACATATTGAGGTTTATTCTATTTTGGGGTTTAAAATTTTTTTTTTTACATAGTTCATCCCAAACAAGGCAGGCCGCCACTGTAGACGTAAGGGGCTACTAAGAAAAAAGAAAAGGGGAGAAGGTTGGAAGGGGGGGGGTCAGTCTAAATTGGGATCTGTGCAGCGAGATGTCTGTTTACATTAGTTTGAAATTTCTGCATGTCTGTACTGTCGGGGAAACAGGAGGCAGGGAGGGAGTTCCAGAGGCCAGCAGTACGAGGAAAGAAGCTATTTGAGTAGAAGGCTCTCCGACATCTGGGGACCTCCACAGTGAATGAATGAGATTTAGTTGATTGTCGAGTTAGTCTAGTGAATTTACGTCGAGTTACGAAGTATTCCAGATTACATAAATATATTATTATTCACAATATCTGAACTTTGCTTTCTAATCATATTTATTCATGTTTTTTTTCTTTCTGGTGGCAATAAACCTCCCGCTACTGTATTTAATATTCTTGATTAAACCAAAAAAAAAAAAAATTGGCAACAAGGTTTCGTTGTTTTTTGTTTTTTTACTTACAAAGTATTCAAGACTTGTTTTTTATTACTTACTTATGCAATCGATTATAACTTTGACATAAGATGTTGTTTATTTTTTCATTAAATCAACATTTTATATTTTCCCTGCACAATGCTGGAACACTTTCTGACTATTCGTAGAATAAAGGAATATCAAATTGGATGTCAAATACACGGACAATTATTTGTAGTCAGCACAACAATTCTTCCACTATTCATGTCTTATAAACGAATTATTTTATAAATTTTCTTACAAACTTTTTCTCTGCGAATTGCCTCAGTCTAGAAGGATTTCTGTTTCCCCGAACATATCAGAACATCGATTACATATGTTTTTATTAACGCAAATAGGTTACATTTCAGTTGTTTGCATTTATTTGTTTCTTCATTTTTACTTATCTCTCTTGTTTTTTTTACAGAGACAATATTTTGGTGACTAAACTAGGAAATAACACTGTCGTCATATATTAAATTTGGAGTTAGAAGTCTTTCAGTGACTTATATAAATATTTTATTCAAAACATTCAAATATAAAATTATTTGTTTCACAAAGGTAATTGAGCATTTTGGGCACATAGATAAGGATAGTTGAGATAAATTGATATCTAATCGGAAGTGCGTAAGTGTTATAGGATTATGAAGACTTTGAAGATAAATTGAAACTCGAGTTAAAATAAAGACAATAATATTTGGCGTGTCCCCAGGAATTACCTGTTTTGGTCTGAAGAGGTTTACTCTCTATGAAAAGTACAACTGAAACATGTATGCACATATGTAACCAATAGATATTGTATAAATATAAATTTACACTGTAATCTATCTATCTATTTATATATATATATATATATATATATATATATATATATATATATATATATATATATATATATATATATATATACTTTCATTCAGACTGTCTAGTCTAAGGAACGAAAAACAACATAACTTTCACTAATACCCTGAGGAAAGGTATGAATCTATATATCCTCTCCAAAGCTATGAATTAAATAGTATGGCAGACTGTACGCTGAAACTTTGATTGGGCAACTGATCTAAGAGAAAGAAAACAGCATTATATTTATTAAAAACCTTAGGATAGGTATATAAGCTTTTTTCTCTGGAGTGGAGTTTAATTTGTAACGATTACTGATGGGTTGGGGGGGGGGGTCGGTAAACTCGATAATGTGCGTAGTAACACACTTTACATCCCAAATGTGTTAGTTTTGAAGTTTTACGGGGGGGGGGGAGATGGATACTTTGTAAGAGGTGGGACTATAGTATTTAGCCTCCCAATTAAACTAAACAAATATGAACAGATTATATCAGAATCTCTAATCGATCATAAACAAATATTAATACTTTTTTGGATACGCATTGGATTTTGAGTAACTATTAACCATTTTGTAACCAATAAATTAAAATTGAGGAACGCAAATTCGGAATATTGTATCGTAACGAATTTGAATAAGCCAATAAAAACTATAATTTATATCGATCTGATTAATTAGAGTACCACAGAATGAGGGGAAGATGGAGGGTAGAGTATGGAAATATAGTTAACTTGGGGGGGGGGGGGATCGTATGTAAGTTAAAGAATATGACTAGCAATTAAGTATGATGTCTCTCTCTAGATATATATTAATAATTTGGGGTTGGGTAATATGGAACTTTCATCAATTATCTAGAAAATTCATTAGGTTATATTAATATGAAATTACAGGGAGAGGGTTACGAATTAAATAGGTCTTTTTAGTACAGATAGATTGCAATTTAGTAATTATAAATCGGTGTTTTGTGAGGGGATTACAGTTGTACCCGCTACATGTACATAGCTATCCAGTAAATTAATATAGCATAAAAGTAAAAACCTATTCATGACAATTTAAAAAATTGATTTCTTCATTACCTATTAGGGGGGGGGTGATAGTTAGTGACTATTCATAATGAATTAATGCTAATACGTGGGAGATGAATTGAATTATACTTGTTTTTCTGATATAAATAACTTGCAAATTTAGTTGGAAATTTCATTACTAAGAATTTTAATATGAATAGTTTTTTTTTCATGTATTTTAACTTGCAGTTATTTTTTAAAAATCTTTTTCCATCTTCCTTTCACCTGTTTTTGGAATATGTTTTTTATTACCATTAAATGAACTCTGATGATCAGCAATGTTAAACTAAAGACTATATATTTCTCTTAACTGAGCTTTGAAACGCACGTAAATTATGAAAAAAGTATAAAATTTGCAAGAAAATTTTTTAATTTTTTATTGTAAGATGAAAAGAAATACAGGTATTCATCGAAATATGAAAATAAAGAAAATTAAAAAATAAATAAATAAAAATTATGGTTATGGATTGATTTTTCCTCAGGTCATTGGAATGCAACTAACAAGTATATATATATATATATATATATATATATATATATATATATAAAGTATCAAAATATAATCACAAATACCAAAGTATTAAATACAAATGTTAAATATCCAGGCCGGGTGTACAGAAAAGGTCATTTGACAGGAGTAGGTCCACTTAGCCGGAAGAAAACAACATAATAAGATTGTCTTATTTTATTTTTGACAGTCAGTCTCGCCTGACAAAGTTGTTCTACGACGAAAGCTTGCAAAAAAAAAAAAAATAAATAAATGAATTTTTCATTTAAATTGCACGATCGTTGATTTTCAAAATATTTCACTTAAATACATTTTCATGCATGATGTTGTCAATTTCCTTAAAATAATAAATGGTTGAAGTCGGGCCACCTGGCCGGGAAAAACAAATATAGTAGATTGTCAAAAATAAAATAATTGTTCATTGGCACAACCAGCAAAAAGTTAGCAGCAGAAGGAAACACCCCGTCACCGAATAAAAGGCTCTGAGGGGCGTGGCTACATTGGCAGGGAAGTCCCACAGTGGGCGTTTACATGTGGAGGCGAGGGTGGGGTCACACATTATTTTGTTATAACAACCCAAAATTGATATGTTGTCATTCTTTTAAGCACAGCAAAAATACAACACAATTACTGCAAAAGTTGACACTTTACGGTGTAGGAGTAATTATGAATAACATTAAATTCAAATTCAAATTCAAAATCTCGATATCCTTTCATCTAAAGATTTAAAACAACAAAAAATAATTTAAAATGGCTTATCTGAACACTTTAATCCGATCATCAGAAGTGTATTCCTATCCCATACATTTGAATGTTAGTAAATAAATATAAAAACTAAAAAAAAAAAAATGAATAAACATGGGTAGATAACTCACATCAACTTTAGTGTCTGGCATCTTGTTTTATACGCATGATGCTTCACTTCTGATGATCGGATAATACCGTGAAACTGCAGTAAAGTGTTGAAACTAAATGCATTTTATTACTCAAATTGTTGCTACTATATCACTATCTCCCTCAGAAAATAACAAGGAGAAGGTAATCCCTGGAAAGATGGTATCATGACGAACGAACATAGATTTCTCTGCACTCCATCAAAGGAGGAGGTAATACCTTATAAGATAGTATCATGACGCATTAGCATATACTACACTACCCCCCCCCCCTTCAATAAAAAAGAGGAGATAATGCCTAGGTGGATAGTCTCATGATAACAGAACAGATACTATACTACCCCCTCAAAAAATTGGAGACGGTAATGGTTGGGAGGGTTGCATCATGACAGCAAAACAAATACTAGATTATCTCCCACCCCTGAATTGAGGATTGAAAGAGAGTATTTTAGT